>OW052223.1:5785494-6297994 GCA_932526605.1 Nephrotoma flavescens
ATATATATATATATATATATATATATATATATATATATATATATATATATATATATATATATATATATATATATATATATATATATTTTGTAATATGAATTTTCACTGTACACACTGTGATGTTTTATGTGTGGTATATGCGACCGTTATGATTTCCAAAAAATCTCTGAATCCACGGAAATTTTTCCCGAATTTTACTTCGAAACGTATCGAAAAGAAAAAAACAAAACACAAATGCGATAAACAAAAAAATTGTATACACACATACACACACTCATACAGACAAACCACACATTCATATAAACACACACTCGCCGTCGCAAAATAAAAAGATATATTGCTTCTATGTACTATTATCAAGCTCCGCTTATATGACAGTCGAATATAAACGCGAACTACCCAGGGCAAACTTGTATTTGAAACTGATAGTTAAAATTGTTGAACTAAAAAAAAACGATATAGTAGATTTACAAACCAACAACAATAGTAAACTATATCCTTTTCACATACTTTTTTTTTTACAGAAAATTGAGTGGTTTCTCGTCGTTTTCATGTTTTCCCATTTTCATTTTTTTTTAAATAAACTCGCGTTAATCACAATACATTGATAATTTTATGGCAAAGCAATTGATTACAATTTTTATTTCCAAGCCGGCTAGATTCTTCCCAAAAAAAAAATAAATTAAAAGAAAATGTATATATATATATATATATATATATATATATATATATATATATATATATATATATATATATATATATATATATATATATATATATATATATATATATATATATATATATATATATATATATATATATATATATATATATATATATATATATATATATATATATATATATATATATATATATATATATATATATATATATATATATATATATATATATAATATATATATATATATATATATATATATATATATATATATATATATATATATATATATATATATATATATATATATATATATATATATATATATATATATATATATATATATATATATATATATATATATTATATATATATATATATATATATATATATATATATATATATATATATATATATATATATATATATATATATATATATATATATATATATATATATATATATATATATATATATATATATATATATATATATATATATATATATATATATATATATATATATATATATATATATAAATAATTTAGTTTTCTATTTTTTGAATATCCTCTGAGTAACACGATGATAAAAACTATTATATCAAAATATTTAAAGGAGAGCAACCAATTAAGACTGATTTAATTGGTGATTGCTTAGGCTTTCTTTCAGATCGAAATGGATATATATCACTTCCATCCGTTTGATAGGTATGACGGATTAATATGAAAAATATCAAATATCAATAATTATTTTCTGTATAATTTTTCAAATCAAACGGCTACCCCGCGAATCTGGACGAGAAAAAATAATAATTCTTGCAGAACTGTTGCCGACACCCCCATTCAAAGTTTGCATCGGGATCACAAACGCCACTTGGAAACCTGCAACGGTATAGAAACTCTACATAGGAAGCAACAATCGCTCCACCAAAAATACTAATAGCAATCCAGATGAATTCAAACTTATTACCTCATTAAGATAAAATGTGAGAGTTTGATCCTTCCGAGTTTCAATATTTTCCCATCAACCATATTATCCACTTTTAATTATGTTTTCGCCAAGTTAATCGTCGGTCTGGATGGATGCCTTAGTATTTTGCTCCATTTGGTAGAGGGATTTGTTTTCCGGTAATTATGACAGGTGGACATGTAAGCTTATTTAATGTGAATGTTACAGATTTCGATGTCATTTATATTGTATGTTGTTGCGGAATTTCGGACGCTATTTGTAGATTTTTATGGCTACATACGATTGCCTTATCATCTGCGAATAGACATCATATAATTTGCGAAGATGTTGTTAAATCTTACTTCTCCTAAACGGCTGATCAAAAGTCAAAATATTATTGTCAAAAACTCAACAAATATCATCGAACAACCACCGTATTCATCTGATATGGCTCTGGCTGTTTTTTTCTCTCTTTACAACACATAAATTACCACTTCAAAGCACCCGTTTCCAGTCGACAGAAGACATAAAAGAGAATTCGCTCGTGTTTCCGAATTATTTTATGTTATCTAAACATTTCACCCGGCCTGAATCAATTTGATTCAGCTCACTTGAATGAAAACCAGCATCGTTGATTGGCACCTTACGCACCTTCGATATTGTTCTTTGCAGTGTTTAGTTAAGACGGAGAAGCTTGATTGTAACCACACGAGTTAAAACATCGCCTCCTGGATGTGTTTGAATTATGCGCGCTAATGACCAATGACAGAATGACAATTTTTTATCTTTCAATACGATTACAATTTAATCAAAAGGACCAAGCGGCAAAATGTAAATTGTGTACCAGAAGCAAAATATTGGGTTAAGCATGTTTGCCTGGAAACTGGAACAGAATAATAGGCTTTTTCTTATCGTATGTGCATTTCAAATCATTTTAAGAACCTCCTTGCAGCTAACTTCATCCCGTTTACGAATTATAAAGAAAATAAATATTTCTAGGTTTTTTGGAGAAAGGGGGCTATTGATTGTAAATATTTCTGTACTTACGCTGCACTAATTAGGTCAATTTATTATAATATATTTCACAAATAAAATGTAAGTAACAAAAATATAATTAAAATAACAAAAAAAAAAACAATCGCTGAAATACTTGGAAAGTCCTATTTCATCTTCATCGTAAGTTTCTGATAAGACATCAGCCACAGCCTCATTAGTCTTTAAGTTTAGGTAGTCCATAGTATATTAATTTGGAATGATTTTTTTTCATCACACATTTGCTCTAAATCTTTTTAAGAATAAAATAAATCTTATTTTCTTTTAATTTTTTTTCACTGATTAATTTGCATTTATAAACAATTTTAGGTTCACGAATGATCGTTTGGTAAGACACCTCATGTTCGGTGTTATCATTTTTTATAATTTTTATACAATCCTTCGTTAATGTGTATAATGGATATCTTTAAATTTAACTTTTGGACGTGGTTTATCAATAGTAAATATTTTACTATTTTTGGGCACTATTCCATTCCAGTTCTAGAAATCAAAAAAGTTAATTGCAGTTTTTGAGAAATATTTCAAAAACCCAAACCATCTGGCGATTCTTATTTTGACCCTGACAATTATCACAGTAATAAGAAACGGTTTTAATATTTGTCCTATAACCAACTTCTTTCAGAAACTTGTAGAGTCCTGGCTGCGACTATGTTAAATAGTTGAAAATAGTACCAGAACAAATATCGATGGTTTATGACATAGGGTTACAGGCCGTAATTGTTTTGTAATTCTGGTACCTCTTTGTGTTTTGGGTTGTTTACGACTCTAACCGATGTTTGTTCATTTCAAATCAAAAATTGGTGTAAGCAAGTGGCGGCATACAATAAAAGTGCAACGTAATAATAATTAAAATATAAAATTAAAAATAGTATAAATAATAAAAATCTTTTATTACAAATACGGTGGTAACGGTGTTAGGTGAATAATTGGCCCAAATAAGGATCATAAATTGAAGATTCGACCAACATATTACTAAGTTGATACGAAAAATTGATGATCATTCATATAAATTCTAAAACATTCGTGTTATTTCTTTTAGTGGTCAATATAAGTTGAAACATACCTATACATATGTCCATATTTAGTCAAGAAATTGATGATCGAAGGAGGCCTGCAAAGTTATCATCGGTGTGGTTCCGTTTGAACCGTCAAACATAGACACCGCCTTAAATATTGGTTTGAGTAGATGTTTATCCGTGGCCGGGGTTATATTCTATACGAGAAAATCACGAACAAAACATGCATTGGTTAATTTGCGTGTGATAGATCGAATTCCGTTGCTCCAACAAGCCGTTAACTAGAGCCACCGTGCCACGATTATTATATTATTTTATTTGGTGATTTTTTGTTAGAATTAATTATACCATTTAGTGATTAAGTTAATCTCCTTATTCTTTATAATTACATATTTATTGCCGAACGTGTAATCGGCAGTTTTTCTTAAGTTTTTCTTATTAATTAAGTAACCCGAAAGTGCTTGTAAAAAAAAAAAATTAGTTTAATACAAAATTGTGATCAGTTGGTATGAATGAATTGGCCGAGCTGACAGTAGCCATAAGTGGATCGTGTTCAATAACCGCCATTAATTTAGAGTCATCACGCATGTTTCAAAGGATACTTTAAGGCCTTGGGGGAATCAGAAAAACGTAAGGACATAACTACGTCCTTCGTTTGTTACAGCATCGCCTTCTGCGGTATGATTTATGGTTCTTGGATGCAAATATTTAGGATTGATTTTATTCTCAGCAACTGTTTGTAGTTCTTAATTGTTTATATAAGTAATATGTTTTACGGTGATGAAGAATTTCCTAAAACCGTTCTAAATTTAAAAAAAAAAAAAAAAAAAAAACCCACTCAAAAATAAGAATAAAAAATTAACATTATCATTTTTATTCTGAAATAATTATTAAAACTATGAAACGTCACCGATGACCTGAAATACATATAGTGCAATTGAATCGTGTTGCATTCACAATTTTGCTTTCCTAAACTACCTTAGAGTTCGAAGGCATCGATAAGCGAATATTTGTAGATAGATATTAGTCAGTTTAAGCTATCGAAAAAGATTCAAGAAAATTTCTTGGGGCTAGGGGGGTCAAATTTGATTAAAACTCCAATAATTGAATTAAAGATCAATTGATTCGTTTTGCATTCATAATTTTGCATTCATATTCCAGAACTTCTTCCAAAATTCATTTATAAATCTCATTTCCACTCAACATGCAAAAAATCGCATCATAACCAGTTAATGAATTACCGAGTTCCACCTCAGGTGGCCATTTTCCAGAAGTTCTTCCAAAAATCATTTAAAAATCCCATTCCCATCCAACATACCTAATACCATCATAATCGGTTAAGAAATTACAGAGTTCCGCTCCAAATGGCCATATTCCAGAACTTCTTCCAAAAATCATTTAAGAACCCCATTTCCATCAAACATACCCAATACAATCATAATCTGTTAGGAAATGGCCGAGTTCCATCCCAGGAGGCCATATTCCAGAACTTATTTATTTATTATTTATTCAAAAACTATAACGAATTTTGTGCCGAAAAAACGGCAGAAGCAAATTATTGTAATACATTCAAAATTCAACATTATCCTAATATTCACAAAATTAAATGTTTAAAATAAGAATAATAAATGTCATAAAAAGCTTACAATCATATTGTAAGATATTAATATTTTTACTACCATTACCATATCACTACTTAGAACAAATACAACACTTTTTATGTAATAACCCTAAATAAAAAGGAGATATCAACAGTTTCAAATAGCCATTGTTTAACTTTAGGTAAAAATGACTTTAAAAGAATGTCCTTCCTAATGTAAATTGATAACGCACTAAAAAACGTTGGTACAGCGTCAAGACTAGAGCGAAGGAAGTGGTCGTTGTAAAATCTTGGGATGTTATGTTACACAGAAATTGATGGTTACCGCGAAAATTGTACCGAAAATCGCTTCTCATTATATGCTGTCCACTTCGATTAAAAAAAACTCTCAATACCTTATAAACCTTATAAAATGTTTTAGCTTCAAGATATTTGTTGTAAAGAATAAATTCCAAGAAGGTTCAGTTCTTAGTTTTTTTAGAAATATTCTCAAAATCATTTTCTGTTGACCATATAAAGGATACAAAGTAGCAGCATAGCAACAACCACAAAACGAAAACAAATGTTCCAATTTAGTCATAAAAATAAACACATAAAATATAAGAAAATAGCTTTTCACAAAAACAAACACAAAACACCGCACACCTAAACATTATTACCACCCCCACCCACTATCCAATTCAAACCCCCAAAACCCATCTCACCCGCACAACCATATACCACACTGCTCATATCATCACCCTTTAATACCTCCATACCCACTTCCACACACACACAAACCCTCATCCACCAAATCCCAAAATCCCACACCAAACTCAAAATACCTCATGCCACACCCCTCCACAACTCCTACCACCCCCATAACCACAGCACCCACAAAAACCCACATCCACACGAAATGTATTTTAAATTCACATTCAAATGCTCCATGAAACCAAAATGGAATAGAAAATAAAAAAAAATTCTATCATTTTTAAGGAGGGGGGGGGGGGGGGGGGTGGTTAAAAACCCTACATATCTAAACACACCTCAAACATAGAAATATCCAAATGAATAGCGCTTATTCCCATGAATTACTTGAACTTTTAGTGAAGAAATTAAGTTGATATCTCCATCCGTTCTCAAGTTATCGTGGACACAGACGGACAGACGGCAAACCGAAACCATATAGCATTTTTTTTAACAAAAATTCTTAAAAACTTCATAACAAACTTCTGGGGTCATAAAAAACGTTGTCGGACCGAAATCAAAAGGCAAATCGAAACTAAATGAGGTGTTACTGGAGTCATATTTAGCACCTAAGTGTTTCGCAACACTAGAAAAATAACAATTAAACGCATTAGCAATTTCTAGAACACTCGAACGTCCAACGCCTAACTTAAAAAGCTCTCCGTTTTGTGCTAAAATAGATTTGACTAGTGACGTTTTAGGTTTACTTGTCAAAATCTCGTTCACTAAAATCCAGTTTTTTTATATCACCGCGGTTTGCTGAAAACCGCTTAGAATAATAACTATCCGTTTCTTTTTGTGCACATTCCATTATAGCTTTCGCGAAGTGCTGCATTATCAGGATGCTTATTTAACTTGGACCGCAGTTTATTCCTTTTATTAATACGTCGTGCAAGGTCAAAGAAGATTCAAGGATGCAGGCGTTTGATTTTAGACAAGCAGTATGTGTAGCAGCGTTCTTAGTTAGTTAAATATTTTAAATAAAAATACATCAAGAGCTAGCGATGGATTGTCGATGTTAAAAATGAACCCCAAAGCCATATGATCCAACCTTTCATATAACTACAACAGATTGAGCTTATTTCTTCTTCTCGTGGAATTTAGGTGAAAATTAGAGCCTGATAACAGTATCTGAGAAGCCTTAAACCATATCTCAATCAAGTGGTGGTCAAAATCTTTTAAGTCCACAACCGACGCTGTTATATCTGAAAGATCATTAGACCTAAGGCTACCACAAAAGTGGTCAATATACTCAATGGCTCAAACCCAAAACATGACATAAGGTTTGTATAATCAACGCTGCTGCTTGGAAATCCCAGCATATCAATGTTATAATGTCTCTAAAACCAAACAGATTTCTTGACCTAATACTACAAACCTCGGCCACTTCGCGAACAAAACCCAGATAACCATATTCTAGAGCTTCTTCTAAAAATAATTTAAGAGTCCCATTTTTATTCAACATACCCAATCTCATCATAATCGGGTAGGAAATGCACGAGTTCCGTCCCAGGTAGCCTTATTCCATAACTTCTTCCAGAAATCACTTAAGAATCTAATTTCCAACCAATATATCCAATCCCATCATAATCGGTTACCGAGTTCCGCCCAAGCAGGCCATTCCCGAAAACTTCTTCCAAAAATCAATTAAGAATCCCATGTCCACCTACCATATACCGGTTAAGAAATTACCGAGTTCCACCCCAAGTGGCCATATTCCAGAACTTCTTCCAAGAATCGTTTAAGAATCCCATGTCTATGCAACATGGCCAATCCCATCATAGTTGGTTAAGAAATTTCCAAGTTCCGCCTTAGGTGGCCATTTTCCAGAACTTCTTCCAAAAATCATTTAAGAGTACCATTTCCATCCAACATACCCAATCTCATCTTAATGCGGTTAGGAAATGGCCGAGTTCCGTCCCAGGTGGCCATATTCCTCAACTTCTTGCAAAAATCATTTAAGAATCTTATTTCCATCAAACATATACAATCTCATCATAATCGGTTAAGAAATTGCCAAGGTTCGCTCCAGATTGCCATATTCCAGAACTTCTTCCATAAATCATTCATGAATTCCATTTCCATCCAACATACCCTATCTCATCCCAATCAGTTAAGAAATTACCGAGTGGCCTAGTTTAGGAATGCAAAATTATGAATGCAAATTTCACGAGTACACAATAAATTATGAAAAATATATAAATAGATCAAACTGTATATAGTTGAGACAATATTTCGGTTATATTTATTTTCAAGTTTTCCAATGTGGAGAACGTCAAATTTTGAGCAAGATTACTAATTAATCATATACTACTTTAACTATACACTTGTAGGAAATAGTTGTACATCCCTGGATTACGACCATTAGAAAGTATCTTTTATTGTATTGAATATTGTAATAAAATATGTAATATGAATTTATTACCCTTTAATAATAAAATTGTAAATTGGCTAAAAAATGCAAGAAAAGGTCAGTCTGTTGTGTACCTCGAAGTATTAATTTTAATACAATAAAAATCGTGAAATAATTATAAAAATTGTGAAGTTTGATTAAAATAATAAAGTCCAGATAACCACATGAACATAGAAACCCAGCCTTGACCGTGAGGCACGCAACAGTGGTGGCAGCGGAAGGATAGTTTTTTTAAACAGTTTTTCTAAAAAAAAAATCTGTTACATTCATTTCGTGATACGATTCATTCGTGAAAAAAAAAATTTAAAGTGATTAAATAAAACGATTAAAAATCACATTCAATCATGAAGTGATGAAAGTGTTAATTGCGGAAATCAAAATCATAAGGTATTAGATAGTGCGTGCACAAAAACAATTCTTTTTGCTAAAAACATGTGAACAAAAGTACCGTGTGCATTAAACCTAACAAAAGTTCCGTGATAAATTAAACCGTAGTTAAGATACGTACGGTCGTACAAACACAATAATCTCCATAATACGTTAAAATCATAAAATCTAATAATAAAATTCTGTGATTATGAACTGAATTAGCTAGAACAAAATAAAAATTATAATAATGAATAATGTGCAATATTACTCGTATGTATGCATAAGAGATACCGTTGAGGTTCGAACTGTGCTAAAACTCGTTAAAATCTTTAAAACATAATAAAATAAAATTGTTCTTAAAAATAAATAAATAATTGGTGCTGAATGAATAGTAACGAATTTAAACAAATCTAAGCCAATAAATCTTCCGCTAAGACCTTAAAGCAAAATTTAACGTTACTGATCAAAATTAAGGCGAAATGTGCAGAAACGTTCCACGATGACGTCATACAATGCATGGATTACGGATTACACCTACTAAGTACAAGGATGAGATTCAACGTTAACCATGGCTTAAACTGGTAAATTAATTTTCATAAAATTTCGAAATATTTATAGATCTAAATGAAAAAAAATATTATTTAAACTAATTTCTTAATCCTAATTAATTTTATAAATGTTTTTAAAAAAAAAAAAAGATAAAACCTTTAAATAAGTAATTGAAACTTAAAATTAGAAAATTGATAAAATTATTAAAATTAAATTTATTGAATTAAATACATTTTCATAATTAGTACATACTCGTACGATTATATATTATGCTCGTACTTATGAAAACCCTGTAGACTAAGATAATAATTTTTACACTTAGACAATAAGTTTTTTTTTCTTTCAAAATTACGTAACGTAATAAAATTCATAATTCCTTCTTTGAAAAAAAATTAACATTATAATAGATACTTATATTATATTTTTATACCTACATTAAATTACAATTTAACAATATTTTACATACTCGTAAAATATGTACATACATATATCCATATACATATTTCACATCATTTAATCAAATTAATGCTTAAATAATATATTTCACGTACGTTATTTGGTAAACAAAACAAAAAAAAATTGTTGATTGATATGTCAGGAAGCGAATCACCACAAGAAGATACTGATGATTCAACAAGTTTTTTAGAATTACGTAATGTTCAGATAGAGGTTTCGCGACCCAAACCTGCCAAATCTAATCCGTTAAAATTACAAACACCTAATCCTAATCAATCGCTTGAAATTCATATAAAAACTGAACCGAGTTCAGACGACGAAGTTTTAGATCTTAATACAATAAGTCCAACTGAAACAGTTAATAATCTAGAAATAATGACTTCATCCTTAGATCCAAAGTATGTACTCAGGTTAGTACCTAGTTTTTCTGGAAATTCTAATGAACTGCATAAATTTATTTCATCGTGCGAATTTATTCATAAAACCCTTCCTCAACAAGATCATGGTCAATTTTTAGAATTAATTAGACTTAAGCTTGATGGAAAAGCTTATCATTTAATGAAGTACAAAACACTTGATACATGGTCAAATTTTAAAAAACTTCTCGAAAATGAGTTTTCTGACACCATCTATTGGGCATCTTCAGATGGAGCTTTCCTCTAATCGACAAATGAAAAATGAAAGTGTCAAAACCTATGCGAATCGTGTCGAATCCTTACTTCATGACTTAAATGAAGCTTGTATTGCTACTGTAGGGACTAATGAAGCCGAAACCATAAAAAAACTTAATGCCAACATAGCTTTGAAATCATTCCAAGAAGGCCTTGATGGTTCTATTAAGTTAATAGTTAAAGCATGTCGTTTTACAAAAATTTCTGAAGCAATCAATAGAGCAGTGGAAGAAGAGGCTACTCTCAACCAAACATTCAAATTTCCCAATGATAGATTTGATATCCGAAAAAATCAGAATTTTGTAAAATTTGCAGAAGATCTGGCCACTCAATAGAAAAATGTTTTAAAAATGTTGCTATCAGCCCAAATCATAACAATGCATCAACATCAACCTTAAACGTTAGGTCCATTAATTCAGTTTCATCTATTCCTTGTGCTTATTGCAAAAAATACGGTCATCACATTAAAGAATGTTTCCTTAAAAAGCGAAGTGACGAAATGAAAGATCGTTCAAATTCTCTATCATCATCAAGCGCAATTAAATCGGGAAACGCTGTAGGATTTTCGAGCCTAGAAAGGGGCACTCCTTCGAAAGTCCGAGATCTAACGAGTGCCTCCAGATCAAATATCAATCAGCAATAAATGAAACACAAACTGCAAATCCTTCATTAACCTCTTCCGAAAATAAACTTTCGACAGTAGAATTGAACAAAATCACTAATCATTCTAATACTTTTAATAAATATATTCATTTAAATCTCGACATTTGCAAGTTCAAAAATGTTCCTTTTATGGTAGATACTGGAGCTGAAATATGTCTCATAAAGAAGTCAGTCCTGTACGAAGATACAACAGTCTATAAGGAATCTAAATGCAAATTGAAGGGTATATCAAACGAAACGCATGAAACTCTTGCTGAATGCGATGCGATAATCAAATTACCTAATGACAGTGAAATAAAAATGAATTTTCAAATCGTAGATGATACGTTTCCAATTAGCGCTTGCGGTATAATTGGACAAAACTTCCTAAATCATTACAAATGCAACATAAATTTCCAAAATCTAAGAGTCGAAATTCCTATTAATCGTGAATTAGTACCTTTACCTTTATCTTCTGATATGGAAGTTGAGGTTTTACAAATTATAGAAATTTTTCCTCGGTGTGAACAACACATTTCAATCCCAATTAACCTCCCTAATGAATTTGAATTTGTTTGCCCTGCACAAGAGCCAGCTTCGTGTATATTTATAGCAAGTTCAATTCACAAGGTTCATAATAACTATATCACTCTACCTATCTTGAACCTATCAGATGATATTTTTAGAACCGAACGACTTAAATTTAAAATAGAAACAATCAATAATTATGAAGTTTTTACTTTTAAAAAAATTGATAACGGTAATCATAATCGAATGAATATACTTCAATCCGTTATCGATTTTCATCACCTAAATTCAGAAGAAAATGAAACTTTAAAAGAAATTCTTAATGAATATAAAGATGTATTCTTTGTAGATGGTGATATACTTAGTACAACAGACCTTGTGCAACACGAAATTCGTACCATTGCAAATCCATTGCCTATTCATGTTCGTCCCTTTAGACAACCTCATTCAACTAAAGAGGAGATTCAAAGGCAAGTTAACGACATGATCTCTCAAGGAATAGTCCAAGATAGTATGAGTCCCTGGAATTCCCCTCTTTTAGTTGTGCCAAAAAGATCCGAAACGTCAGAAAGAAAATGGAGAGTTGTTGTGGATTATCGGAAACTAAATCCAATTTCTATTAATGATACCTACCCTTTGCCTAACATTTCCGATATCCTCGACAAGTTAGGCAAGGCTCAATATTTTTCAACCCTGGATTTACAGAGTGGTTATCACCAGATTAAACTGATACCTCATGACCGGCCCAATACTGCTTTCAGCACGGACGAAGGCCATTATGAATTCGTGTGTATGCCATTCGGGTTAAAAGGAGCACCTGCCACTTTCCAACGTATGATAAATACTGCTCTTTGTGGATTAAATAATATTAAATGTCTTGCTTACCTCGACGACATTGTTGTTTATGGCGCCTCACTAAATGAACATAACAACAATCTTAAAGAAGTTTTCAAACGTCTTCGTCGGTTTTATAAAAGTTTGTTACTTTTATTATTTATTTATTTTTATATTTAATTTATTTAAATTATTATTTAATTAAAATTTTATTGATTTATTATTTGATATTAATTTAGTTTATTAAATTCATTAAATTAAATTCTAGATTTAATTTTCAATGAATTTACCACCATATGTAATGGAGGTGTGGTGTTGACGTCATGGTGTGCGGCGGTGGTGTGCTGCCTGTGCAGCGAGTTGCTTGAGCGGCTGTGGTTGGAGACGAACTGAATGATGAAGAAAATTTAGTAAATTTTGTTCGTTCTGTTTTGGTTTCGTCTTCGTCGTGTTGCTCTTACTTTCGTTTGGAATGCTCGTCGTGTTATTTCCGGCTTGCGTATATCTGTGCATCTGTTGATGCATTTACTCTGTTTAGACGTACAGAGTAATGATGAGTTAGCGATGAGTTTGCGAGATGTTAAGTTTGCAACATGTACGATTTGAATATTGGTTTGCAATATTCTAACCGCTACAGTTTAATTTAAAATTAAACCCTAGCAAGTGTCAATTTTTAAAACAAGAAATTAGGTATCTTGGACATATTGTAACACCAAACGGTATTAAACCTGACGAGATTAAAATTTCAGCCGTTAAAAATTTTCCTGTACCTCGCAACCCAACGGAAATAAAATCATTTTTAGGGTTAGCCGGATATTACCGAAAATTTATTCCCCAATTCTCAGGAATAGCAAAACCTATGACAAATCTCTTAAAGAAAAACGCTCCTTTCACATGGACTTCAGAGTATAAGAGTCTTTTGATTCGCTTAAGAAATCACTTACTACTCCTCCTGTTCTTCAAATGCCTAATTTTAGTAAGCCGTTTATTTTGACTTGTGATGCTAGCGATATTGCAATTGGTTCTGTTTTGTCCCAAGAAGTTAATGATTCTGAACTCCCAATCGCGTACGCTAGTCGCGTTCTAAATAAAGCGGAATCTAATTATTCCCCGACTAATAAAGAATTGTTGGCAGTAATATGGTCAATGTCGCATTTTCGACCATACTTATATGGCCATAAATTCCGTCTTGTAACTGATCACAGAGCACTTATATGGTTGCATAATTTAGAATCGCCGAAATCTCGCGAAATTCGTTGGCAAATTTGTCTTGAAGATTATGATTTTACAATTGAACATAGGCCTGGCAGACTTATACAAAACGCGGATTCTCTAAGTCGAATAAAATTGCCTACTGAGCCAACATCATCCATTAATAATTGTAATATTGTTACCCGATCGATGTCATCAAAACCTAATTCTGATAATGACAATATCGATACGTTAAATTCACTTTCAAGCAAACGAGAGTCAAATGATCAGCGTGAATTTGAAAGTGAAGATACTTCTCCGGAAATTACATTTGAAAACAAAAATAATGATACCTTAATAAACCAGGAAAATAGTAAAATTAAATATATAACAGATGATTCTTTAGTTAATCAACTGATTAACGAATTTCATACATCACCTCTCGGTGGACACCAAGGTGTGTATCGCACTTTTATTCGAATGCGGCAATATTATAATTTCGCCAATATGAACTCGAAAATTAAAAAATTTATATTAAATTGCAAACTTTGCCAAATTAATAAGCATAGCAGACCTACTAAAGAAGCTCTAAAAATAACAACAACGTCCTCCAAATCCTTCCAAAAAATTTTCCTAGACATCGTTGGCCCTATGTCATCTTCATATAAAAATAATAAATATATACTTACTCTTGAAGATGACCTTACAAAAAACTCCCTTGCCTTTCCTATCCCTTCACAAGACGCAAATATTGTAGCTCAGCCATTTGTTGAACAATTCATATGTGTGTATGGTATACCTGATGAGATCTTAACTGATCAGGGTACCAATTTCATGAGTAAATTGTTCACACAAGTTTGCAAGTTACTGAAAATAAAAAAAATTGCTACAACAGCTTACCACCCTCAGAGTAATGGTGCTCTAGAAAGATTTCACAGAACTCTTGGTGAGTACTTGCGTAACTTTTCTCAAACTGATGTTTTGAATTGGGACTTGTGGTTACCTTACTTTACATTTTCGTATAACACTACACCACACAGTTCAACTGGATTTATGCCCTATGAGCTAATATTCGGATTTAAACCCAATATTCCTTCGTCAATTTCCAAAGAACCTGATCCTGTTTATACTTTTGATGATTATTATCATGACCTTAAATATCGTCTGCAAACTTCCTTTACAACTGCAAAACAGAACTTAGTAGAAAAGAAGTTAAAAGCTAAATCCTATTATGATCATACTATTAACCCTGTTCAATTTCAAAAGGGAAATTACGTATTACTAAAAAACGAGAGCATCCAAAGTAAATTATCTCCTCTGTGGCTTGGTCCTTTCGAGATAGACGAAATAATATCTCCAGAAAATTCCTCCATTAAAATAGGAAAATCATCGAAGGTAGTTCATAACAACAGATTAAAAATTTTCCGAAACGAGTAAAATATTTATATTAATTATTTAAGGATTGAATAAAATAATTGATTGAATTATGTATATATGCATAAATGTAATCTTTCATGAAATTTTGTATAAAAAAAAAAAAAAAAATAATAATAATAATAAATTTGTAATAATGTATAAGTAAATAATATGAATCTAAGCAAAAATGTACAAATCTTTAAATGAAGTATATCAAAGAAATGATATGCATTCGAATTTATTTATTATTAAATTTTAGAAAAATGCATAGCTAATTATTATTAACTATTATTATCATAGTTATGCATTTGTAAGTCTATCAAAAGATTTTCCTTAGGATAACTTTTGATTTAAGCAGGGAGTTGTAGGAAATAGTTGTACATCCCTGGATTACGACCATTAGAAAGTATCTTTTATTGTATTGAATATTGTAATAAAATATGTAATATGAATTTATTACCCTTTAATAATAAAATTGTAAATTGGCTAAAAAATGCAAGAATAGGTCAGTCTGTTGTGTACCTCGAAGTATTAATTTTAATACAATAAAAATCGTGAAATAATTATAAAAATTGTGAAGTTTGATTAAAATAATAAAGTCCAGATAACCACATGAACATAGAAACCCAGCCTTGACCGTGAGGCACGCAACACACTAAATGTTATACATTACCTCTTTGTTTCATAATCTTAGAAAATAAATTTAATTTTATTCCGATACATTAAAATCTATTGTGTTGATCAGATTTGTTGAACAAGTTTTGGATCATCATTGAATCAATCGTTAATCGTGTAGTTTATCTATTTTTGTGTATTATACTCACTAATACTAAGATGTATTTTTAGTATTAGGAAAAACTTCACATATATACACTGAGAAAAAAAAACCAGTAAAAGTAAAAAAATATATTGTACATATAAAATCAAAAAAATATACATATAAAATCCAAAAATATGCATATATTTTTTAGGCGAAAAGTCTCGTTTTTAAAATCGAAAGGATATTCTTTTTATTTTTAAATTAAATTTCTTCGCTAAATTTTTTTGTAAAAATAAAAAATTTGTAAAAATACTTTCCTTACTTATGCCAAATAGTTTTCTTAAATTTTAAGAGATTGTTGTTTTTAAGAATAAAAAACTATTGGCTAGCTAGTCACACAATTTTATTAAAGCGAGAGTAATCCGTAATACACTTTACGAATACAATGACATTTACAATGTTTGCGATTGCAAGTCAGCAAAAACAAAGAGGTCATCTTCATCTACTCATATAACATAAAACATAATATTTCTACAACAAAAAGTAGAAAATTAACTCCTCCCCCCTCCTCCAAATTTTTAACCCCCAGGGTCATTGTGTCAAAATACACACAACCCATAAAAAAATATAAGGAGAACCTCCTCAAGTTCTGTCTCGGCAGTTTGGTTTCGTACTGATAAAAAGTTGGTCTACTTATCAGGTTGCAACGACCAAACTGCAAACCTTCAGACCTTTAGTATAACACAAGAACACATCGATTTGGCGAGTTATATCAAATATAGACGAATTGAAAAATAAAACAACAGGATTTCTGGCAAAACAATAAATATAAACATTTTAATAAGTTGTTGAAAAAAATTGTTTTAAATTTCTTCTTTTGAAATAAATTATTTTGTTTAAATAAATAAACTTTTTAAATTTAAAAATTATTTTGTAAATCATTTTATAAAATATGTTATTAAAATAAAAAAACTATTTATTAGTTTATAAAAATCTCATTTAATTTAAAAAAAAATGCTTTTTAAATTCAAAAAAATTTATAACTTTTAGAAATTAAAAACTTGGTTTTTTAATTTTACAAACCAAAATTTTTCTCAGTGCAGACTTAGAAACTCGCACTTGTGATGAGATGACCGTTGCGATCTAAACCGAAGCTCATAAATTAAATGAGCATTCATCCCTTGAAGCCGCCAGATAATCCAAGAATTTCATTCTCAAATGAAAGCCAAACGGTGGCGGTAAAAATTCCTACTCATGAAACTAGTAGATCTCGGTTGATACTGGGATCAAAAAATTTTCAATCAACCATTGCAAATTCCCATAAGTTCGATTTGACATACCTACGGAGTCCGACCCATATTTGAATATTACCTAATCGAATTCAAACACCAGTCTGAATTATAACACGAACCCTTACGCTGGCAAGATAAACAACATCAACAGTCAAAATACTGGCAGGAATGCAGCCACCGATAAATGTTCCAATCTGCGGGTCAATAAATGCTTTTCCTCGTTCGTCTTATAATGCGAACGTTAAGAATGGTACTCCGGGTTTCCAAACTAATCTAAACGATCCTGTTGGCAAATTTCCTAAGTGGCGTAATTTGAATTTTGATGGATCTAAAACAAATGGTAGCAATAGTATTAGTGATTTTATTCTCGTTGGCCTCAAATTAGACAGACAATGTTGTCGTGGTTGACGAACCCAGAAAAAGAAACTGAGACTCGACGATACGTATTTGAAAGAATGCAAACCTCTAAAGAAATGATAGCAGACTTTATACTAGACATTGAAATCCATAATAATCATTTGAACGTAAGCCGATTCAATCAATCAGAACTTCTCGATATAAAAAGCAATCTTCATCCGGCGTTTAAAATTATTTCGGTCCCTATCCAAAACATAGAGCACCTTCGTTTGATATGCCAGTGATACGAAAATTTATGGTCTCAAACCGGGTTCGATCCTAGATTAAATTATCGACGTAATTTTAGATCCCACGTTAATGAAGTATATCCCCAAAATCAAAATGATGTCATTTCGAGAGACTTTTCAAGAGGCCGTAAGTCCCAAAGTACCACAAAGATCCGATGTAATATGCTGGAATTGTAAAGACTTAGAGTATTACTACCAAGGCTGCCCATGCAACCTACTGAACGTATTTTGATTTGGATGTGGGTGTCCTAATGTAAAGAAATATGACTGCTTAAACTGCCAGGAAATCAACCTTTCGAAAAACGGAATGAGGAACTTCTCCAGCACTGGGAAGGAAAGTTCAACTCCAACCAGAAATTACCCCAGACAAGTTCAGTCGCCTGGAGTGAACATCTACAAGAGTTAAATTATCCTGAACAAATGAATTTCAGGCCTGATGCTGAACATATAATATCAGCCCGTACCAATGATCCCGATACACCTAATATAGTCAAGTATATACTCCGAAATAATTAACCCCAACGATAGTGTTTTTTCTGATATTATAGGACATGTTTATTTTGACAACAACAACTGCTTCTGGCAAAAAAATCAAACTTTCTGTGGATTCTGTGGTCAATATCCCAACAATTTGAATTGGTTTAATCCAATTTGTGAAAATGCTTGTTAAAATTTTTTATTGATGTTTTAATGATTCAAATACTTGTTAAGTAAATTTTCTGATATTATCGGCCATTTTTATTTTGACAACAATAACTGTCTCTGACAAATACAATAAACTAACTGTGATTCACATACAATTCTATATCCCAACAATTTGAAATGATTTAATCCAATTTGTGGAATTGTATAAAGTTTTTAAGTCCTTGTTAAGACAATTTTCTGATGTTATCGGCCATGTTTATTTTGACAACAACAACTATTTCTGACAAATACAACAAACTTACTGTGATTCACATACAAGTCAATATCCCAACAATTTGAATTGATTTAATCCAATTTGTGAAATTAAATAAAGGTTTCAGATCCTTGTTAAGAAACTTTTCTGATATTATCGGCCATGTTTATTTTGACAACAACAACTATTTCTGACAAATACAACAAACTTACTGTGATTCACATACAAGTCAATATCCGATCAATTAAAATTGATTTAATCCAATTTGTGTAATTATACTTTGGTTTCAAATCCTTGTTAAGAAAATTTTCTAATCTTATCGGCCATGTTTATTTTGACAACAACAACTATTTCTGATAAATACAACAAACTTTCTGTGATTGACATACAAGTCAATATCCCAACAATTTGAATTGATTAAATCCAATTTGTGGAATAATATAAAGGTTTCAAATACTCTTTGAAAAAAACTTGTGATATTATCGGACATGTTTATTTTGACAACAACAACAATTTTTATTGACAAATATATCAAACTTACTGTGATTTACATACAAGTCAATATTCCAACAATTTGAATTGATTTAATACAATTTGAGAAATTGTATATCGGTATCAAGTCCTTGTTAAGAACATTTTCTGATATTATCGGCCATTTTTATTTTGACAACAACAACAATTTCTGACAAATACAAGAAACTTACTGTGATCTATATGCAAGTCAATATCCCAACAATTTGAATTGATTAAATCCAATTTGTGGAATAATATAAAGGTTTCAAATACTCTTTGAAAAAAACTTGTGATATTATCGGACATGTTAATTTTGACAACAACAACATTTTTTTTTGACAAATATAACAAACTTACTGTGATTTACGTACAAGTCAATATTCCAACAACTTGAATTGATTTAATCCAATTTGTGAAATTGTATATCGGTTTCAAGTCTTTTTTGAAAAAAATTTCTGATATTATCGGACATGTTTATTTTGACAACAACAACTATTTTTGACAAATACAACAAACTTACTGTGATTCACATACAAGTCAACATCCTAACATTGAATTGATTAAATCCAATTTGTGGAATAATATAAAGGTGTCAAATACTCTTTAAAAAAACCTTGTGATATTATCGGCCATGTTTATTTTGACAACAACCACAATTATTTTTGACAAATATATCAAACTTATTGTGATTCACATACAAGTCATTATACGAACAATTTGAATTGATTTAATACAATTTAAGAAATTGTATATTGGTATCAATTCCTTGTTAAGAAAATTTTCTGATATTATCGGACATTTTTATTTTGACAACAACAACTATTTCTGACAACAAGTCACGTAATATCCCAACAATTTGAATTGATTAATTCCAATTTGTGAAATTTTATTTCGGTATCAAGTCCTTGTTAAGAAAATTCTGATAATATTATCGGCCATGTTTATTTTGACAACAAGAACTATTTTTGATAAAAACAACAAATTTACTGTGACTCACATACAATATCCCAAGAATTTGAATTGATTTAATCCAATTGGTGAAAATCCTTGTTAAGAACATTTTCTGATATTATCGGCCATGTTTATTTTGACAACAACAAATATTTCTGAAAATACAACAAACTTATTGTGATTCACATACAAGTAGATATCTCAACAATTTGAATCGATTTAATCCAATTTGAGAAATTATATAAACGTTTCAAATCCATGTTAAGACAATTTTCTGATATTATCGGCCATGTTTATTTGGACAACAACTATTTCTGACATATGTGATTAACAATTAAGTCAATATATCAACAATTTGAATTGATTTAATTTAATTTCAGTTTTTTTTGTTCCATCAATCTTTCAAAAATTCCTGAAAACTAAATGCTTGAAACCAGTTTCAGCCAAAAATATCCGTGGCATCGTTTAAGTTTACGACGGTGTCAGGGAACCCATATATGCTTCAGATCGAGTCGTTAATAGTTTACATGCGGGAAAATTTGTTGCCTTTTGCGCATTTAAACTGATCATTGATGACGATGCCCCAATGTCAAGTTTTTTTCGAACCGGTTCCGAACTAAAGCGTACCGCAATCCACATTTTCTTTTTCATAGCACCGCTGTTGATTTGAAAAATTGTTGAAACATCAATTTCATTTATCATATGCGTTGTTTGAGGTTTGCGATTATTATGTTGTGGTGAGTACCAGCTGTTGCAAGACTTAGAGTGTGTTGGACAATTTGAACGACCTTGATGATGACCTCCATTGTTGTGACATACATGCGGTGGCAATATGACCGAATTGTTTGAATAGATCACACGTAGTTTTGTAATATGGACAATTTGGACGATCGCGAGTAATTTCACATTGCGGTCATGACTTCAACGATTATTACGAGAATGCTGCTCTATTCTTGGATGATGATTATTCACCTTGAATACTTGCGATGCCGGTGAACTTTCACATGTGTCGACACATGTTTCGTACCTGTTCGTGTGGGGTTAAAATTATGATAACATCGTGGATTAGAAAATCTAGATATGTTTGAGTGCAACCGCTTTTTGTGCAAACAAAATTACAATTTTTTGTAATACTGATTTTCATGAAAACGGATTTTCATGAAATGTTAAAGAAAATGGAATATAGTTTAACATAACCACTTATCTCGGCTTAAGTGATTATGTGTTAATTGCTACAGAATAATTTATAAATATGTATATTCTTTTTTCATTTTATTTTAAAATAGTTCGTATTTCAATTTACTTACATAGATGCTGGTGAATTAATCGTGTTTCAATTTTTATTCTCAGAATAATTTTATTGACATAATCAGAAAACACATTTTTAGATTCAATAATTTATTTATAAAAGTAAATGTAACATCAGATTGCACTTACCACCTAATGAGAGAACGTCGTTAAGAAATTCAAAGAATTTGTGTTTAAATTGTAAATATCTAAAATTCGGCCACTTTCAACAATCCATTAACTCGATACGATGTGATTTCACATAAATAGGCCGAATAATCGAGGACAAATGTATTGTGTTATTGTACCGTCAGTTTTGACAGATTTCATTGAATTAATGTTTGCAGCTCATTGATATTTGAATTGCTGCTCTCTGTGCAAATCTCGATCGTATACATCTTCTGCTGGATATACACACTCGATGTAAATTCCTACAAATCTTTCGGATTAGACGGGAAGTAAGTTGTCATAATGATTTATAATAATGTACGAATTTGGTGCGCGGTTGGCAAGTGATTGATGTGCACGCTAGTGATGTATCCCAATTTGTATCATTTTGCAGTAATTTTAATTTGCGGCCGACTTCACGATAATTTGGCGTAATTGGGCACCATGTTCTCAGTTGTTGAAACGATGCGGGTCGACGTACTGCAATGTTGGGATGAACGGTGTACAATCTACTCAATGATTCGGTTGAAAATAAACAGCTTTTCCATGTTTGCTTCTTTGAAAGTTTTTTGATGTTGCGTTCCGTTGAAGTATGTTGGCATTTCCGAGTACAGTTAAAATTTCAAGACGATCGGATCAGCGGTATCGATATTTGGTAGTGTTTTAGATAAATTTGTACCGGGGCCTTATGTTCCGGGGTTTAACCCATTCAAAAATATCGATATGTTGGTTCTAGACATGCAACTTATATACGGTCAAAATTTCAAAACCATCAGTTGAGCGGTTTGCGATATTTGGTAGTGTTTTAGATACATTTGTACCAGGCCGTCTAGACCCTGGCATTCAATCTCTTCAAAAATATCGTAAGGTTGGTTCTGGACATCCAACTTATACACGGTCAAAATTTCAAGGCGATCGGTTGCGCGGTTCGCGATATTTGGTAATGCGACTCGTACAACACCTATTGTAAAAAAATTGCACTATGTTCATGACCACCCCCCCCCCCCCCCTCCTTGCCGATACGCGATACCATTGAAAAGCTTTATTGTACGAGTTAGACTCATCCTTTATTTTATTTTATTTATGCATATAACATTAATTTAAATATATAATAATCATAAAAGTGTGAATGACGACTAGACGATTTAATGTCCTTTAAAAGTTCGTCATTCACGCTTAAAGATGCAAATTTAATACAGGCATATAGTGTCATACTAATTAAAACTACATTACGCATAATAAAAACTACAAATTCAAAAACATAACAATTATTATAATTTAATGTAGTTAATTAAGAATGAATGGTAACATAAATCACAAATAATGTTCAACTGATGATAAAATATGAAATTTTATCGTTTAAACATAAAAATGTGTACTGACTAGAATTTTTGATTGAATAGACCTAAAAACTCGAATGATGGGCTGTGCAAACGCTTAAACATATAAAGATCGTCACATTTATCTCAAAAATAGCTTTTATTGGTAGAATGCCTAGATGAGGCAGTTTATACATTGCTTTACAGCACCTATTTTGTCAAATCTGCAATTTATTAAGTTTTTTTAACAGCTGAGCCAAATGTAGAAGAAGAGTATGAGAAATTGGTATGAATAAATGAGAAATAGTTGTTTGTACCATACGGCTGGTACTGTCCGCTTAGTCAGAGTTCTTACTATTGCCAACTCAATACAGTTTAACAATCATTTCTTGCAAATCATATTTAAAGGAGAATGGCAATTATTAATTTTTATATTGGGCCATATGGAAGCTGGCCGACAGATCGAATCTTACCATACGACTGTCCGACTAGGCACAGTTAGTTCGTACTGTAGTTTTTCAAAACGTAAAGAGTCATTTCCGGCAAATCATATTTCTAAGAGAATTGTACGAATTTCTGATATTTATATATTGAGCCATATGGAACTTGGCCATTTGCGCTAATCCATATGGCTTGTAATGCCCTCTTAGTCATTGAAAGCCCGTACTATTACCAACTCAAAACAGTTAAATCACTCTCTTTAGTTAAAATAAACAATTATTACCTAAAAATTATATTACTTAAAAAACCATTTCAATTCATTTATTGATACATTGTGTACAAAAACAACAACCAAATGAAAAAATGTGGGATTGATTATTTGCTGTTTTGGTATTTAGATAAACAATTTCGTGCTTAAGCGGGGTTGGATACGATTTTCCAAATCTAAAATTCCAAAAACGAAATTCCAAAATAAAATTCCATAAAACGAAATTTCAGAAACCAAACTTCCAATAAAAGCAATTTCAAAAATTTCAGTTCTAAAAAACAAAATTCGTATACAAAATGCCAATTTTTCAAAATTCCAATATACAAAATTCTAAAAAAATTTCGGCATTGTCTTTATTCTCTATACATTGCCGGGGTAGAATTTGCCAAATCTAAAATTCCAAAAATGAAATTCGAAAATCAAAATTCCAAAAAATAAAATTCCAGAAACCAAAATTCCAATAAAACAATTCCTAAAAATAGAATACCAAAATAAAGAAAATTCATATACAAAATGCCAATTTTCAAAATTCCAATATACAAATTTCCAAAAAAAACCAATTTTTGCCATAGAAATATGAAAAACGTGCGCCTTCCATATTTCCTTGGCATAAAATTGAAATTTTTTATTAGATTATTAAAACCATTACCGGGGGATCGGTATTCCAAAAAAACCCCAACCTTGTTTCCTTGAATCATAAAAATGATTAAGCGTTGATCAATCTGGTAAACAATGAGAAATCATGTTTGAGTAAAATAAATATAAATAAAATTTTTTCAGAACAATTCAATTAAATTTAAACGGGTTGGGTACGATTTGCCAAATCCAAATCTCCAAAAACGAAATTCAAAAATCAAAATTCCAAAAAACAAAATTCCAGTAAAAACAATTCCTAAAAATAAAATTCCAAAATAACAAAATTCCTACACAAAATGACAAATTTCAAAATTCCAATATACAAAATTCCAAAAAAAATCCATTTTATGGCCATGGAAATATGAAAGGCACGCGCATTTCATATTTCCATGGCCATAAAATTTAATTTTTATAATCATAATTAGGAAATCTTCGATTAAGGTTTATTCAACGGTATCTTGTAATTGCTGCTAAAAGCGTTTCAGTACTTATTTATTAATGACCGTACTATACACTTTTTTAGTATATATTGGTATGTTTGTTGGGGAACGGTTCGGTATTCCAGAAAATACCTAGCCCTGTTTTCTAGAATTGATCAATCTGATACACAGTGGGAATCATGTTTGGATATCAGTACAATTAAATTAAATTTAATTAATTAAATAATATTAATTAAATTAATTGAAATAATTCAATTATAATTTTAGCGAAATGCTGCAAAAAATTTTAAACTAGTGAAATAATGGAATTTTGTATATGGAATTTTTTTTTCTAAAATAAATAAATTATGGAATTTTGTCAATTGGAATTTTGAATTTTGATTTCTATATTATGGTATTTTGTAAAATGGAATTTTACATTTTTGTTAATTCTGATTTTGGAAATTTAGGCCATTTGGAATTTTTAATTTTGGATAAACGACCCGTTCCCAATTGAAACAATTAAATAATAATAATTAAATTAATTGAAATAAACCAATTAGATTTTTAGCGAATATGATTTTTTTTTTCTAAAATAAATAAGTTTTCAAATTTTTTCAATTGGATTTTTGAATTTTTATTTTTATGTTATAGTATTTTGAAAAATGAAATTTTATATTTTGGTTAATTGGGATTTTGGGAATTTAGACCAGTTGGAATTTTTGGAATTCCAAAAACGAAATTCCACAAACCAAAATTCCAATAAAAACAATTCCAGAAAAAAAAAATTCCTATACAAAATGCCAAATTTCAAAATTCTAATATACAAAACTCCAGAACAATTTCGGCAATTAATTGGGATTTTGGGAATTTAGACCAGTTGGAATTTTTGGAATTCCAAAAACGAAATTCCACAAACCAAAATTCCAATAAAAACAATTCCAGAAAAACAAAATTCTTATACAAAATGCCAAATTTCAAAATATACAAAACTCCAGAACAATTTCGGCATTGGCTTCATTTTTTCTATATTGCAGACGTTATTTTTTTAATTTTCCACATCTACACGTGTAGAATATTAATTACGTACGTGGTGCTGAAAATACGGCACAACACTGGACTTGAAGCTGTCATCTAAAATGTTTACAAATATTCGCAAAGGGAAATTTTGCAATTTTTGTTTAAAATTGTGTTTTAAATTTTTTAGTTGTGCGTGTTCAAAGTGGGAAACTACATATGTTAGAAAAATGTGTAAGTTTTATAAAATGTGTTTACGAATTATGTTAATTCTATACATTCTTAATTATAAGTTTGATGGAAAATTTAGTTTAGTATCTAAATATATAATAAATAATTGTAAAAAGTATAAATTCAGCTAACATACATATAAGAATCCAGGTTACGAGTGCAACAAATAATTCAATCGAAAATTGAATTATCCAATGTATTTGTCTGAAAAAATATCTAATCATTGTGTAACTCTTTCTAATTTAATCGAATACTTTAGTTTGGTACGTGATTTTATACTGATTGCATTATTTATTTACATGAAATTCTTAAAAAAAAATAAACTTGGATGAACTGTTTCACTTGGTTTGGGATTAACTACGATAAAGGTTCCAATATCTCCTTTTGTCTCGTAAGAAAAATTTTAAATCAATAAATTATCAAACTTGCTTTATCCGGAAACCCATATACATATTTAATTGCCTGTTTGCTGGGTTATAAGTGGCGCAGATCCAATGAAAACCTATTGACTTCAGACTAGTTCCAAAAATTCCGTGACTATGGGGTGTTGCATTTATATCGTTAGCAATTTTTTTAATTTTTGCGGAAGTCCACTGTCTGAAATTGAAAAAAAAATGCAAAATTACTTTTAAATATTCAGAATTTAGAATTATTCACTGTTTAACGAAAAATTAATCTGTCCCCCATTTTAACCCCAGGATTCTTGTTTAAAAATATATAAACCCTTACAAAAATGAGAACTTTCTTAGTGCTCTTCTTGGCAGTTTAGTTTCGTACTGATAAATAGTTAGTCTACTCATCAGGTTGCAACGACCAAACTGCAAAAATTCAACTTTTAGTACTGTAGGCTTAGATAGACAAGAACCTATCGATTTAGCGAATTATATCACCAAATCAGAAACTTCTGGAAACTCTCCCTATGTATGTGTAACATAGGGAGAGTTTCCAGAAGTTTCTTATTTGGTGATATAATTCGCTAAATCGATAGGTACTTGTTTTATATTATCGTATAAATTAACATTTGAATTTTTGCAGTTGTTGCGACCTCGCTGGAACCTGACCAACTTTTTATCAATACGAAATCAAGCTGCCAAGAAGAGACCTAAGGAAGTTCTAATTTTTGTAAGAGTTTGTGTATTTTTACACAAGAACCTTCAGGTTAAAAATTGGGGGTCCATTTTTCTACTCTTTTGTAAGAATATTGTGAGTAAATAGCCTCTTTGTATGGGTGCCATTAAAAATAACATTTTGTCCGAAAAGCCGAAAAAAATCTCAAATAAATTATTATGACGGACGGTTTAAAAATAACTTCTTAATTATTTATTCAGTTAACGGACGGACAATATGAAAAAAATGTAAACTAACTTTCAAATATTTTAAAAAATCGAACTCAAGAATTATACAACTTGTGAGAATTAAATTTTTTTTCAAATTTTGATTTTCCGATTTTTATCAAAGTGACTCGGTTTATTACAGAACTAAATTTTCGATGAACAATTTTATTTAGCAAATTTCATTATTTTAATATTCGTCAATGATAAATTTATATCTATATACCTGGCGGAACTTAGTTTACAGGATTGTCATGTTGTTTAGAAGGTGTTCATTTTCATGCTTGGGCATTAATCTACGAATCGTTCTCTATTTGGAGGCCTAAGCTGCTTTACAGTCAAAAAAATAATCTATGAAAAAATTATTGCAATATTAATACTAAAAAAACTTTCTTAATTTTATTGTACCTAAAAAATTATAATAGATTATAATATAATAGATTAAGATCAAACGTTAGAAACAAACTTTTTTTGCCATTTTCAATAAAAGTTGAATTTAACCACTTGGGCAAAATGAAGCATAAGCGGTTACAACTATCAGTTGGATGGGAACATGTTTGCTCCTTTAAATTTTTTGAGGGTTATACTTTAGTAGTTGTGTGCCTATTTCTTTTGAATACAATTTTGATCGGCACTCAATAATTCGGAGCGTATTATATATGCATACCCCTTTTCAGGCGGCTTATTCCTCATGGCCAACCTAATTCTTGGTTGACCCTGAAGCACAAGCCGCCTGAAAACGGGTATGCATGATTTTACTGAATGCGGATCTAAAGTCTCAAAACATTTAAAGGAGCAAACATGATCCAACTGGTAACCGCTTATGTTTCATGCTACGTCCAAGTGATTAAATTCAATTTTTCTTCGAAATGGCAAAAATATTTTCATTCTAACATTTGATTTAAATTTTTTGACGTTAAAATGTTACTATTATAGTAATGTTAAATTTTATTGATTATAAAAATATACAGTTATTTTAGTATAAAATAAAAACGATTCAGCGATCCTGATAAAAATCTAACATTAACTAAAAATTCTAAATAAATTTTATTTTATATAGAAAAATTCTAAATAGAAAAACGTTCGTTCGTGCGTTCTGACATTTTTTTCGACCATTCATATTGCTCAAAAATTACGATTTTTTTCTTCTGGATATTTCCACAAGATTGGTCGAAAAAATGACCAAATGACTAATCATCGAAAAAATTCGTTCGTTCTGAAACGAACACCAACCATAAATTCGCCTTAATTTTTACTTGACATTCTCAATACAAAACAAGAGAATGAATATTTTTTTACGAATGAAGAAAATATATCTCGTAGAAGCATACTCATTCATGTAGGTACATCAAAAATAGAAAAAAAAATTCGGGAATATTTTTAATTCTTCATATTTGTGAATATTTTAATACTTGAATTTTTTTGGACGAAGATTCTTTGATGTCTGACGCATTTGTTATTGGCTCCGAAATTGATCAATTTTTGCAAAACTAAAATAAATGGAATTTAAGCGATCATTGTATCGATGATTGGCCAGCTCACAGAAGTTTTCGATGAACATGGTTCATACTCATATTTTTTAATGGCATATTCTTAAATATTTTTGAAACATAACTTTTTTTCGGCCTGCTTTTCTAGCATTTCCTCAACTATTTTTTCGTTCTAAAACAAATTTCACTGAAATCGCTTAAATTTTAATTTTTTCTAAATATTTAAAGTTCAACTTAATAAACACATTTTTATTAATCACTTGTTTTTTGTTCCGCAGAATATTTTGAATGTCTTTCAAAAAGTTTAAAAAATCACTCGATCGATTTCGACTTGTTAGGTCATCATCAGGAGTATCTACGATGATGACCTAACAAGTCGAAATCGATCGAGTGATTTTTTAAACTTTTTGAAAGACATTCAAAATATTCTGCGGAACAAAAAACAAGTGATTAATAAAAATGTGTTTATTAAGTATAAGTGTGTTTCGCCAAGTGCCTACGGCAAATAGCGTTAAAAGTATTTAAAGTTCGATATAAGGTCTTAAAATTTTTAGATTTTATATTCTGTAAGCTGGCCAATACAGTGATCCGCTAAATTTTATTTTTATTTTAGATTTGCAAAAATTGATGAAGTTCGGGGTCAATAACAAATAAGTCTTCATCATCGTTTTAAAATATGGGAAATTTTTATTTGTTTAGCATATCTTAAGCAACCTGAGTAAATATACCGTGTTTGTCGGAAATCTCTATATGAGCTGACCAATCATCGATACAGTGATCGCCACAATTCCATTTATTTTAGATCTGCAAAAATTGATCAAACTCGGGGTCAATTACAAATGAGTCTCAAATCCATATAAATTAGGCACCTCACCACAATAATCCGTTTCAAAATCTACTCAATATCGATATAATTTTGTTTCGATGAATTGTAAAATCTCCACAGTAAATTCTTTTGGGACCCGAAAATTGTGCGAAGATACAATTCATCTAAAAATTGCTAATAACTTACATGCCCTAGGTTAGATTAGGTTTGATTAGAGTACCACAACGCTCACCGCTGTAACATCCTCACTATACTAAATTGACGAAGAAGAAAAATATTCAAATTAATTTTCGCTAAAATACGCTAAAATACACGATCTGATCTTCTCAGAGTTTCTTGCGAGTATACTAATTTATACCCTTTCGTTCTGAGGCCACAGATTCTGTTATTGTTAATCCAATGATCTTGGACTAACACCAAGTCCTCATCTGACTTATTCAGTCTGAGAGTGAGAGCTGCCGAGGCAGGTTTATTTGTACAATATTAATCATTGTGGGCTACTTTACTCATACCTCGTCCTGCACTCCCTGCATCGGGATAGTGCCATCTGGCTCGTTGCTTTGACCGCCGTCAAGAGAAAGGAGGTCATACTCTCCACGTCTGAAACATCACTCCCCTCGTATTTCTTATACATTTTAAGAGTGATCGACCCGAACCCGAAGTTGATCACTCCCTTTGATTTTGCAAAGGAAGTCCGGGATTATTTATTGATCAGCTTGATTGCCAATCTTAAGCTCCCCTTAGCCTCTCCCTTCTTTAAAATCTTCCATTCTTCTGTTGGAAGATTGGGATTACTGGTCCGAATGATCTCAAGGATCTCCTCTGGATTATCCGGCTTACCATGCCACTGATGAGGGAACCCCATCTTTATGGTTGGAGTTACTCTCTTCTTTTATACTTTCCGGTTTTTGTAGGGCTGGCTTCCATTTTTTTCTAGATTATTCTTGTTCTTCCCACGAGTGTCGGGAAAATACAGGTTTACTTGCGCAGAGATCCATATACGCAGGTTAGCCTTAATACAACTGGTGGTATCCTGGTATCCAGAGGGCTCCGTTCAATACTGGGATTTGTTAAATGGGCCCCAGCCTAGTCGATCATCAACACGGATCGCATAACACCTTAATCCAGCCCATTGGCTTGCCGAGTTCCCCGGCTTCTAGCGCCTTCGCCCCTCTCTACAACATTAACCGCCCATTGGATATCCCAAACCAATGGGACCCATACCATTCAAGGGGAGGCCCGTTTATAGGGTTACCTCACTAACTACTTGGAGCCCCGGGACCGCAGGAAGACGTTACGCTCAGTTCACCGTGGTTATTAGTCGATTGTTTTATGGCGCCACCAGTTCACCCTTGCATGCTGGGTATCATAGGCACTCAGAATTTAGTGAACTGATGTTAAGCAGTTTCCTTGAGATTCTCCTCTCAGCACAGCTGCGGTTTAGATCGGCTTATTTAATTCACCACAACCCAACCTACCTATCGATGGGCCATCCACTATCCACCACATGTGACCCCCCGATAGCTGTGCCGGTCACGGGTAATCTATCCTAACCGTTGGCTCAGATTTGGCCAGTTTTCCATGATTTTACACAAAAATGAAGTTCTGCGTAATTGCTCAGCATAGCCTAGAGATTTTGGGAATTTTCATGATTATTGGAGCATTTTTAGAAAACATGGTCATTTGGATGGAGAAATATATTATTTAAGAGAATATTCAAATCTCAGCTCTGACTCAAAAAATCGCCAAGCGGCTTGCTGTACTAGATAGAGGAAGAACTATATCGCCTGTCTATGTTAAATAACATATTAACGTGAATAACCTGAAATATACACTGATTTTTAAAAAATCGGCGATCGAACCAACGAGTAACAAAAACAAATTTTTAGAAATTTAACACTGGTTTACAATTTTTTGCGACATTTAGTGTTCCAAAACTTTAGATTCAGATTTTCAAACTAAATTCGAATCCATCACCGTCCGCATAAAAATTAAAAAAAATTTCCAATCAGCCCACGGTCTCATTGCGATTTTGAACTAACAGAAATTCGTAATGAGATTGTCAGCTGATCGGCAAAATTTTCTTTAATTGTTTTACGAAAAACATAAAATCTTAGTAACTTTCCGGTTTTAGTCGTACATGCCATAAGGGAAGCAAAACTCAAGGGGTGTCAGAAAACTCGGAAAACCCGAATTTATATATATATTAATGCCGGTTTGGTGTTCAAATATCTTTAATTCATAATTTTTGAAAATTGTGTTGATTTGGTGTTCTACAAAAGTCCTACTCAAATTAACAAACCGTTTAGGATCATGCTGGTATTTATTTTACCCGTTTATATGAAGTATTACAAATTTTACACAAAAAAAATATTCACAACCGTTAACTTTATAGACTTTGTTTACAAGTTACATTTGTCTTTATTTTAAAATCAGGTGAATAAACAAGAATTGGACATTTGATTGGCGGTGTATTTGTGCGTCCAATGTATATAAATATTTTGCAAAAATATTGGTGAGTATTAAGAAGAACGAGTAACAATTTGTATCAAGGTGTTACCGAAAAATCTGAATGATTGAATTTTTATATGCGGAATTTTTATGAAATCGTTTTGGATCAACCTGATATTAATTCCATAAGAGGTTTTATTATTTGGTAGAATATTTAGTTGTTTGTGTTTTCCAAACTGTGTAGTTAGGAAGTAAATTCCTAATAATATTTTTGTTTTTCAAATAAAATATTTTTTTTTGTGAAATAATAAGTATTTAATATTTTGCATTTTGTACGATCTACTATTACATTTACAATTATGAATTAATCAATTTTCCAATTATTTAGTTGTTCTAATGTTGATTCTATGATATAATTTCCACAGATCTAATTGCGTGAGGCCAAACAGCATCAGAAAATTTAAGTTTCAACCAGTAGACATTATTACCGTACACCACTGTAAATCGTGTGCGTCATTCATCCAACCAACAGATGTTATGAATATCCAGTAATTATATCAACCTTGGGCCGCTCTACGATGGTACCAGAAATTTAGGTGAGTTATTTTATTACATGTTTAACCGTTTTGTATTTCGTTTTAAATTTTAATTTCATAAAGTGCGAGGTAATTTTAAAATATTCTAAGCACTCCCAACTAAATTTAAAATTCTTATATAATTTCGCTGGTTGTAAAAATAGTGCGAAATCAATTTTAGAATTTAAATTGTAATGCAAATTTATTTCTTTTACTCCTCATATTAAAATTTTATTCTTCTATCATATAAAATGTTACGGGAGCGAAATTAAAAAAAAAACAAATGTATTTAAAATTTCAAGAGGACTTGTTCCTTGACGTATACCATTGAAAACAGCTTTGCTTAGCTTTAAATACTTTTGCTCCTTGATTTTTTTTTCGTCTGGTATGCTCTTCTAAACTTATGCATAGACCTTCTAATTTTCCTTAGATTAGAGTATCACCAAGAACTCACCACTCACTAAACTGTATCAAGATCAGCTGAAAACAAGCATCACTTTCATCGACCGAATTAATTTCTGTAAGTATTCCTACACCGTCCCAGGAGCCAACCAAGTGTCTAGCAAAAAGACCCCAGTCAGCTAGCTTATGGAAAATCTCGGATTTTTGCTCCTTGCAAGCGGACTATTCTGTGGCGAGTTTAAAAGCTTAAATTTGAGGACTCTATTATCACTATATGTCCAACTATCTCTCACACACCGCGCAACTGTTGAACTCAACAAGGCTCCATTGACTATTGTTAGTTCCAGCTGTAAAAGCATTTGCGCACGAATTTCAAAATGTTTTAAAATTAATTTAAGCGTTCTATAACAAAAAAAATAAAACAATGGGATTTCTGGCAAAAAAACAATAAATATAAACATTTTCATAAGTTGTCATTATTATGAAAAAAAAATGTTTTAATATGCAAGCACCCTTCTTTTGAAATAATTATTCTATTTAAATAAATACACTTTTTAATAACTTATATTTTTTAAATATTTTATGAATCATTTTATAAAATATTTTATTAAAATAAAAAAAACTATTTAGTAGTTTGTGAAAACGTCATTTAGTTTCCAAAAATTACTTTTAAAATTAGAAAAAATGTATGACTTTTAGAAATTAAAAATTTCGTTTTTCAATTTTACAAATCAAAACTTTTCCCGATCCGCACTTCCAGTGGTCCAACTTTGGTATGTCGGAACCGATTTTTAATTAAAGTCGTGTACTTAATAATGTTTCTGCCGTGTTTGATTTTAATTTGTGTAGAGACGAATTTAAAAGTGTTATAAAAAATGTATTGTACAAATTTTAATTATCTAAAAATGAATTGATTTTTCTAAATATACCAGTGGCACTATTCTGGCTTTCCCTAGGAATAGGGAATTGGGAAAAATATTTTCATAACATTTCTGTCTAAATTATATTTTTCTGGCCTACTGTTGGAATTAGTTTGGTGTAAATATATTCGAAACAAAGTTGATTGCGTGAAACTTTTTTCCACAAAATTTTTATAGGGAAAAATAACTCTCAATATATCTTTGGATTCCATCAGTAGGCCAGAAAAATATAATTTAGACAAGAATGTTATGAAAGTATTTTTCCAAATTCTCTATTCCCATGGAAAACCAGAATAGTGCCACAGATGTACAATAATACCGTTAGCTAATTAAATAAATCTATAAAGTTACCAGCTTCACTTGTCTCCTGTAATTCAAATTAAAATATTAATTTAAAATTTTTGAGGTAAAATTTAGCAGACTTTTCTGCAAAGAATTTACGGCATTTTCTTATTGACCTAATCTTCCAATTTTCTTGACACCATGTTTGCTCTACACACGTGGAGTATTAATTATTTACGCGGTGCAGACAATACGGCACCACACTGTGCACACTACATTGTGGTTCTAGTGTCGGACGGACACCAATTTTTGTTTTACAATTTTTATCAATTTTCTGGAATGTTTAAGTAAAAAAGAATCGTCTTCATATTCCGAAATCAAACCAGAACCTGGCTCAAAAATTACTAAATTTTTCAAAAAAAAAAAAAAAACGCGCTAAAAAACCCGTATTAATTTTGTTAAGTCACTTCCCTCTAAACAAAAAATCGAATTCGCAAAATACGGTACTTATGCGAAATATTTACGAACCATTTATTTTTGGTTTCTTCCATTTTATAGGGATACATTAATTAACATACAACGATTAGCTAAGCTAAATCATTAATGTTCGTGGCTCGAGCGAAGACGCCATATATTGTGTTTTATGTTATTAACTTTTCAGTTAAGTATTTTATACATTTTTTTAGTATTTTATATTTATGGAATTTAATTTATATTTCTATTGTTCAAGATAAAAGCATCAATACGTTAATAAACTATAATCCAGGCCGAATAGTCAAGAAGGAAATATCGAAACATCAACAGATTTGTTATGAGAACGACATATCGCAATTTTGGATTTTTAATTGTATTATAAAATAAGTATGAAAAATAGTAATTATGAAAATAAAATAATATAAATTATAAATTTAATTTTGCGTTTCTATTTCAAACAATCTTTTAAATTTCGATAAAATTATTTGAAATCATATGCAAAAGTGTTGCGTTTGTGATTCGCAAAAGTGTTACGTTTGCGTATCAGTAAAAGTGAACATTATGCGAACGAATACTTCGTAAAAAAGTCTAATTATCTTAGGATAGGAACACCGTAAACGGTTCGTTTTTGAGCTGCAAAATTGATTCGTTTACGTACTATTGTATGAAGTGTAGTCTTCGTTTATGGTTCGTAAACGGTTTACCTTGTTTAGCAGGTTGTCGCTTTTTCGCTTCTCTTTCGTACATCTCAAAGATACATTGGTTTTATTAGATTAAATATTATTAAAAACATTACCTGCCGTAATTTACATTATTCTACTCTATTAAGAATTCATTTTGTTTTTTATTCCGATTTTGCACACTCCACAGCACAAACTGTGGACAATTCACCTACCCGAAACTGAAAAATTTTAGGTTAGGCTCGGATGATTTTCGGTGTTGTGTCCAAAATCGATGGCTTCTGGTGCTAATTATGCGCCCACAATACTACAAATGTTATGGATTACTAACTTCTGTATTTTGGAATAAGCGTTGGTTCTGACGTCTAATAATTGTAGTTTGATTCTAAATTTCATTTATTTATCTTGTACCATATTTGTTTACATTTTGATTTTTGTGTGAATTAGTTCGAAATATTTGTTGCAGATGCGGATTTTCCTGTGCCCACTTTTAATTATGAATGGCGACGATTTTTCCGTTTTGTACGGGAATCATTCTGGAACGCTGATTAAATAACTTCATATGCATGTTTTAAGGTAAATTAAGCTTCATGATTATTGTCTTAGAATAAGTGTTTCTTCTGCGGATTATTCGTGAGCTAAATATATTGTGAAATCACTTAAATTATTTCGCGGCTCGCTTCTCAGGGCTATTTTCGTCATTACGAGCCAAATCATTGGCCAATGAAGTTTTGGATTCTGGAGTATTTCCACCTGCTGTGTGGTTGCTCAATTTTGTCTCATGTCATCATTTTTGATTAACACTTTTGCCACATCTAGTTTGTTCAACCAATTTTTAAGACGTCATTTAATTATTCCAACTCTCCAACTCTGAAGCAGATTGCGGAGCATAATTCTTGAACCAGATTGCACAATAAACATTTACCAAATTTTACAACACATATATTTATATAGAATATAATAATGGGATTACAATAATTAATATTGAGATTAACAATTAGTATAATATATGATTCTAGAATATTCGTAGCTTAACGTGACTTGTAACAAAGAGTATATATTATTAAGAGAAGTAACACAGTGGAAGGAAAATTTCAATAAAATAAATATTTAGAGAAAATTCTTCTTCTCTTTCGCTACTCTTTTCATCAATATTTACCTTTTACTTGTAACCAGCTACTTATTAAAATATTAGTAATAAACATATTTGTTTAGTTCTATAACATACCACACAACAAATATTTAATATAATAAGTTACTTTTTGAATGTATATATGGGTTTTTTTATTGTTTCCAAACAAGGTAAACATTTTGATATTTATTATAATATTTTTTATTACTTTACTACTTGTGCACTTAATAATCTAAAATAATTAAATATAGAATAGATATATTAAACTTACAGTGCCATTAAAAATATCCTTAAATACTAAAATATATAAAAATAAAAAGGTCTATAAAATAAATGTGAGGGGTACTGAAAAGAAACGAACAGATTTGAATCAATTTTTGTAGTGGAAGTCAAAACGCAATTGAATTAAAATATAAAAATGCTTAAATCTTGAAAATCAAATATTATGTTGAAAAAGGAATAGGCTCCACATAAAAAATTATTCCTAACAAAAAGATAATAAATTTTTTTAAAGCTTGTTTTTTAAAGCTTGTCTTGTTTCGAAATTATTTTCAGAATAATTTCTAAATAAGGCTTAATAAGAACAGAATATTTTCAGGATAAATTACCTTTGTAACATTTTAAATTTAGTCAGTTTATGATAGATAAAAAAATTAATCGTTTTAACAAAATTCTTACTAAAATCTAGTCAAGTGTGTTGTCATTATGGTTATGTCTTATTTTAATTTCTTGATTTTGTGATGATTTTTAGTCGTAACTTTGAAATGCACAATTTTATCAAAAATATATTTTTTAATTACTTAGTAATGGGACACCCTATGCATATTGTTTAATTTAATTTTTGTAGGTATGTCGCTTTAATCAAAGAGTATATAAAGTCATAAAGAGTAACGAAACAAAGGAAAAAAAATTCAATTTTTTTTATCGTTTATAACATTGCATAGTCTTTGCTTTAATGTATGTAACATGTTTTTGAATTCAATTTTCAATTTCGAAGTGTAAAAAAATTAAAGTAAGACTTTTGATGTAAATGAAAAAACCGCTTCGTTTGCTAAGAATTATGTTAAATTGAAATTTTGATTTATTCATCATAATGTTACAAAATATAAAATGTGGAAAAGTGTAAATATCCCAGTCTTAGAAAACTCTTGAAAGAAGACTATCACATACAGTGATGAAAACATACTATTCAAAGAAATATTAAATTTTGTGTAGGTCTGAATGCTAAAATAATAGTTCGCATTGCGTACATAAAACTTACATGGTTTCAATAATATTTTTGTTAAATGGAACCTATTTTTTAACGTTTAGTAGTTTTTCAAGATAAATAAAAAAATGCATTTTTATTTTTTATTTAATTCGTTTCAGAACCCCTTGTAGTTTCTTCGAAAAAAATTTCAGGTAGATTGTAGCTTTCGCAAGATTTCCTTATAATGACTAAACATAAAAATGTAATCTCTGTTTAAAGGTCCAAGCAAGCAGTTTATTATATCAAATATATATTAATGCTTCACACGTAGTTCTAATTTGGCGATTTATTTCAATATTGGCGACAATTTGACCAAATTTCAAACACGTCTACTTTGATTCCAATAAGGTTACATTTTATATGTCGTTTCAAATCTGTTTTCAAATTTTATTTATCGTTTATCTAAATGAGTGGTTCAACTAAATAATTCGATTAGTTTTTGTTGTGTCCTTGTTGAGATCGACAATGAAATTTTCTTTCAATCTAGACTACTTGATGGAAACCAATAGTTTATTTATTCGTCTATTGGATTCTGCAATAATTTTTTATAAAGGTGCCCCCATTCCATATATAACCCGTCACAGTAAGAAATGCGTGGCCACCATTTCTCTAGACTACAGTAGGGTTATTTGTGAAGCTTGCACTACTAGCCACTTCACATTGGCTTCATAATAAAATATTGCATTCTACCCGAATAAACACATCTATAAGAAAGTATAATTTATTATCTTGATTTCCTTCACTGTTCCTTAAGAGCTCTAAATGATTGTTCGTATCGTTGTTTCGAACATCAATCGACCCCATTTAGAAAGTATGGTGTACCGAACATTGAGCTCATTGCATTGACACCGATAATTTCATTCAATGTTTCCTATAACGAATTTGCAAAGTAAACGGTTAATTATGGTTTGTTCAAAAATATTGTGGAACATTTTGATATCATAGTTTTTGTTCTTTGGTTATCTAAGCGAATATCTTAGAGAGCAAAGACCCAACTAATATTTATTCATGCTCTTACCTATGGGTGGGTAATCGCGCCAATACGGAAACTTTTTTACGGATTTGGGTCGCCAACCCTACAATCCAACCCTTGAGTCGCCTCCTACGACCAGTTTTGGAAACTGTGGTGGTATTCTAATTCATCCTCGTGCGTCGAGATTTACGAGAAATGAAAAATGCCCCCAGCCACAGGGCTATGTCTACTAGTACGAGTTAAAATTATTGTAATAAACGTGTTACTTATAAGAGTAATGAAATATTTCCAATTTTAAACCCCCAGCGTTTCGACGGTATATCCTGTCTATCTCAAGGAATACAATAATTTTTAAAAAATTGATAAACAATTTTTGGAAACTTGATTTGAAACATAAATTTGATAGTAACTTGGTTTAAAAATGAATTGAATCAAAGATTTTTGACTATATACAACAATTTTGTAACTACACAAATTAGTTTAATAAACTTCACAAATTAGTAATTCAGCAAAATTTTGGAAAATCTTCTAAGACGATTAATAAATTTTCTTTTACAAATACTTTCCAAAATTTGTCATGCCGATCCGGTTCACAACTTATTTCAGACAACAAATTTTGATTTGAAATGTAGTAAACGTCTTTGTGTTGTTTCACGAAGCGAGAATTAAGTTTTCGGATCTGACCAAGCTTCAAGGAACACAATCGGCTGAATTCCGAATTGGTCATTTATTTGGAATTTAAATAAATTTTCTGATATTATCGGCCACGTTTATTTTAACAAAAACAACAATTTTTGACAAATACAACAATTTTTACTTAACTTTAAGACCCGATTTTATGAACGCGGATAAACGATTAATCTAGGATTAATCCACTGTTTGCATTTTATGAACGACGATAAACAAAAAATAAAATCTGAGAGTTTTAATTTATCCGCTGATTTATTTTCTCTTTTTGGTGTTTAAATCAGAGGATAAAAGTAGTTTTTGTTGTTGTACTATTTTCGACATGCACAATAAAAAATTTTTGAATATAGGAACGTGACATATTAATATTTGAAAAATACATCTTATTTTATTAAATTTACGATTTTATGGAGCTAAAATATATTAAAATATATTAAATAAAAAATATTTCCAAAAAACGATTACTATTTTTTAATTGTTTCAAAAATAAATTAGAATTTAGAAAAGTTCTCGCAGCTAAAAATGCAGAGAGGTTTAAAAGAGGTGGAGGTCCTTATAAATCTAAAATTAGCCAGGCAAATTGCATATATTCGTTTATAGAACCATCCGTTCGTACACTTAAAAATATTGATTCCGCGGATCCAATATTTGAAGTATGTTAGTTAAGTAATATAAATTAGATTGTTCTGACGATGATGATGACGTTGATCCTTCCATCTTAAAAACTCAAAAATATCACATACAATTTTTCCATTTGATGAACAAAAATAGTTTTATAGTCACCTTGCGCAAATGCAGGAAATGTAGGTTTATATTAAAAATTTATTAATATTGAATTTAATTAAACTTTAACACGATGATATTTATCAAAATTGACAAAATTGATGAGAAACATAAAAAAAAGTATTGCCAGTAATACAAAAACGGCTATAAAACTGCGGTAAAAGAGAGAGAGTAAATATTTATTTATCGTCGTTTATAAAATCGGCCAAAAATAAAACTCTCGAGTAAAAATTAATCATTACTATTGGATTTTTTGTGATTTATCCTCGTTCATAAAATCGGGCCTAAGATAATATTGAACTATGTCGTTAATGTGTGTTAAAGCTTCTAATTGCAGTCTTTTTATTTAAATAAAACTCCACATTTACGTGTAGTTATCGCTGTTAGACAATCTCGTAGACTAAAATCAAAAGGTGTGACAGTTGACCCATAGGCTGGAAACAGTTTGCTAAACCAAAGCAATCTAGACTACTTGATGGAAACCAATAGTTTATTTATTCGTCTATTGGATTCTGCAATAATTTTTTATAAAGGTGCCCCCATTCCATATATAACCCGTCACAGTAAGAAATGCGTGGCCACCATTTCTCTAGACTACAGTAGGGTTATTTGTGAAGCTTGCACTACTAGCCACTTCACATTGGCTTCATAATAAAATATTGCATTCTACCCGAATAAACACATCTATAAGAAAGTATAATTTATTATCTTGATTTCCTTCACTGTTCCTTAAGAGCTCTAAATGATTGTTCGTATCGTTGTTTCGAACATCAATCGACCCCATTTAGAAAGTATGGTGTACCGAACATTGAGCTCATTGCATTGACACCGATAATTTCATTCAATGTTTCCTATAACGAATTTGCAAAGTAAACGGTTAATTATGGTTTGTTCAAAAATATTGTGGAACATTTTGATATCATAGTTTTTGTTCTTTGGTTATCTAAGCGAATATCTTAGAGAGCAAAGACCCAACTAATATTTATTCATGCTCTTACCTATGGGTGGGTAATCGCGCCAATACGGAAACTTTTTTACGGATTTGGGTCGCCAACCCTACAATCCAACCCTTGAGTCGCCTCCTACGACCAGTTTTGGAAACTGTGGTGGTATTCTAATTCATCCTCGTGCGTCGAGATTTACGAGAAATGAAAAATGCCCCCAGCCACAGGGCTATGTCTACTAGTACGAGTTAAAATTATTGTAATAAACGTGTTACTTATAAGAGTAATGAAATATTTCCAATTTTAAACCCCCAGCGTTTCGACGGTATATCCTGTCTATCTCAAGGAATACAATAATTTTTAAAAAATTGATAAACAATTTTTGGAAACTTGATTTGAAACATAAATTTGATAGTAACTTGGTTTAAAAATGAATTGAATCAAAGATTTTTGACTATATACAACAATTTTGTAACTACACAAATTAGTTTAATAAACTTCACAAATTAGTAATTCAGCAAAATTTTGGAAAATCTTCTAAGACGATTAATAAATTTTCTTTTACAAATACTTTCCAAAATTTGTCATGCCGATCCGGTTCACAACTTATTTCAGACAACAAATTTTGATTTGAAATGTAGTAAACGTCTTTGTGTTGTTTCACGAAGCGAGAATTAAGTTTTCGGATCTGACCAAGCTTCAAGGAACACAATCGGCTGAATTCCGAATTGGTCATTTATTTGGAATTTAAATAAATTTTCTGATATTATCGGCCACGTTTATTTTAACAAAAACAACAATTTTTGACAAATACAACAATTTTTACTTAACTTTAAGACCCGATTTTATGAACGCGGATAAACGATTAATCTAGGATTAATCCACTGTTTGCATTTTATGAACGACGATAAACAAAAAATAAAATCTGAGAGTTTTAATTTATCCGCTGATTTATTTTCTCTTTTTGGTGTTTAAATCAGAGGATAAAAGTAGTTTTTGTTGTTGTACTATTTTCGACATGCACAATAAAAAATTTTTGAATATAGGAACGTGACATATTAATATTTGAAAAATACATCTTATTTTATTAAATTTACGATTTTATGGAGCTAAAATATATTAAAATATATTAAATAAAAAATATTTCCAAAAAACGATTACTATTTTTTAATTGTTTCAAAAATAAATTAGAATTTAGAAAAGTTCTCGCAGCTAAAAATGCAGAGAGGTTTAAAAGAGGTGGAGGTCCTTATAAATCTAAAATTAGCCAGGCAAATTGCATATATTCGTTTATAGAACCATCCGTTCGTACACTTAAAAATATTGATTCCGCGGATCCAATATTTGAAGTATGTTAGTTAAGTAATATAAATTAGATTGTTCTGACGATGATGATGACGTTGATCCTTCCATCTTAAAAACTCAAAAATATCACATACAATTTTTCCATTTGATGAACAAAAATAGTTTTATAGTCACCTTGCGCAAATGCAGGAAATGTAGGTTTATATTAAAAATTTATTAATATTGAATTTAATTAAACTTTAACACGATGATATTTATCAAAATTGACAAAATTGATGAGAAACATAAAAAAAAGTATTGCCAGTAATACAAAAACGGCTATAAAACTGCGGTAAAAGAGAGAGAGTAAATATTTATTTATCGTCGTTTATAAAATCGGCCAAAAATAAAACTCTCGAGTAAAAATTAATCATTACTATTGGATTTTTTGTGATTTATCCTCGTTCATAAAATCGGGCCTAAGATAATATTGAACTATGTCGTTAATGTGTGTTAAAGCTTCTAATTGCAGTCTTTTTATTTAAATAAAACTCCACATTTACGTGTAGTTATCGCTGTTAGACAATCTCGTAGACTAAAATCAAAAGGTGTGACAGTTGACCCATAGGCTGGAAACAGTTTGCTAAACCAAAGCAAACAAAGAATCAAATTCTTATGATAATTGTTAATTAAAAATTACTTATCTGAATGTCACATCGCAAGTTTGGCCGATGAACGTCCTTCATTTAATATCTTCCATCCTTTGCACATTGTAACCTGTAAAAATAAAATTAATTTTAAGTAATGTTTGTAACCACAGACAGTCAATTATTTTCGCAATTCCACAATTTTGGCAACTGCTCGTTTAGAGTGTGTTAGTGTATGTAAGATAGCCAAAAATTCCATCACCGAAAAATGCGATCATGACATTTTTCACTCTCAGCACAAAAAATCGAAACATTTTTACTCCCAGTACACAAAATTCTTGCTATCACAATAGTTGAAATCTGTCTTGGCAACCAGTTTTCGGCGTAAAGTGTGGAGAGAGTAAAAACGATGTGCGGGCCAACGAATAGTTCTTGACTATGTATTATATTTCAGCTCATTTTAAATTTAAACAAGCATAGAATCTATGATGAAAGCAAAATCCATTAGGAATGTCGGAAAACTTGAAAAGTTAAAAAAGATTTTGCCACACAGGGCAAGATCTCATTCGATTTTCTGTTAGTCCATTAAGTATGGCTCAATGAACTAACAGAAAATCGTAATGAGATTGTGGGCTGATTGGCAAAATCTTCTTTAATTGGTTTTCGTAAAACATAAAATCTTAGTTACTTTCCGTTGTACATGCCATAAGGGTAGGAAAAATCCAAGGGATATTATAAATGTCGGAAAACCCGAACTTATATTTAATAATCCCGGTTTGGTGTTCAAATATCTTTAATTCATAATTTTTGGAAACTGTGTTAATTTCGTGTTCAACAAAAGTCCTACTCAAATTAACAAACCGTTTAGGATCATGCTGGTATTTATTTTACCCGTTTATATGAAGTATTACAAATTTTACACAAAAAAAATATTCACAACCGTTAACTTTATAGACTTTGTTTACAAGTTACATTCGTCTATATTTTAAAATCAGGTGAATAAACAAGAATTGGTCATTTGATTGGTGGTGTATTTGTGCGTCCAATGTACATAAATATTTTGCAAATATATTGGTGAGTATTAAGAAGAACGAGTAACAATTTGTATCAAGGTGTTACCGAAAAATCTGAATGATTGAATTTTTATATGCGGAATTTCTATGAAATCGTTTTGGTTCAACCTGATATTAAATGCATAGGAGGTTTTATTATTTAGTTGTGTTTTTCAAACTGTGTAGTTAGGATGTAAATTCCGGATAATATTTTTGTTATTTCGAATAAAATATTTTGCATCTTGTACGATCTACTATTTCTTTCACAATTATCAATTAATTATTTCGTTGTTCTAATGTTGATTCTATCACTTCTACTGTAAATCGTGAACGTCATTCATCCAACAAACGGATGTTATGAATATTCTTGTTTTTTGGCGGCATTTTACCAAGTAATAAAATTAACCGTTTAGCGCTCTACGGTGGTTCCAGTAATTCAGGTGAGTTACTTTATTATATGTATCACCATTTTGTATTTCTTTTTAAATTTTAATTTCATAAAGTGCGAGGTAATTTTAAAATATTCTAAGACACTCCCAACTAAATTTAAATTTTTCATATAATTTATTGCTTATTCTAAAAGAACATTTATCGATCATAGTGCGAAATCAATTTTAGAATTTAAATTGTAATCGAAATTTGTTTTTTTTCACCCCTCATGTGGGGTTGATAATGCTGGATAACTGCAGTTCTGCGACATCAAATTTAAAATTGCCTTCTTCTATCATATCCACGGGAGTGAAATTAAAAAAAACAATATAATTGGTATTTAAAATTTCACGAAGTCTTGTTCCATGACGTATACCATTGAAACAAGTTTTTCCCGCTCCTCTAAGGAGTGACAATTTGAACTCTTTTGCTATATTTGATTTCTTTTCGTCTGGTATGCTCTTGTAAGCTTATGCATAGAAATCTAAGGTTTCTTAAGATTCGAGTTCCACCTCTAAAGAACTCACCAATTTAGAAATTATGTTATTGTAGATACTGGTTTACTGTGTTGAATCAGCTCCACACGAGCATCATTTAAATCGACTGTAATAATTTCTGGAAGGGTTTCTACACGGTCCCAGGAACTAACCAAGTGTCTAGAAAATAGACCCCTCCAGTCAGCAGACGTATAATTGCAAATCTCGGAGCTTTGCTATTTGCGAGTTTGAACGACTGTAAAGTTTTCAACAAAAATTAAAAAATAACAAAACAAGGCGGACTAAAAACTTTGTCGAAATACCTCGACCCCATACCTCTCAATTGTTATTGGGCCTTTTAATTATGGAAGTGTAATGCTTTAAATTTTGATTGTAATTGATTATGGCGTTTTAATGAATATTTTCACAGTTTAATTTAATAACTTAAGTTAGTAGTTTAAGTTAATAAAAGATTGTACGCTTGCTATAGCTAATCCGTAGTCACTAACGATTTTTTCTACAATTAAATTATCTCAACAACCGGAGCACGTTAAGCTTCCAAAGGATAGGGAAGTTTGTAGGTCACGGATTGTATTTTCATTGACTGCAAAAATATTGAAAGGCAGATAGCAGCTGTGTGTATTTGTAACTCGAACTTGGCCTTCTTTGATATACTTTTGATATAATTTCGGAAACGAGCCTGTTTAAAGACTCTATATCGATACCCATACAGACAAAAAATCGAGGAAGGGAATAAAATCCACACATGAACACGTGATTACTTATAAGATTTGATCTCCAAATACTTTCGAACCTCCATTTTTCAGTACCGGTACTTTTTCGGCAACATAACCTTTAATACGAGCAGCGCATTTCGGCTCAGATTTAAAAACATTTAAGCAAAACGATTTTGCCAAAATGTTTAGGGAATTTATTTGCCGGTCTCATTTTCCTTTCCCGTTGTTCTTCCTGGAACATATTTTCTACGCCAATTTTATATGTTTTTGGAGTTGCTAGTGGTTCCGGCATCTCTATAGATTTCAATTTTTGCTCACATCTGTGTTTTAATATATTTTCGAATCGATTAGTTTTCATTCGCTTATTTACTAAACCAATTTTATACAATGGCGTTGGAAACATTACTATTTATGCCGAAGATGGTAAAAAAAAAAAATTGGCCCATAAAATTACATAACTAAAATATTTTTTAATTAAAAATTGTACAAGTTCGTCGTAATAAAAATTATTTTATTTAACTCCACGCTCTTTATGAATTCTTCGTTTTACGTCTAGATATATTGAATAGTATTTTGAATAAAACAGATTGACAGTGTCTTCTGGCCAAATATTAATATTGAATGATACGATTTCCTCGGGTTTACTACTTTCAAAGTCTGCATATTTTTCACTGTACAATTTGCCTAAATTTTGAGAAAATGTTTTATTATGCCAGTTTGCTGGTACAGAAAAAATATAAAATTAAATTTCGATTTTGTGCACTTATATAAGGCAATTGTTTTTTTTATTTACACCTTAATATTATTAACGAAACATGAGCAGAAAATAAATATTGGTGTAATTGTTTTTTTTTAGAGTCGTGCCGTTTGCTAACGTACTAAGCTGACTACACTACGGATGAGTATTAAGAGAGTGGAATTAATGACAAAAATTAATTACTTTATTTTAACAAAGAGAACCACAAACAACATTTTTCACTAAAAAGATATTTTCTATTTTGGAAAACACTGAATATAAAATGAGGAGCTTATATTGAATTTTAAGTATTTTGAAAAAATAATAATTTAAACAATTTTAATAAAATCTTTTTAGAAACGACAATTTTACTATAAACAATTTTAATAAAATCTTTAAAAAAACTTTTGCGAAAATTTATTTTAGCTTCTTGAAAAAATTGATCAAGTTCGTGGTCAATAACAAGTCTACATAATCATAATCAATTTTTGTTTCTTAAGGATGCTTTAAGCTAACTACACATCTGTATATACCATGTCCATCGGAAATCTCTGTGAGCTGACCAATTTTCGATACAATGAACGTCTAAATTCCATTTATTTTAGTTTTTCAAAAATTGATCAAGTTCGGAGTCAATGATTTTTATGTTTCACTATTTTCTTATAATAATTTTAAGTAAAAAAAGTCTTCATATTCCGATATCAAACCAAAAAATGACTCAAAAATTACTAAATTTTTACCAATATTTTTCAAAAAAAACGTGCAGAAAACGCGCTAAAAAACCCATATCAATTTTGTTGGAAAACTTGTTACTTGTCACTTTCTTGCTTTTCTTTCGTGTATCTTAAAGATACATTTGTTTTATTAGATTAAATATTATTGAAAACATTGCCTGCCGTATATTACATTTTTCTAGTCTAATTAAGAATTGCTTTTGTTTTTTATTCCGAGTTTGCACACTCCACAGCATAAGCTGAGGACAATTCACCTACCCGAAACTGAAAAATTTTAGGTTAGGCTCGGATGATTTTCGGTGTTATGTCCAAAACCGTGGCTTCTGGTGTTAATTATGCGTCCACAATTCTGCAAATGGTATGGATTGGTGACTTCTGCATTTTGGCATAAATGTTGATTCTGACGTCTAATAATGATGAATTCTACATTTCATTTATTTATCTCGTACCACATTTGTTTACATTTTGATTTTTGTGTGAATTAGTTCGAAATATTTGTTGCAGATGCGGATTTTCCTGTGCCCATTTTAAATTACGAATGGCGACGGTTACATTTAATGTATGGTAGTGTATTTTGAGTGAAATCATATTTTTAGTAGTAGTTTCAGAAGTTTTCTCTTCGTGATTTCGTTTTATACAGGCATCATAATAAGATAAAAAATTCTATTGCCAGTTAGATGTTTGCCAATAGTTGCATCGTGGCCAGTAAATTAGTCCTCATGATTGTAGTTTTAGAATAAGTATGTCTTCTGCGGATTATTTGTGAGATAAGTAAATTGTGAGATCGCTTCTTAAGGCTACTTTCGCCATTACGAGCCAAATCATTGGCCAATCAAGTTTTGGACTCTGATGTATTTCCATCGTGCTACTTTGCATCATGTCATCATTTTTGATTAACACTCTGGCCACATCTAGTTTGTTCGACTAATTATTTGTGATGCTCTCCAACTCTAAAGCAGATTGCGCAGCATAATTCTTGAACCAGATTGCACAATAAACATTTAACAAATTTTACAACACATATGTATATAGAATAGAATATAATAATGGGATTACAATAATTAATATTGAGATTAACAATTATTATGATATATGATTCTAGAATATTCGTAGCTTAACGTTACATGTCACAAAGAGTATATATTTTTAGAAGGAGTAGCACAGTGGAAGGAAAATTTCAATAAAATAAATATTTAGAGAAAATTCTTTTTCTCTTTCGCTACTCTTTTCATCAATATTTACCTTTTACTTGTAACCTGCTACTTATTAAAATATTAGTAATAAACATATTTTTTTTAGTTCTATAACATACCATACAACAACAATATTTAATATAATAAGTTACTTTTTGAATGTATATATGGATTTTTTATTCTTATTGTTTCAAAACAAGTTAAACATTTTCATATTTATAATAATATTTTTTAATTATTGACTACTAATTATAGTAGATGTATATATAACTAATTGTGCGCTTTATATTATAAAATAATCTTTTAATATATTACATTAAATTAATTATAATAAAAGTTTATTATTAAATCAGATTATTAAATTAAATTTTACACTGCCCTTAAAAATAACCCTAACTACTAATATATTACGAATATAACAAATTCCATAAATTTTTTGACAAATAAATAGGTTTCACAAAATAAACTATCCCTAAAAAGAAGATAATACAATTATTTAAAGCAGAATGATTTTCGAGAACATCTTATTAAAATTTGTAAGTCTTCATTGTAGAGAGGCTTCACTAGGGATTTATTGTACCAATTAGAATTACAGCCAGAAAAAAACAACAAAAATATTTCCTGGAACAGAATATTATCAGGATAAATTACATTGATCAACATTTTAAATTTAGTCAAATTATGATAGATAAAAAAATAATCCTGTTAACAAAATGTTTACTAAAAGATAGTCAAGCGGGCTGTCATTATGGTTATGCCTTGTTTTAATTTCTTGATTTTATCATAATGTTATAAAATATAAAATGTGGCAACGTGAAAATATCCCCCCTTAGTCTTAGAAAATAAGCAAAACTAAGACTATCACATACTTTTCAAAGAAATATTAAATTTTGTGTAGGTCTAAATGGTAAAATGCCTCGTACATAAAACTTACATAGTTTCAATAACATTTTTGTTAAATTTTATTCAGCTTTAGATAAATGGGATCTATTGTGGAACCTATTTATTAACATAGTAATTTTTCAAGATAAATAAAAAAAATATTTTTTTTTATTTAATTGGTTTCAGAAACCCTTGAAGTTGGTTTGTGAAAAATTTCAGTTTGATTGTAATTTTTGCAAAATTTCCTTTATAAGAGTATAATGACTAAACATAAAAATGTAATTAATTATTAATATTATTGAGTTATTTTTTAGAATTGATAATTTTTGCAATGGTATTTAAGCTTCCGACATCCTTTTGGATAATGATTTTTGAGTAATATGCATAATTTAATATTTTTATAATGAAGTTTACTGTCCGAAACCAGACCAAGTATTTTTGTGGTACCAACCACAAAAACTTTTGCCATCCGGTTCATGTATCAAAAGAATATCTAAAAGTTATTTTTTTTGTCTGATTCTTTTTCTAGAGTAAATTTAATTCTATTACTTTTATCGATTAAATTAAATGCATCTAAAAATGTGTAAATCTTATTTTCTGGAACCGCCGAACTTTTCAAAATTTCCACGACTAAATTTGCAATTATAGGGCTTTTTTAGGGAACCCATAGGTGGACAAAAAATTTGCCTAAAAACTTTATTATCAAAATAAAATTTTGAATTATATAAAATAAAACCATCAAAATCAATTTTTGTTTACAAAGTGTAAAATTGTTTTTTGAAAGTGTCTGAGATAGCCGTTTTTCGGGGTCGAAAAGGGGTCGAAAGCTAAAGCAAAAATAAAATATTTTTGTAAACTGAGTTAAATACCATTAAAAAATTAACAATAAAAATGTTATCTCTTCGCTTATTTCTAGTTTGGCGATTTAGCGTTCAATTGGCTACAGTTGGGCATTGTATTAAAGCATTCAAGTTAGGGTTTTTCTTCCCGTTGTTTTGTGAGTACTTTAATATTTTGTTAATCCATAGGAAACATTTAAGTTGATGTTTTTACTTAAATAACCAAAAATTAGAACATACACGCCTACGGTGGACACCCCTGGTATAAAATTGTAATTTATCGTATCCACAACCACGCGCGCTCATCTTAAATATATCGCATTACTTTTTCTAATATGTTAAAGATTAAAATTTAGTATAACAGAACGCGTATTTTGATCCAAAAATAATAACAGGAAAGAAGAATTACCGGAACGCAATAGTGTAGAATATATGTGTTTTTGTATTAGTAACAAACAAATTTGTTCGTACGTAACGCAACACTATTCGCAATGTTTTTATTTTAAGTTATAAATTTATATTTTGTAAATTAACAAATTGTATATCCCTTTTGTGTTTTAACACAATTGTGTGGGTACGGCAAAATTACCATGTCAAAAATTTATTTTTGTTTGTGCTTTGAACCAACTTACATATTTTTGTATTCCTTTCAAACTTATTTTCATTCGAAAAAAGCACTATAACTATACACTCAATTGTGTTGGTTGTAGTTCAAATCAAGTGCAGTTTTTTATCAAAGACGTCATTACATAACTCACACATTTGTGTGGTTTGGACTTTAATAGAACCATTTTTTTTTTTTTTTTTTGCCGAAGAAGGGATATTTTATAAAAAAAAACAGTTGTAAAACATTTCATGTTCAATAAAACGACAAGTAAAAAATAAATTCACTTTCCTCAAAATTTAGCATAATTTAGTTTTTGTCAAATTCCCCATCTACATACCATTGGAGAATGTCACAAAACAGGAGTGGAAGCACCAAAAATTTGAACCGATTCCATCCGGTTCGATAAATTTTGATACCTATCGTCACAAAAACAACACACATACATGCGTAACAAATGACAGCACACCTATTCAAAATTGTGTATTATGCCTCGTATACGTATACAAAAATTTGTTGTTTAGTCTTCCAATTCTGGATCAAAATACGCGTTCAGATGACAGATTTCTATAGTAGTGATTTTTTCCCATAACAGTTTTTTTAAAAATAACTAAGTATAAAATGTGTTGGTGCAGAAACAAAAAAAAATGAAAAAAAAAAATCAAATTTACGTTGCATTGTTAGTGTAACCAACACACTCTTTGTTACTTTTTTTTTGAATAGGTATCTGTCAATGAGAGAAAATTTGCTGGACTTATATCTAAGTTGGTTCTCTGTTTGATTAAAGAAGTGTTATTTTATAAATGTATGTATATACATACATTCAAATCTTTTGATTGTGTGATTTCGTCGATCGTTGCCTATGGTTAATCGCGCCAATTCTGTTTTTTCACGGATTTGGGTCGCCAACCCTGCAATCCAACCCTTGAGTCGCCTCTTACGACAAGTTTTGGAAACTGTGGTGGTATTCTAATTGATTCTCGTGCGTCGATATTTACGAGCAACGAAAAATGCCCCCCAGCCACAGGGGCGATATGTCTTCTTTGATCTTTTTGAAAGATGTTATGGAATATTCCAAAATTTTTTTACATTTCTCCGGCTCAAACGATTTTGACGTAGTCTGGAAGGGACCGCGTTTTCTTTAATCATTTTTTTCAGCTCGCGCAACTTTTTTAAAAAGAAAATTTATTAAGGGATATTTTCGAATACCAAAGACCAATTACCGTGGGTCCTGGGTGAGATCGTATACTGGATTCTCACTATTTAATTTTTTGGTTCTGCACAATTTTCTGGTTTTTTCAGGAGTCGATTGCGATGGGTGCCACCGCTCGTCCAGTAAAGCCCGGAGTCTTGGAAAAATTGCTGGAAGGACGTTTTCGAGTACCAGAAACCGACTGTGATGTATCCTGATTTCGGAAAAAATCATTTAGTGGGTCATCCGGTGGGGCCGGGTTCCATTATTTATTTTCTTGTCACACGATTTTGATAAAAATTGATAAAGGGGAGATTTAAAATATGATAAAAGGAGTTCAATGGGTTAATGGCATAAATGGACTGCGATGAGTCCTAATTTCTGGAAAAGCCGTTTATGAGGTCCTCCGCTGGGACCCAAGTCCTATTTTTTCAAAACAAATTAATTCTTGGGTTCTTAGTGGGGCTTGATCCTTATTTTAACATTTTATTTAGCTGTACCGATTTTGAAAAAAAATATCGGGACATGGTTTTCGGATGGGCTCTCGTCATATTGTACCTAGCTGCGTCATGTTATATCACGTTGCACAATGTTATAGGATGTTGCGAGATGTTCCACTATGTCGTGTCATGTGCACCATATTGCACGATTTTGTATCATGTTGGTTCGTGTTAGGTTTTAAGATTTGGACCGATTTTATAAAAATAGGTGAGAATGGTTTTCGAGCGCTAAACATCGATTGTGATGAGTCTTAATTCGAAAAAAAGACTTTGAGGAATTCGCAAATAAGATCTGGGTCCCTATTTAAGAAAAATCGGCTCGAATTTAAAAAAAAACTTGAGAGACGATATTTTCAAGTGTTATAGGAAACGACTGTCGCTTGGGGAAATTTGTTTAGTAGAAAAATTGTCAATAGGGATACAAATTTCTTTGTATTTTAAAAATAGAATGGGATTCCGAAATGAGTTCCGGATGTGGTTTTAAAAAATGAGTAAATTTGGATGGAACGAAGACAATTGTCAAACGAATAGTATGGAACTCGGTCAGTGCTATGAAAATATTAGTGTGGCTTGTTTATACGATATACGCCCCGAAAATGACACATTTTTACTCTCAGCCCCGATAATGTTTGCTATCATGACAGAGCCAATACTGTCACAATACATACATTTTTCGGGGCTGAGAGTAAAAATATTGCATTTTCATGATAATAGGAAAACATAGAAATTTTCGGGGCTAAGACAAATATTAATTATTGCCCATTCCTAATTATGTTAGGTAATTCAAAGTAATTTTAGGCAGAGTTTTTTTTTGTTTTTATCCATGCCATCTGTTTTGGGGCCGAAGCACTCCCTGCTCTTTCGCGGTTATTTTTTCCGTCTTACTTTACGCATCACCTGCCAAATCGAAGACGTACGGCTATAGGACCGAATTTAAGACCATCTGCACATTGCAAGCTCAGGAAATCGAAATCAAACGTTTACTGTAGCTTCTACTATTTAATTATATGTTTGGAGCGTATTGTCTAAATTAATCTCCGAAATATTATTTTTATCGATAGCCTTCGTATAATATCCCTAGTTATGACATTTTCCGGATATCCATTTTCCACAAAACATCCGTTAGATTTATCACAAAACATCCGTTAGTATACGAATGTCACAATTTAATATCGGCCTGACCACGTTGATCACGTGGAACTTTAATTTTCATTACAGTTTCATTCATTACACTACAACATCTAGAAAATCTTATCGATTATCAATTTATATTTCACTTGTAAATTTTTTACGCGGTGTAAAATTTTCAATGCATTCAAAATAAATTTTGATATCGCTAACAAATCTTTAGAATAATATTAGGTAATATTTCAGCTCTTCAGATATCTCTGTTTTATACACGGTAGTTCGTCTTTTTTCTTTCACCTGAACCTTCTGATATGTGGGATCAGAATAGAGATATACATACATTTTATATTTTATAAACCGCAATAACCGTGTAATTTTGTGCACCGTTGGGCGTGTAAATCACACGATGTAATTTACTCGCCTTTTTAAAATAAGATACATGTAAATTACATAAGCTTATTATGTAAAATAAAAAAAATAAGTAAAATTGACTTTTTCATCATGCCATATTGAAGTTCAGGCGTTAAATTATCAAAATTAGCCGTGCGTTTCATGATCCCCATTGATCCAGATTAGCTCAAATTTTATATGAAAAACTTGATCCAGAATTTGTTTCAAACCATAATTTTTGATTTGAAATGTCTTAAACGACTTTGTGTTATTTTACGAAACGAGAACTAAACTGGAGCTGACCATACATCGGACCATGCGTTGGTCGTTTAAATTAAACAAATTTTGAACAATTTTCTGATATTATTGGCCATGCTTATTTTGACAACAACAACAAACTTACTGTGATCACGTACAAGTCTATATCCCAACAATTTAAATTGATTTTATTTAAAATGTGAAATTATATATAAAGTTTCAAGTTCTTGTAAATCGAATTTTCAGATATTATCGGTCATGTTTTTTAACAACAACAACTATATCACAACAAACTTACGGTGATTCACATACAAGTCAGTATCCCAAAAACTTGAATTAATTTAAAGCAATTTGTGAAATTTTATATTGGTTTGAAGTCCTTGTGAAGTAAATTTTGTTTATTTTGACAACAACAACTATTTCTGACAAATACAACAAACTTATTGTGATTCACATACAAGTCAATATACGAACAATTAGAATTGATTTAATCCACTTTGTGAAATTATATATAGGTATCAAGTTCTTGTTAAGTAAATTTTCTGATATTATCGGCCATGTTTATTTTGACAATAACAACTATTTCTGACAAATACAACAAACTTACTGTGATTCACATACAAGTCAAGATCCCAACAAATTTAATTTATTTAATCCTTTGTGAAGTTGTATATCGGTTTCAAATCCTTGTTAAGTAGATTTTCTGATATTATCGGCCATGTCTATTTTGACAAAAACAACTATTTATGACAAATACAACAAACTTTACTTTACTTTAAATTTTTTTATTGCTCCAATGTACTGCCATTTCACTTTTTCATTGAACACTTTTACGCCTATTACATAAAAGTCTTAGAATATATTTAAGAAAACATTAAACTATGTCGTATATTTGTGTTAAATGTTACAATTGCAGTTTTTTAGCTTAATAAAATTCCACATTTAGGTTCAGTTAACGCTGTTTAACAAAGTCGTAGACCAAAGTCGAAAGGTGTTACAGCTGATCCATAGGCTGAAAACAGCTTCCTAAACCAAAGCAAACAAAGAATCAAATTCCTATGATAAACGTGAATTAAAAATTACTTATCTGAGTGTCGTAAGTTTAACCGATGAACGTCCTTCATTTAATATCCTGAGTCCTTTACACATTGTAACCTGTAAAAATAAAATTAATTTTCAGTAATGTTTGTAACCACAGATAGTCATACTAAAATTATACTAATTACGTAAATCTTTAATTGTTTGGCATAACTTCGATTTGATCGATGCATTTTAGCAGGGCCGCGCCTAGCTTTTCATCCGCCTGTGTGCCAGGTGAGATTTAGCCGCCCACCAAAATAATGTTTTTCCTGTTTACTAATCAAACGTTTTCAATCACATAAAATAAATAATAACAATCGCATAATGCCAATTATGAGAATCTATTTCAGACCAAAATTTTAATAAAAAAACTTAATTTTTTTTTTCTTAATCACTTAATTCTAACTAATACATCCTTCCACTTCGTTTTAAGTGTTATGAGACTAAATGCTAAGCAAGCTTACATAAAATAAAATTCTAAATAAACCTTTCAATATTCCAAAATTTATTATAATAATATTTACATAAAAAAGTATAAAGGAGCTCTCAGCCCAAAAAATCCCCAAATTTTTACTCCCAGCCCACAAAATTTTTGTTATCACGATAGCTAAAATCTATCTTGGCAATCAAAATTTTCGGCGTTGAGCTATGTGTACCACTAGTTGGGCCAACGAACAGCTCTTGGGACTCTATGTATTATATCTCAGCTCATTTTTAATTTAAATAAGCATAGAATCTATGATGAAAACAAAATCGAAAGGATATCGGAAAACCTGAAATGTTATAAATGATTTTGCCACTCAGGTCACGATCTCAATGTGATTTTCTGTTTGTCCATTAAGTATGGCCATGCCACAATGAAATTGTGAGCTGATCGGCAAAATCTTCTTTAATTGGTTTTCGTAAAACATAAAATCTTAGTTACTTTACGATTTTAGTTGTTCATGCCATAAAAGTAGGCAAAATCCATGGCATGTCAGAAAACTCGGAAAATCCGATTTTAAATTTAATAATCCTGGTTTTGTGTTCAAATATCCTTAATCCTATTTACCAGGAACCCTACTTCTTGGAAAATGTGTATGACTATCCGTTCACAACAGGCCTAGACCTACTCAAATCTATTCTCCGCCGTTTAGTAATGTCGAAAAACTCGGAAAACCCGAATTTGTATTTAATAATCCCGGTTTCATATTCAAATATCTTTAATTCATAATTTTTTGAAATTGTGTTTATTTCGTGTTCTACAAAAGTCCTACTCAAATTAACAAACCATTTAGGATCAGGCTGGTAATTATTTTACCCGTTTATATGAAGTTATTTAATTTATTTGATATTACAAACTTTACACAAAAAAAATATTCACAACCGTTAACTTTATAGACTTTGTTTACAAGTTACATTTGTCTTTATTTTAAAATCAGGTGACTAAACAAGAAAGATTTTAAAATGAGGTAAATATACAAGAATTGGTCATTTGATTGGCGGTGTATTTGTGCGTCCAATGTATTTAAATATTTTGCAAAATTTTTGGTGAGTATTATGGAGAACGAGTTACAATTTGTATCAAGGTGTTACCGAAAAATCTGAATGACTGATTTTTTATATGCGGAATTTTTATGAAATCGTTTTGGATCAACCTGATATTTAAATGCATAAGAGGTTTTTATTGTTTGGTAGAATATTTAGTTGCGTTTTTCAAACTGTGTAGTTAGGATATAAATTCCGAATAATGTTTTTGTTATTTCGAAAGAAATATTTTTTTTGTGAAATCTTAAGTATTTAATATTTTGCATCTTGTACGATCTACTATTTCATTCACAAAAAAGAATGATGTTCTAATGTTGATTCTATGATATAATTTCCACAGATCTAATCGCGTGAGGCCAAGTACACCAATCACTGTAAATCGTGCGCGTCATTCATACAACCAACAGATGTTATGAATAGCAAGTAATTGAATCAACCTTGGACCGCTCTACGATGGTTCCAGAAATTCAGGTGAGTTATTTTCTTAAATGTTTCACCATTTTGTATTTCTTTTTTAATATTAATGTCATAAATTGCGAGGCAATTTTAAAATATTCTAAGACACTCCCAACTAAATTTAAAAAAATTATGTAGTTTATTGCTTGTTCTAAAATACCTTTTTATGGATCATAGTGCGAAATCAATTTTAGATTTTAAATTGTAATGGAAATTTATTTCTTTTACCCCTCATATTATATGTGGGGTTGATAACGATGGATAACTGCAGTTCTGCGACATCAAATTTAAAATCGTGTTCTTCTGTTATATAAAATGTCACTGGAGTGAAGTCTAAAAATAAGAAATGTATCATTGGTATTTAAAATTTCAAGAGGTCTTGTTCCGTGACGTATACCATTGAAAACAGCTTTGCTTAGCTTTAAATGCTTTTGCTCCTTGATTTTTTTTATTTCATCTGGTATGCTTTTCTAAGCTTATGCATAGAAACACTTAAGCTTCCTAAGATTAAAGTTTTACCAAGAACTCACCACTCACTTAACTGTGTTGAGATCAGCGGAACACAAGCATGAATTTCATCGGCCGAATTAATTTCTACACAAGTGTTTCTACACCGTCCCAGGAGCCAACCAACTGTCTAGAAAGAAGTCAGCTAACTTATGGCAAATCTCGAAGTTTTGCTAAACGGACTATTCTGTGGCGAGTTTAATAGCTTAAATTGAGGACTCTATTATCACTAGATGTCCAACTTTCTCCCACACACCACTCCAAGGCTCCATTGATGAGGAATATTGTTAGTTCCAGCTGTAAGAACATTTGCCTAGTTTGGCCAATAATATGGTTCCTCCTGGTTTTATAAGTTTCCGGCTGGAAAAATAAAAGTTTTGGCTGCAAAATCATATAGTGTACAACGTTTGTGCTTCTTGTGTCGTAGTTCCGGCTGGCTGTATAATATTTCGGATTGAATTGCAAGGTTATGGCTAGAAAATATATGGTACACAATGATGGTGATTTAACCTCAGACCACGTGATGAATTCAATCTGTTCATTCGGATTAAGACAACATCGAGAACCAGAACACCAATATCTTAGATCTGGTGTTCAAACCAGTGGAATGGTACAATCATTGCTTATGATGATCGTTGTGGTTCTTCCAGTATTTCCGATTAATTTTTGGAAAATGTATTAATATTAAAATGTAAAATGTAAAATTAACTTTGGTCGATATAAAACGGGTAGTTGGACGCATTTTTATAAAATAATGAGCTTGGCGATTGAGCCATGGTTTAATGGTCGCGTGCCTGGCCTCGGAAATCTAAAGTTCATGCGTCAATACAAATTGAATCAATCCGTTGTAAATTATGAAATATTTATTGCTCTCAGATCTGAAAAGTTTAATTAAATCGTTTTTTGATAGGTCTAATATTGTTGAGGTTGAATCGAATATTTGAAACAGCTATAAATGTTTCTGGAGCTATGTTGATTCGAAGCCGAGCGATAAAGGTATGCCCGCGCAAATAACTCTCAAATGTTTGACTAATAATCCGCAGAGAATCACAGACTTTTTTGAAAATATGAATGTCTTTTCTTCGAGGAAGAATGATGATTTTAGTAAAATCCAAAAATTCAATTTCAATTTACTATACCAAGGACGTTCTGGATGCTCTATTGAATGTAAATGTGAATATGAGTTGTGGCCCGGACAAAATTTACTCGCTTATGTAGTTTAGCGGGTGCGGTATTTCCTTCAATTTGTGAAATACACACTGGAAAAAAAACCAGTAAAATCAAAAAAATAAACATATATTTTTTATGCGAAAAGTCTCGTTTTTAAAATGAAAAGGATAATCTTTTTAATTTTAAAATAATTTGTTTCGCCTTATTAAAAAAATAGTTTTAATATTTAAAAATACTTTTCTTACTTATACCAAATAGTTTTCTTAAATTTTAAGAGATTGTTTTTAAGGTTTAAAATTTATTGGCTAGTTTTAAAAGATTTATTTTAATTTTGAAATAATTATTTTTTAACAAAATGTCACACAATTTTATTAAATCAATACCCTGCTCCTCCTTGTCTTCGAAAATAATGGGTCAGACGACTTGATTCGCTACAAAATTATAGATTACTAATTGAATTCAAATTATGTTTAGTTAGTTTTATTAACTTTACCATATCACATGCGTCATACTATTTTAATTTAATTACTATACCAAGATTTTAACCCTCAGGATCATTGTGTAAAATTACGAATTACTCTCAGGATCATTGTGTAATTTAAGGGTTGTGCTTAACAGAATATGGAAAAATGAATGTCATGGTGTTTGTAATTAATATTTTGTCTAAAAAAGCCGAAAAAAAAATTAAAAAAAATAGACGAATTTCAAAATGTTTTAAAATTAATTTAAGCGTTCTATAACAAAAAAAAATAAAAACCTGATTTCTGGCAAAAAACAATAAATATAAACATTTTCATAAGTTGTCATTATTATAAAAAAAAAAATGTTTTAATATGCAAGCACTCTTCTTTTGAAATAATTATTCTATTTAAATAAATACACTTTTTATAACTTAGATTTTTTAAATATTTTATGAATCATTTTATAAAATATTTTATTAAAATAAAAAAAACTATTTAGTAGTTTGTAAAAACGTCATTTAATTTCCAAAAAATACTTTTAAAATTAAAAAAAAATGTATGACTTTTAGAAATTAAAAATTTCGTTTTTCAATTTTACAAATCAAAACTTTTCTCGATCCGCACTTCCAGTGGTCCAACTTTGGTATGTCGGAACAGATTTTTAAATAAAGTCGTGTACTTAATAATGTTTCTGCCGTGTTCGATTTTTATTTTGTCTGGAGACGAATTTAAAAGTGTTATAAAAAAATGTACAAATTTTAATTATCTAAAAATGAATTGATGTTTCTAAATATACCAGTGGTACTATTCTGGCTTTCCCTAGGAATAGGGAATTGGGAAAAATATTTTCATAACATTTCTGTCTAAATTATATTTTTCTGGCCTACTGTTGGAATTAGTTTGGTGTAAATATATTCGAAACAAAGTTGATTGCGTGAAACTTTTTTCCACAAAATTTTTATAGGGAAAAATAACTCTCAATATATCTTTGAATTCCATCAGTAGGCCAGACAAATATAATTTAGACAAAAATGCTATGAAAGTATTTTTCCCAATTCTCTATTCCCAGGGAAAACCAGAATAATGCCACAGATGTACAATAATACCGTTAGCTAATTAAATAAATCTATAAAGCTACCAGCTTCACTTGTCTCCTGTAATTCAAATCAAAATATTAATTTAAAATTTTTGAGGTAAAATTTAGCAGACTTTTCTGCAAAGAATTTACGGCATTTTCTAATTGACCTAATCTTCCAATTTTCTTGACACCATGTTTGCTCTACACACGTGGAGTATTAATTATTCACGCGGTGTAGACAATACGGCATCACACTGTGCACACTACATTGCGGTTCTAGTGTCGGACGGACACGGATTTTTGTTTTGCAATTTTTGTCAATTTTCTGGAATGTTTTTTTTTTGTTCCAATATTTTCTTAAAATAATTTTAAGTAAAAAAGAATCGTCTTCATATTCCGAAATCAAATCAGAAACTGGCTCAAACATTACTAAATTTTTCAAAAAAATAGCAAAAAACGCGTTAAAAAACCCGTATTAATTTTGTTAAGTCACTTGTCGCTTTCTCGCTTCTCTTTCGTACATCTCAAAGATACATTGGTTTTATTAGATGAAATATTATTAAAAACATTACCTGCCGTAATTTACATTATTCTACTCTATTAAGAATTCATTTTGTTTTTTATTCCGATTTTGCACACTCCACAGCACAAACTGTGGACAATTCACCTACCCGAAACTGAAAAGTTTTAGGTTAGGCTCGGATGATTTTCGGTGTTGTGTCCAAAATCGATGGCTTCTGGTGCTAATTATGCGCCCACAATACTGCAAATGTTATGGATTACTAACTTCTGTATTTTGGAATAAGTGTTGGTTCTGACGTCTAATAATTGTAGTTTGATTCTAAATTTCATTTATTTATCTCGTACCATATTTGTTTACATTTTGATTTTTGTGTGAATTAGTTCGAAATATTTGTTGCAGATGCGGATTTTCCTGTGCCCATTTTTAATTATGAATGGCTACGATTTTTCCGTTTTGTACAGGAATCATTCTGGAACGCTGATTAAATAACTTCATATGCATTAAGGTAAATTAAGCTTCATGATTGTTGTCTTAGAATAAGTATTTCTTCTGCGGATTATTCGTGAGATAAGTATATTGTAAGATCGCTTAAATACTTTCGCGGATCGCTTCTCAGGGCTACCTTCGTCATTACGGGCCAAATCATTGGTCAATGAAGTTTTGGATTCTGGAGTATTTCCACCTGCTGTGTGGTTGCTCAATTTTGTCTCAAGTCATCAATTTTGATTAACACTTTTGCCACATCTAGTTTGTTCAACTAATTTTTAAGACGTCATTTCATTATTCCAACTCTCCAACTCTGAAGCAGATTGCGCAACATAATTTTTGAACCAGATTGCACAATAAACATTTAACAAATTTTACAACACATATATTTATATGGAATATAATAATGGGATTACAATAATTAATATTGAGATTAACAATTATTATAATATATGATTCTAGAATATTCGTAGCTTAACGTGACTTGTAACAAAGAGTATATATTATTAAGAGGAGTAACACAGTGGAAGGAAAATTTTCATAAAATAAATATTTAAAGAAAATTCTTCTTCTCTTTCGCTACTCTTTTCATCAATATTTCCCTTTTACTTGTAACCTGCTATATACTTATTAAAATATTAGTAATAAACATATTTTTTTAGTTCTATAACATACCACACAACAAATATTTAATATTATAAGTTACTTTTTGAATGTATATATGGGTTTTTTTTATTGTTTCCAAACAAGGTAAACATTTTGATATTTATTAAAATAATTTTGATTACTTTACTACTTGTGCACTTAATAATCTAAAATAATCTAAAATAGAATAGATATATTAAACTTACAGTGCCATTAAAAATATCCTTAAATTCTAAAATATATAAAAATAAAAAGGTCTATAAAATAAATGTGAGGGGGGTACTGAAAAGAAACGAACAGGTTTGAATCAATTTTCGTAGTGGAAGTCAAAACGCAATTGAATTAAAATATAAAAATGATTAAATCTTGAAAATCAAATATTATGTTGAAAAAGGAATAGGCTCCACATAAAAAATTATTCCTAACAAAAAGATAATAAATTTTTTAAAGCTTGTCTTGTTTCGAAATTATTTTCAAAATAATTTCGAAATAAGACTTATTAGGAACAGAATATTTTCAGGATAAATTACCTTTGTAACATTTTAAATTTAGTCAGTTTATGATAGATAAAAAGATTAATCGTTTTAACAAAATTCTTACTAAAATAAAGTCAAGTGTCCTGCCATTATGGTTATGTCTTGTTTTAATTTCTTGATTTTGTGATGATTTTTGGTCGTAACTTTGAAATGCACAATTTTATCATAAATAGATTTTTTTTAATTACTTAGTAATGGGACACCCTATGCATATTGTTTAATTTAATTTTTGTAGGTATGTGGCTTTAATCAAAGGGTATATAAAGTCATAAAGAGTAACGAAACAGAGGAAAACAAATTTTAATTTTTTTTATCGTTTATAACATTGCATAGTCTTTGCTTTAATGTATGTAACATGTTTTTGTTCTGCTAAAAATTTTGAATTTCGAAGTGTAAAGAAATTAAAGTAAGACTTTTGGTGTAAATGAAAAAACCGCTTCGTTTGCTAAGAATTATGTTAAATTGAAATTTTGATTTATTCATCATAATGTTACATAATATAAAATGTGGAAAAGTGTAAATATCCCAGTCTTAGAAAACTCTTGAAAGAAGACTATCACATACAGTGATGAAAACATACTATTCAAAGAAATATTAAATTTTGTGTAGGCCTGAATGGTAAAATAATAGTTCGCATTGCGTACATCAAACTTACATGGTTTCAATAATATTTTTGTTAAATGGAACCTATTTTTTAACGTTTAATAGTTTTTCAAGATAAATAAAAAAAATGCATTTTTATTTTTTATTTAATTCGTTTCAGAACCCCTTGTAGTTTCTTCGAAAAAAATTTCAGGTAGATTGTAGCTTTCGCAAGATTTCCTTATAATGACTAAACATAAAAATGTAATCTCTGTTTAAAGGTCCAAGCAAGCAATTTAAAACATCAAATATATATTAATGCTTCACACGTAGTTCTAATTTGGCGATTTATTTCAATATTGGCGACAATTTGACCAAATTTTAAACACGTCTACTTTGATTCCATTAAGGTAACATTTAATACGTCGTTTTAAAATTTTATTTATCGTTTATCTAAATGAGTGGTTCAACTAAATAATTCGATTAGTTTTTGTTGTGTCCTTGTTGAGATCGACAATGAAATTTTCAATCTAGGCTACTTTGTGGAAACCAATTGTTTATTTATCCGTCTATTGGATTCTGCAATAATTTTTTATAAAGGTGCCCCCATTCCATGTATAACCCGTCACAGTAAGAAATGCGTGGCCACCATTTCTCTAGACTACAGTAGGGTTATTTGTGAAGCTTGCACTACTGCCACTTCAAATTGGCTTCATAATAAAATATTGCATTCTACCCGAATAGAAACATCTATAAGAAAGTATAATTTATTGTCTTGATTTCCTTCACTGTTCCTTAAGAGCTCTAAATGATTGTTCGTATCGTTGTTTCGAACATCAATTGACCCCATTTAGAAAGTATGGTGTACCGAACATTGAGCTCATTGCATTGACACCGATAATTTCATTCAATGTTTCCTATAACGAATTTCCAAAGTAAACGGTTAATTATGGTTTGTTCAAAAATATTGTGGAACATTTTGATATCATAGTTTTTGTTCTTTGGTTATCTAAGCGAATATCTTAGAGAGCAAAGATCCAACTAATATTTATTCATGCTCTTACCTATGGGTGGGTAATCGCGCCAATATTGAATTTTTTTTACGGATTCGGGCCGCCAACCCTACAATCCAACCCTTGAGTCGCCTCTTACGACCAGTTTTGGAAACTGTGGTGGTATTCTAATTCATCCTCGTGCGTCGAGATTTACGAGAAATGAAAAATGCCCCCAGCCACAGGGCTATGTCTACTAGTACAGTACGGGTTAAAATTATTGTAATAAGCGTGTTACTTATAAGAGTAATGAAATATTTCCAATTTTAAACCCCCAGCGTTTCGACGGTATATCCTGTCTATCTCAAGGAATACAATAATTTTTAAAAAATTGATAAACAATTTTTGGAAACTTGATTTGAAACATTAATTTGATAGTAACTTGGTTTAAAAATGAATTGAGTCAAAGATTTTTGAGTATAAACAACAATTTTGTAACTACACAAATTAGTTTAATAAACTTCACAAATTAGTAATTCAGCAAAATTTTGGAAAATCTTCTAAGACGATTAATAAATTTTCTTTTACAAATACTTTCCAAAATTTGTCATGCCGATCCGGTTCACAACTTATTTCAGACAACAAATTTTGATTTGAAATGTAGTAAACGTCTTTGTGTTGTTTCACGAAGCGAGAATTAAGTTTTCGGATCTGACCAAGCTTCAAGGAACACAATCGGCTGAATTCCGAATTGGTCATTTATTTGGAATTTAAATAAATTTTCTGATATTATCGGCCACGTTTATTTTAACAAAAACAACAATTTTTGACAAATACAACAATTTTTACTTAACTTTAAGACCCGATTTTATGAACGCGGATAAACGATTAATCTAGGAATAATCCACTGTTTGCATTTTATGAACGACGATAAACAAAAAATAAAATCCGAGTGTTTTAATTTATCCGCTGATTTATTTTCTCTTTTTGGTGTTTAAATCAGAGGATAAAAGTAGTTTTTGTTGTTGTACTATTTTCGACATGCACAATAAAAAATTTTTGAATATAGGAACGTGACATATTAATATTTAAAAAATACATCTTATATTATTAAATTTACATATAATAATTTACATATGATGAATATTACAATCGATTTTGTGGAGCTTAAATATATTAAAATATATTAAATAAAAAATATTTCCAAAAAAACGATTACTATTTTTTAATCGTTTCAAAAATAAATTAGAATTTAGAAAAGTTCTCGCAGCTAAAAATGCAGAGAGGTTTAAAACAGGCGGAGGACCTTATAAACCTAAAATTAGCCAGACAAATTGCATATATTCGTTTATAGAACCATCCGTTCGTCCACTTAAAAATATTGATTCCGCGGATCCAATATTTGAATTATGTTAGTTAAGTAATATAAATTAGATTGTTTTGACGATGATGATGACGTTGATCTTTCCATCTTAAAAACTCAAAAATATCACATACAATTTTTCCATTTGATGAACAAAAATAGTTTTATAGTCACCTTGCGCAAATGCAGGAAATGTAGGTTTATATTAAAAATTTATTAATATTGAATTTAACTAAACTTCAACACGTTGATATTTATCAAAATTGACAAAATTGATGAGAAACATAAAAAAATGTATTGCCAGTAATACAAAAACGGCTATAAAACTGCGATAAAAGAGAGAGAGTAAATATTTATTTATCGTCGTTTATAAAATCGGCCAAAAATAAAACTCTCGAGTAAAAATTAATACTTACTCTTGGATTTTTTGTGATTTATCCTCGTTCGTAAAATCGGGCCTAAGATAATATTGAACTATGTCGTTAATGTGTGTTAAAGCTTCTAATTGCAGTCTTTTTATTTTAATAAAACTCCACATTTACGTGTAGTTATCGCTGTTAGACAAACTCGTAGTTTAAAATCAAAAGGTGTTACAGTTGACCCATAGGCTGGAAACAGCCTCCTAAACCAAAGCAAACAAAGAATCAAATTCTTATGATAATTGTTAATTAAAAATTACTTATCTGAATGTCACATCGCAAGTTTGGCCAATGAACGTCCTTCATTTAATATCCTCCATCCTTTGCACATTGTAACCTGTAAAAATAAAATTAATTTTAAGTAATGTTTGTAATCACAGATAGTCAATTATTTTCGCAATTCCACAATTTTGGCAACTGCTCGTTTAGAGTGTGTTAGTATGTAAGATAGCCAAAAATTCCATCACCGAAAAATGCGATCATGACATTTTTCACTCTCAGCACAAAAAATCGAAACATTTTTACTCCCAGCACACAAAATTCTTGCTATCACAACAGTTGAAATCTGTCTTGGCAACCAGTTTTCGGCATAAAGTGTGGAGAGAGTAAAAACGATGTGCGGGCCAACGAATAGTTCTTGACTATGTATTATATTTCAGCTCATTTTAAATTTAAACAAGCATAGAATCTATGATGAAAGCAAAATCCATTAGGAATGTCGGAAAACTTGAAAAGTTAAAAAAGATTTTGCCACACAGGGCAAGATCTCATTCGATTTTCTGTTAGTCCATTAAGTATGGCTCAATGAACTAACAGAAAATCGTAATGAGATTGTGGGCTGATTGGCAAAATCTTCTTTAATTGGTTTTCGTAAAACATAAAATCTTAGTTACTTTCCGTTGTACATGCCATAAGGGTAGGAAAAATCCAAGGGATATTAGAAATGTCGGAAAACCCGAATTTATATTTAATAATCCCGGTTTGGTGTTCAAATATCTTTAATTCATAATTTTTGGAAACTGTTAATTTCGTGTTCAACAAAAGTCCTACTCAAATTAACAAACCGTTTAGGATCATGCTGGTATTTATTTTACCCGTTTATATGAAGTATTACAAATTTTACACGAAAAAAATATTCACAACCGTTAACTTTATAGACTTTGTTTACAAGTTACATTTGTCTATATTTTAAAATCAGGTGAATAAACAAGAATTGGTCGATTTGATTGGTGGTGTATTTGTGCGTCCAATGTACATAAATATTTTGCAAAAATATTGGTGATTATTAAGAAGAACGAGTAACAATTTGTATCAAGGTGTTACCGAAAAATCTGAATGATTGAATTTTTTTATGCGGAATTTCTATGAAATCGTTTTGGTTCAACCTGATATTAAATGCATAAGTGGTTTTATTATTTGGTAGAATATTTAGTTGTGTTTTTCAAACTGTGTAGTTAGGATATAAATTCCGGATAATATTTTTGTTATTTCGAATAAAATATTTTGCATCTTGTACGATCTACTATTTCTTTCACAATTATCAATTAATTATTTCGTTGTTCTAATGTTGATTCTATCACCGTTCAATCACTGTAAATCGTGAACGTCATTCATCTAACAAACGGATGTTATGAATATTCTTGTTTTTTGGCGGCATTTTAGCAAGTAATAAAATTAACCGTTTAGCGCTCTACGGTGGTTCCAGTAATTCAGGTGAGTTACTTTATTACATGTATCACCATTTTGTATTTCTTTTTAAATTTTAATTTCATAAAGTGCGAGGTAATTTTAAAATATTCTAAGACACTCCCAACTAAATTTAAATTTTTCATATAATTTATTGCTTGTTCTAAAAGAACATTTATCGATCATAGTGCGAAATCAATTTTAGAATTTAAATTGTAATCGAAATTTGTTTCTTTTACCCCTCATGTGGGGTTGATAATGCTGGATAACTGCAGTTCTGCGACATCAAATTTAAAATTGTCTTCTTCTATCATATCCATGGGAGTGAAATTAAAAAAAACACAAATGTATCATTGGTATTTAAAATTTCAAGAGGTCTTGTTTCGTGAGGTATACCATTGAAACTACCCTCTCCTCTATAAGGAGTGTCAATTTTAACTCTTGCTTTTTGATGTCTTTTCGTCTAGTATGCTCTTCTTAGCTTATGCATTGGACTCCTAGGTTTCCTAATATTAGAGTTCCAACTCACCAATTAAGAAATTAGGTTATTGTATACACTGGTTTACTGTGTTGAATCAGCTCCACAGTCCTTTTAATTATGGAGGTGTAATGCTTTAAATTTTGATTGTAATTGATTATTGCGTTTAAATGATTATTTTCACAGTTTAATTTAATAACTTAAGTTAGTAGTTTAAGTTAATGAAAGATTGTACGCTTGCTATAGCTAGTCCGTAGTGACTAACAATTTTGTCTACAATTAAATTATCTCAACACCCGGAGCACGTTAAGCTTCCAAAGGATAGGGAAGTTTGTAGGTCACGGATTGTATTTTCATTGACTGCAAAAATATCGAAAGGCAGATAGCAGCTTTGTGTATTTCTAACTCGAACTTGGCCTTCTTTGATATACTTTTGATATAATTTCGGAAACGAGCCTGTTTAAAGACTCTATATCGATACCCCTACAGACAAAAAATCGAGGAAGGGAATAAAATCCACACATTAACACGTTATTACTGATAAGATTTGATCTCTATATGCTTTCGAACCTTCATTTTTCAGTACCGGTACTTTTTCGGCAACAAAACCTTAATTACGAGCAGCGCATTTCGGCTCAGATTTAAAAACATCTTTATTAACATGTTTAAGCAAAACGTTTTTCCAAAATGTTTAAGGAATTTATTTGTCGGTCTCATTTTCCTTTCCCGTTGTTCTTCCTGGAACATATTTTCTACGCCAATTTTATATGTTTTTGGATTGTTAGTGGATCTATAGATTTCAATTTTTGCTCACATCTGTGTTTTAATAATCAGCTAGTCAGCTTAGAAGACGGTTGTGCTTGTTTTCGTTTTTTTGATTAATTTTAATTTTCGGCTTTCTCCCTGGATTTTGGCTTCAAGGATGTTTTTCAAATGATAAGTATCGCTCCTCTTACTTAGTTTTCTGTTACCTATATTATTTGGCTTGTTTTTGTTTGTTTCTTTTTAGATTTTGATACTTGGAGTCGTGTGCTTTGGGTGTCCGCGAAGGAAGTTTCTTCTTTTAATTTGAATTTTTTTTTTTGCATGTAAGTATTGTTATTGAAGTGCGCCACGACTCGCTATGCCCACCGAGAGTATTTCTTTGCCCTCGGTTGTATTAAAATTGATGCTTTGGGCTAGGTCCAACAATTTTAATGTAGTTAGTTTGAATGTCCAAAGTCTTCTTTTAAATATTGACGAACTTCGTCACACTTTTAATGGGGTCCCAATTGATGTTATTTGTTTATCGGAAACTTTTTTGTCTTCTGATATTTCCAATTCTGCGTTGGCCATTAGTGGCTTAAATTTGTTCAGGCGAGATAGGGTTAATCCACCGGTGAATTATGGTGGGTTATGTTTATACGTTAATGAGCGTATTAAATGTAGTATTGTATCCGTACCCCCCTTAATTTCTCAGAAGCTCGTTTCTGACCTTGAGTTTCTTCTTTTAAATGTCTTCGTGGATAAGCGGAAATTTCTTTTAGGCGTTGTTTATAATCCTCCTAAAACGAATAAGAGGTCGTATGCTCGATTTAAAAAGTCCCTTTTAGACATTGAATGTCTTTTTAGTTATTTTTCCTGTCGGTATGATGAGGTTTTCATTTCGGGTGATTTTAATTTTGATATTTCTCAAGAGACTTTATTTTCTAGTAGCTATTTAAATATCTTAAGTAGCATTAACCTCTCGGTTTATAATACTGAAGCGCCCACTTACTCTTACGCTACCGCAAGTGGTGGTTCTTATTCACTCATTGATCACGTTGTCGCTTCTGCTGATAATTCCATTTGTTTTTTCAATCAATTGTCTCTTGGTATTGGCTCTCATCATGATCTTCTGGTTTTTTCTGTTAATTTTTGCTCTCGACCTAAACCTAAAAGTTTCAGCTTTAGGAATTTTTCTAAAATTGATGAATCCCACCTTTCATCAACTTGTGGCTCTATTTGTTGGGACAATATTTTTTCTCTTTCTAATTCTACCGATCAAATTGACTATTTTAATTCCTCTATCAATTATGTATTTAATAATTGCGTTCCTCTCACTACTGTTTATTTCAGACCTAGATCCCCCCCTTGGATTTTGCAAGAGATCTTGAGTGCTATTTCTGTTCGTTTTTCCAAATATCGTCTTTGGAAAATTAGCCCTAATTCTTTGTCTTATCTAGCTTATAAGCAATCTCGAAATAGAGTGGTAGGTTTAATTCGTATTGCTAAGCAAAATTTTTTCAAGAATAAGTTAGATCCCTCACTTCCCTCTAAGATATTTTGGCGTAACGTGCGCAACTTGGGCCTTGGTAGTTGCAAAGGGGCTGCTTCTGTAGATTTCAAAGCTAATGAATTTAATCTTTATCTTATTAACTCTAGTCCTTCATATTTCTAATATTGATTTAGTGTCCGTCGAACCTCTTAATTCTTTTTCGTTTACCAATATATCTACTGTTGATTTGCATTCTGCAATTTGGGACGTTAAATCGCAATCCACTGGTCTAGATATGGTTAGTTTAAAATTAGTTAAGCGTATTTTTCCTTTTGTATCAAGGTACTTGTTACATATTTTCAATTTTATTTTAACGACCTCTTCATATCCCGCTCAGTGGAATATGAGTAAAGTTATTCGTATTCCTAAAATTAGCAACCCTTCTGAGCTTTCCCATTTCCGCCCTATTAGCATTTTAAGTTCTCTGTCCAAGGCGTTTGAAGTGGTAGTAAAAAACCAAATTCAATCTCATATCGGTAGCTTTAATTTGCTTAGTCTTTTTCAATCGGGTTTCAGAAGGTTCCACGGTACTACCACTGCTTTACTGAATGTTTGTGATGATATTCGTTGTAGTATGAGTAAAAGAGAAATGACTTGTCTTACTCTGTTAGATTTTTCTAAAGCGTTTGATTCAATTAATCACCAAATTTTGTTTAATAAGCTTATTTCGAACTTTAATTTTTCTCTCCCTGCTGCTAAATTGATTTTTGACTATATTTCGGGTCGCTTTCAGGCAATCTTTTATGACAATTCTTTTTCTGACTTCTTACCTGTTTCTTCTGGCGTTCCTCAGGGGTCGGTTCTTGGTCCTTTACTATTCTCAATGTATATTAATGACATTGCATGTTCCATTCGTCATTCTTCTTTTCATATATTTGCTGATGATGTCCAAATATATAGGAGTAGTCGCTTGGATAATGATTCCATTTACTCTAATATTTCTCTTATTACCGATGATTTGGTAAGAATTGATAATTGGTCATTATCTAACCGACTCGCTCTTAATGCTAGTAAATCCCAGTCCATTATAATTTATAAAAAATCTATAGATACTTCCTCTTTTCCTGGAATTTTTCTCGGTGATTCTTTAATTCCATTCTCTGATACTGTTAAAAATTTAGGGTTAATTTTTAATAAAACTCTTACTTGGGATGATCATTTGATTAAGGTTAGTAAAACGGTTTTTTGGAATGCTTAGTTGTTTGTATAAAGTTGTAGGGTTCACTGATACTAATTTTAAAAAGCGTATGTTCCTCTCGCACCTTCTTCCACATTTTCTTTATGGTGACGTTGTTTTGTTTGGAATGCTTCAGGATAATATGAATGTTCTCCAAAGATGTTTCAATGCTTGTACTCGTTTTATTTTTAGTATTAGAAAATATGATCATATTTCTCCCTTTTTAAATTTGATCCTTGGCTGTAGTTTGGTAGATTTTTATGAACTTCGTGTATGTCTTTTTATTTTTAAGCTTCTCAGAACGAAGCAACCTCCCTATTTATTTAATAAGTTATTGTTCAGTAGGTCCCATTCTTCAAATTTACGTTTACTTCCCCCTATAAACCTGTGCAGATCTTTAAATACATCCTTTTCTGTTAGGGGTATTTCTCTTTGGAACTCTATCCCATTAGATATTAAGAGGTCAGCTTCGCCTAAATCTTTTAAAGCGTGCTATTTAGCGTGGCGCGCTTGAATGACAATGCATATAGTTCTATTTTTGTAATAATACTTTTGTATTTATTTGTATTATTTTTGTATGTAGTCTATAAGTTTTCACTTCTTGCAGTGTTCTCTGTAACAAATGAGCTTGAGCTCAATACGGAGGGTACTAGCATGGAGTGGATTTGTTTTTTGAAAAAATCTAAGGTTTTTATGCCTAATGGAAGTATTTTTTTTTTATTTTTTTTTGTTTTGTTGTTCATTTATATTGCTTCCATATGTGCTTTTCCTTTACCAAAATTTTTAATGGCAATGAATAAATAAATAAATAAATAATATATTTACGAATCGACCAGTTTTCATTCGCTTATTTACTAAACCAATTTTCTACAATGGCGTTGGAAACATTACTATTTATGCCGAAGATAGTAAAAAAATAATTGGCCCATAAAGTTACATAAGCAAAATATTTTTTAATTATAAATTGCACAAACTCGTCGTAATAAAAATTATTTTGTTTAACTCCACGCTCTTTAAGAATTCTTCGTTTTACGTCTAGATATATTGAATAGTATTTTAAATAAAACGGATTGACTATTGGCCAAATATTAATATTGAATGATACGATTTCCTCGGGTTTACTACTTTCAAAGTCTGCATATTTTTCACTGTACAATTTGCCTAAATTTTGAGAAAATGTTTTATTATGCCAGTTTGCTGGTACAGAAAAAATCTAAAATTAAATTTCGATTTTGTGCACTTATATAAGGCAACTTTTTTTTTATTTGCACCTTAATATTATTAACGAAATGTGAGCAGAAAATAAATATTGGTGTAATTGTGTTTTTTTTTTGGAGTCGTGCCGTTTGCTAACGTACTATGCTGATTACACTACGAACGAGTATTAAGAGAGTGGAATTAATGACAAACATTATTTACTTTAACAAAGAGAACCACAAACAACATTTTTCACTCAAAAGATATTTTCCATTTTGGAAAAAACAGAATATAAAATCTAAATTTTTTAGGACCTTATATTGAATTTTAAATATTTTGAAAAAATAATAATTTAAACAATTTTAATAAAATCTTTTTAGAACCAAAAATTATTTGAGAAAATTTATTTTAGCTTCTACAAAAAATTGATCAAGTTCGTGGTCAATAACAAATAAGTCTACATAATCATATTAAAATGGTGATAATTTTTGTTTCTTAAGGATGTTTTAAGGTAACTACACATATGTATATACCATGTCCTTTCGGAAATCTCTGTGAGCCTACCAATCCTCGATACAATGAACAAAATTCTATGAATAAAAATTCCATTTATTTTAGTTTTGCAAAAATTGATCAAGTTTGGACACAATGATTTTTTTTGTTTCAATATTTTCTTATAATAATTTTAAGTAAAAAAAAGTCTTCATATTCCGAAATCAAACGAAAAAGTAGCTCAAGAATTACTAAATTTTTACCAATATTTTTCAAAAAAAAAAAAAAAAAACTCGCAAAAAACGCGCTAAAACACCCGTATTAATTTTGTTAAGTCACTTGTCACTTTTTCGCACCTCTTTCGTGCATCTAAAAGATACATTGTTTTATTTGATTAAATATTATTGAAAACATTACCTTTCGTATGTTACATTATTCTACTCTAATTAAGAATTGCTTTTGTTTTTTATTCCGATTTTACACACTCCACAGCAAAAGCTGAGGACAATTCACCTACCCGAAACTGAAAAGTTTTAGGTTAGGCTCGGATGATTTTCGGTGTTATGTCCAAAATCGTGGCTTCTGGTGCTAATTATGCGTCTACAATACTGCAAATGGTATGGATTGCTGAATTCTGCATTTTGGCATAAATGTTGATTCTGACATCTAATTATGATGGTTTGATTCTACATTTCATTTATTTATCGCATACCACATTTGTCTACATTTTGATTTTTGTGTAAATTAGTTCGAAATATTTGTTGCAGGTGCGGATTTTCTTCTGTCCATTTTAAATTACGAATGGCGACGGTTAAATTTAATATACGGTAGTGTATTTTGAGTGAAATCATATTTTTAGTAGTAGTTTCAGAAGTTTTCTCTTCATGATTTCGTTTTATATAGACATCATAATAATTTAAAGACCGCTGCTGCCAGTTAGATATTTGCTGATAGTTGCATCGTGGCCAGTAAATTAGAACTCATGATTGTAGTTTTAGAATAAGTATTTCTTCTGCGGATTATTCGTGAAATAAGTATATTGTGAGATCGCATCAATTTTCTCACGGCTCGCTTCTCAGGGTTACCTTCGCCATTACGAGCCAAATCATTGGCCAATCAAGTTTTGGACTCTGATGCATTTTCATCTGCTGTGTGATTGCTCTACTTTGCCTCATGTCATCATTTTTGATTAACACTCTGGCCACATCTAGTTTGCTCGACTAATTATTTGTGATGCTCTCCTACTCTAAAGCAGATTGCCTAGCATAATTCTTGAACCAGATTGCACAATAAACATTTAACAAATTTTACAACACATATGTATATGGAATAGAATATAATAATGGGATTACAATAATTAATATTGAGATTAACAATTATTATGATATATGATTCTAGAATATTCGTAGCTTAACGTTACATGTCACAAAGAGTATATATTTTTAGAAGGAGTAACACAGTGGAAGGAAAATTTCAATAAAATAAATATTTAGAGAAAATTCTTTTTCTCTTTCGCTACTCTTTTCATCAATATTTACCTTTTACTTGTAACCTGCTACTTATTAAAATATTAGTAATAAACATATTTTTTTTAGTTCTATAACATACCACACAACAAATATTTAATATTATAAGTTACTTTTTGAATGTATATATGGATTTTTTATTCTTATTGTTTCAAAACAAGTTAAACATTTTTATATTTATAATAATATTTTTTAATTATTGACTACTAATTATAGTAGATGTATATATAACTAATTGTGCGCTTTATATTATAAAATAATCTTTTAATATATTACATTAAATTAATTATAATAAAAGTTTATTATTAAATCAGATTATTAAATTAAATTTTACACTGCCCTTAAAAATAACCCTAACTACTAATATATTACGAATATAACAAATTCCATAAATTTTTTGACAAATAAATAGGTTTCACAAAATAAACTATCCCTGAAAAGAAGATAATACAATTATTTAAAGCAGAATGATTTTCGAGAACATCTTGTAACGAAACGACTCGGAGCAAACTAAGGTGCGACAGAGACGCAACTACAAAGTAGCCTATTTATCGCTTCATTAGCAGAATTTCTCCGTGATTCTACATGTGTGACTTGCAGCACGTTTGCCGGCTAGAGTGAAGAAGGTGGGCGGAGTTCTTGTCACGAGAACCACAGAAAACTAGAAGTGCTGCTATACTTTACTCACACGTTATACGATTCACTTGCAAAATGGGAAGACAAAAGAACAAATTAATTAAATAAGAGCATTAAAGTATTTTTAAACAGTTAACATGAACAGTACACAGCCATTTTCCGATGTGAGTGGTCATGATGGTGGACCACTTGCGCACACCTCCCTTCCCATGGTAATATCAAGCGCTGAAATTTGATAGACCCCCAATATTGAATTAATACGCTAGCCCATACTACCTATGAATATTTAATTATACATCATGACATTCAAACAGGCAGACATTTCAAATCAACGCAGGAAATTCGCATAAGAAAAAAAAAAATTCAAACGGCGAAACATGAGATGACATGGAGTAGAATTGCAATAGTAAAAATAAACAAAATTCATCTAGCTCGCATAATTATTGGTATTTAAAAGCTTTTACAATTTATGTTTCTTATGCAACAACTAACCTAACCTAAACGTCATACACTATGATATGAACTAACAATATTAATAAGTACAAATATACAATGGTAATAGTAAATATTTATCTATTATAAATTATTATAAAACATGAAAACTTAAACGGATCCGCGGATCAAGGTCTTAAAGTATTCGTTATAAACACCACATGACATTAAATATTATAACACTTTGTTTTTGGTATATAAATGAAATATAGTTTTAAATAATATAGTAATAAATATAAATAGCATGCAAATATAATATGATATGATAAATTAATGCAATATAGTGTATAAAAAAAACTTAATTTAGACAGTTATAAACACTTAGCTGGTTTAAGATCCGTTGGTGATGGTCGTTAGTAACGCGTACCTTACTGTTATCCCGTACATATTAGCGTTTGATCAGTAGGTGTGTCCAAAATACCCCGCTATTGCGCGCGCTTTTTTTTTACCGTGATATTGATATCCAAAAAATCCCAGTTTGGCTGGTGAACAAATCGTAAACGCCGTTGGACTTCACACAAAATTGGTGTAGAATCAAAATAATTGAATGTCGCGGAAAAACCCTCGATATCAAGCGTGGCCGATTTAGGTATTTATATATATGTAGTTGTATCCACTTGGAATTTACTGGGGCACTGTTTTCGAGAAATAACAAACACAATTTTTCTTAATTTTCGGCTTGATGAAAATCAACAAGTTGTTTGTAAACTCAAAAAAAATTGCATTGCACAATAATCAAGGTTATAATAACAAGACACAAACAAAAAAAAAATCATACCTGTTTTCCCCGCGACAATCGTATATTTTGTCGAGAACACCGATCCACTTTAAATATTGTGACAATTTGTCAAAAGGCACAGTGTTTGTGCAAATAAATAATTTAGCCCAACTCACGTTTGGACGATCACTTACACAACTTAGGATAATTATTTTTACTGATACAGATTTTGTATATCACTATAAATATCAATAGCTATTTTATTTTTATTATTATGAACACTTTGACTAACTGTGGTAGACTGATACGCTAGCTACCTTGTATTATTTTCAAAGAGCAAATGACCAATAAAAATTTTAATTTTTGATTATTGTCTTGTTGTACGAAAAAAAGGAAAAATAAGAAGACAACAAAACAAACATTTACGACCAGCATCACCATCTATCTTACAGTATTTTGTTAAACGAGCTAATTATACCAATAATTATTATGAGTGCTAATCAATTATGAGTGATTTTCTAAGCCCATATCATTGAGTGAAAAAAAACCCGAAGTATTTGTTTAATTTTTTAAGGAAAGTAAGTTATCAGCCTGCTGGAACATCTCAAATGTTACAATCTTATTAAAATTTGTAAATCTTCATTGTAGAGAGGCTTCACTAGGGATTTATTGTACCAATTAGAATTACAGCCAGAAAAAAATAACAAAAATATTTCCTGGAACAGAATATTATCAGGATAAATTACATTGATAACATTTTAAATTTAGACAAATTATGATAGATAAAAAAAATAATTATTTTAACAAAATGCTTACTAAAAGATAGTCAAGCGGCCTGTCATTATGGCTGTGCCTTGTTTTAATTTCTTAATTTTATCATAATGTTATAAAATATAAAATGTGGCAACGTGAAAATATCTGAAATCCTTAGTCTTAGAAAATAAGCAAAACTAAGACTATCACATACTTTTCAAAGAAATATTAAATTTTGTGTAGGTCTAAATGGTAAAATGCCTCGTACATAAAACTTACATAGTTTTAATAACATTTTTGTTAAATTTTATTCAGCTTTAGATAAATGGGATCTATTATGGAACCTATTTATTAACATAGTAATTTTTCAAGACAAATAAAAAAAAATATTTTTTTTTATTTAATTGGTTTCAGAAACCCTTGAAATTGGTTCGTGAAAAATTTCAGGTTGATGGTAATTTTTGCAAAATTTCCTTTATACGAGTATAATGACTAAACATAAAAATGTAATTAATTATTAATATTATTGAGTTATTTTTTAGAATTGATAATTTTTGCAATGGTATTTAAGCTTCCGACATCCTTTTGGATAATGATTTTTGAGTAATATGCATAATTTAATATTTTTATAATGAAGTTTACTGTCCGAAACCAGACCAAGTATTTTTGTGGTACCAACCACAAAAACTTTTGCCATCCGGTTCATGTATCAAAAGAATATCTAAAAGTTATTTTTTTGTCTGATTCTTTTTCTAGAGTAAATTTAATTCTATTACTTTTATCGATTAAATTAAATGCATCTAAAAATGTGTAAATCTTATTTTCTGGAACTGCCGAACTTTTCAAAATTTCCACGACTAAATTTGCAATTATAGGGCTTTTTTAGGGAACCCATAGGTGGACAAAAAATTTGCCTAAAAACTTTATTATCAAAATAAAATTTTGAATTATATAAAATAAAACCATCAAAATCAATTTTTGTTTACCAAGTGTAAAATTGTTTTTTGAAAGTGTCTGAGATAGCCGTTTTTCGGGGTCGAAAAGGGGTCGAAAGCTAAAGCAAAAATAAAATATTTTTGTAAACTGAGTTAAATACCATTAAAAAATTAACAATAAAAATGTTATCTCTTCGCTTATTTCTAGTTTGGCGATTTAGCGTTCAATTGGCTACAGTTGGGCATTGTATTAAAGCATTCAAGTTAGGGTTTTTCTTCCCGTTGTTTTATGAGTACTTTAATATTTTGTTAATCCATAGGAAACATTTAAGCTGATGTTTTTACTTAAATAACCAAAAATTAGAACATACACGCCTACGGTGGACACCCCTGGTATAAAATTGTAATTTATCGTATCCACAACCACGCGCGCTCATCTTAAATATATCGCATTACTTTTTCTAATATGTTAAAGATTAAAATTTAGTATAACAGAACGCGTATTTTGATCCAAAAATAATAACAGGAAAGAAGATTTTCCGGAACGCAATAGTGTAGAATATATGTGTTTTTGTATTAGTAACAAACAAATTTGTTCGTACGTAACGCCACACCATTCGCAATGTTTTTATTTTAAGTTATTAATTTTATATTTTGTAAATTAACAAATTGTATATCCCTTTTGTGTTTTAACACAATTGTGTGGGTACGGCAAAATTACCATGTCAAAAATTTATTTTTGTTTGTGCTTTGAACCAACTTACATATTTTTGTATTCCTTTCAAACTTATTTTCATTCGAAAAAAGCACTATAACTATACACTCAATTGTGTTGGTTGTAGTTCAAATCAAGTGCAGTTTTTTATCAAAGACGTCATTACATACTATGATTTTTTACTCACACATTTGTGTGGTTTGGACTTTAATAGAACCATTTTTTTTTTTTTTTTTTTGCCGAAGAAGGGATATTTTATAAAAAAAAACAGTTGTAAAACATTTCGTGTTCAATAAAACGACAAGTAAAAAATAAATTCACTTTCCTCAAAATTTAGCATAATTTAGTTTTTGTCAAATTCCCCATCTACATGCCATGGGAGAATGTCACAAAACAGGAGTGGAAGCACCAAAAATTTGAACCGATTCCATCCGGTTCGATAAATTTTGATACCTATCGTCACAAAAACAACACACATACATGCGTAACAAATGACAGCACACCTATTCAAAATTGTGTTTATGCGTCGTATACGTATTCAAAAATTTGTTGTTTCGTCTTCCAATTCTGGATCAAAATACGCGTTCAGATGACAGATTTCTATAGTATGTAGTGATTTTTTCCCATAACAGTTTTTTTAAAAATAACTAAGTATAAAATGTGTTGGTGCAGAAACAAAAAAAAATGAAAAAAAAAAATCAAATTTACGTTGCATTGTTAGTGTAACCAACACACTCTTTGTTACTTTTTTTTTTGAATAGGTATCTGTCAATGAGAGAAAATTTGCTGGACTTATATATAAGTTGGTTCTCTGTTTGATTAAAGAAGTGTTATTTTATAAATGTATGTATATACATACATTCAAATCTTTTGATTGTGTGATTTCGTCGATCGTTGCCTATGGTTAATCGCGCCAATTCTGTTTTTTCACGGATTCGGGTCGCCAACCCTGCAATCCAACCCTTGAGTCGCCTCTTACGACAAGTTTTGGAAACTGTGGTGGTATTCTAATTGATTCTCGTGCGTCGATATTTACGAGCAACGAAAAATGCCCCCCAGCCACAGGGGCGATATGTCTTCTTTGATCTTTTTAAAGATGTTATGGAATATTCCAAACTTTTTTTACATTTCTCCGGCTCAAACGATTTTGACGTAGTCTGGAAGGGACCGCATTTTCTTTAATTATTTTTTTCAGCTCGCGCAACTTTTTTAAAAAGAAAATTTATTAAGGGATATTTTCGAATGCCAAAGACCAATTACCGTGGGCCCTGGGTGAGATCGTATACTAAATTCTCACTATTTAATTTTTTGGTTCTGCACAATTTTCTGGTTTTTTCAGGAGTCGATTGCGATGGGTGCCACCGCTCGTCCAGTAAAGCCCGGATTCTTGGAAAAATTGCTGGAAGGACGTTTTCGAGTACCAGAAACCGATTGTGATGTATCCTGATTTCGTAAAAAATCATTTAGTGGGTCATCCGGTGGGGCCGGGTTCCATTATTTATTTTCTTCTCACATGATTTTGATAAAAATTGGTTAATGGCTGGAATGGACTGCGATGGGTTCTTATTTCTGGCCGTTTAGGAGGTCCTCCGCTGGGACCCAAGTCCCATTTTTTTTCAAAACAAATTAGTTCTTGGGTTCTTGGTGGGGCTTGATCCTTCTTTTAACATTTTATTTAGTAGCTGTACGGATTTTGAAAAAAAAAATATCGGGACATGGTTTTCGGATGAGCTCTCGTCATCTTGTACTTAGCTGCGTCACGTTATATCACGTTGCACAATGTTATGTGATGTTGCGAGATGTTCCACTATGTCGTGTCATGTGCACCATATTGCACGATTTTGTATCATGTTGCGTCATGTTGGTTCGTGTTATGTTTTAAGATTTGGACCTATTTTATAAAAATGGGTGAGAATGGTTTTCGAGCGCTAAAAATGGATTGTGATGAGTCTTAATTCGGAAAAAAAGACTTTGGGGAATTCGCAAATTAGATCTGGGTCCCTATTTAAAAAAAAATCGGCTCGAATTTAAAAAGAAAACTTGAGAGACGATATTTTCAAGTGTTAGGAAACGACTACCGTTTGGGGAAATTTGTTTAGTAGAAAAATTGTAAATAGGGATACAAATTTCTTTGTATTTTAAAAATAGAATAGGATTCCGAAATGAGTTCCGGATGTGATCTTAAAAAATGAGTAAATTTGGATGGAACGAAGACAATTGTCAAGCGAATAGTATGGAACTCGGTCAGTGCTATGAAAATATTAGTGTGGCTTGTTTATACGATATACGGCCCGAAAATGACACATTTTTACTCTCTGCCCCGATAATGTTTGCTATCATGACAGAGCCAAAACTGTCACAATACATACATTTTTCGGGGCTGAGAGTAAAAATATTGCATTTTCATGATAATAGGAAAACATAGAAATTTTCGGGGCTAAGACAAATATTAATTATTGCCCATTCCTAATTATGTTAGGTAATTCAAAGTAATTTTAGGCAGAGTTTTTTTTGTTTTTATCCTTGCCATCTGTTTTGGGGCCGAAGCACTCCCTGCTCTTTCGCGGTTATTTTTTCCGTCTTACTTTACGCATCACCTGCCAAATCGAAGACGTACGGCTATAGGACCGAATTTAAGACCATCTGCACATTGCAAGCTCAGGAAATCGAAATCAAACGTTTACTGTAGCTTCTACTATTTAATTATATGTTTGGAGCGTATTGTCTAAATTAATCTCCGAAATATTATTTTTATCGATAGCCTTCGTATAATATCCCTAGTTATGACATTTTCCGGATATCCATTTTTCACAAAACATCCGTTAGATTTATCACAAAACATCCGTTAGTATACGAATGTCACAATTTAATATCGGCCTGACCACGTTGATCACGTGGAACTTTAATTTTCATTACAGTTTCATTCATTACATTTGATTCACTACAACATCTAGAAAATCTTATCGATTATCAATTTATATTTCACTTGTAAATTTTTTACGCGGTGTAAAATTTTCAATGCATTCAAAATAAATTTTGATATCGCTAACAAATCTTTAGAATAATATTAGGTAATATTTCAGCTCTTCAGATATCTCTGTTTTATACACGGTAGTTCGTCTTTTTTCTTTCACCTGAACCTTCTGATATGTGGGATCAGAATAGAGATATACATACATTTTATATTTTATAAACCGCAATAACCGTGTAATTTTGTGCACCGTTGGGCGTGTAAATCACACGATGTAATTTACTCGCCTTTTTAAAATAAAATACATGTAAATTACATAAGCTTATTATGTAAAATAAAAAAAATAAGTAAAATTGACTTTTTCATCATGCCATATTGAAGTTCAGGCGTTAAATTATCAAAATTAGCCGTGCGTTTCATGATCCCCATTGATCCAGATTAGCTCAAATTTTATATGAAAAACTTGATCCAGAATTTGTTTCAAACCATAATTTTTGATTTGAAATGTCTTAAACGACTTTGTGTTATTTTACGAAACGAGAACTAAACTGGAGCTGACCATGCATCGGACCATGCATTGGTCGTTTAAATTAAACAAATTTTGAACAATTTTCTGATATTATTGGCCATGCTTATTTTGACAACAACAACAAACTTACTGTGATCACGTACAAGTCTATATCCCAACAATTTAAATTGATTTTATTTAAAATGTGAAATTATATATAAAGTTTCAAGTTCTTGTAAATCGAATTTTCAGATATTATCGGTCATGTTTTTTAACAACAACAACTATATCACAACAAACTTACGGTGATTCACATACAAGTCAGTATCCCAAAAACTTGAATTAATTTAAAGCAATTTGTGAAATTTTATATTGGTTTGAAGTCCTTGTGAAGTAAATTTTGTTTATTTTGGCAACAACAACTATTTCTGACAAATACAACAAACTTATTGTGATTCACATACAAGTCAATATCCCAACAAATTTAATTTATTTAATCCTTTGTGAAGTTGTATATCGGTTTCAAATCCTTGTTAAGTAGATTTTCTGATATTATCGGCCATGTCTATTTTGACAAAAACAACTATTTATGACAAATACAACAAACTTTACTTTACTTTAAATTTTACTTGCTCCAATGTACTGCCATTTCACTTTTTTATTGAACCGTTTTACGCCTATTACATCAAATTCTTAGAATATATTTAAGAAAACATTAAACTATGTCGTATATTTGTGCACGGAAAAAAATAAACTTACTATTTTAAAGAAAACGTTTTCTTTATTTAATAAAAAATATTTTTGCTTAGTTTAAAAACCAAATTTCTATGCCCATACCAGTTTTTCTAGTTATAAAAATGGTTTTCTTACGAAGAGAATTATTTCTTGACGGAAATTTTAAAATTAAATTCCATCTTGAGAATTATTTTTCTTGTATTTATCGTTGCTATAAATTCTTTATAATAAGAAAAAAAAATTAGTTTGAAGAGAAATACTTTTAAATTAATCATACATTTTCTTAAAACAAGAAATTTAATATTTTCTTAAAACAAAAACAAAATTTTATTAAGATACAACATTTTAAAATTGAAAACGTTTCTTGATAATAACAAAGTAATTTCTCTTTCTGATAAACTAATGAATTCTAGAATTTCAAAAAGTTATCTTGATTGAAGAAATAATTAATCTTCAGTCATTCTAAGTTTTCTTTTATCAAGATAAAAATTTCAAAAATTTAAAATACAATTTACTATGTTACTTCGAGAAAAGTTTTTCTTATAACAAAAAAGTAATTTTTTAAACTTAACATAATATTTCTTCGTTTAATATGTGTGTCTCAAGCTGAGAAAATACTTTTAATTATAGAACAGGATTTTTCAATGTACACTCTATATTTTTTAAATAAAGAAAACGAGTGAAACATTTGAGAAGTATATATAAAATAAGTAACATTCATTATCTCGTGAACAGTTTAATAGAAACAACGTGTGTTTTTTTTGATTGTCAAATTAAATATGTTCAAGTGGAAAAATAAGTAAAGTGAAGCTGAGTAGTTAAATGTAAGTTATATTTGTATTACATATATTTTTAATTTAAATTAACAAGTGATCGGTCTATTTTGTGTGAGTTGTTTGTGCATAATGGTTTTATAGTTTTATTTTAATTTTTTTAGTTAGAGAAATTGCTGACGAAAATTCTAAATTTAAATGGCAACAGTAATTGGTTCTGTTAATTCATCGTTGTCTGAGTGTATCAGGAGCAGGACACATCATCAATCCCTTCTTCTCCATCAAGTGGAGAAATATCATCAGCAGAATTTGTTAAAACTGTCCAACTATGATAAAGTAACGCTACTATGGTATTGATTTTGATTTTATGTCACAGAACTTTGAACAGTTTCTCGCCTCAACCAAATGGTCTAAAATCTTAACCACAGCTCGACGAAAGGACCCGTAATCTACTAGTATCTACAGTTGTGGATTGATTGGTAGAAGACCCTGTATCGGCTGATTTATTTATAACAATGGCTAGTGATATCGAGCATTTATTTCCTGGAGAAAGAAAGGTAACTAAGAATGAGTTATATATAATAATGATTGCTAGTTATTGTCTTATTTTCAGGAATTCATTTATAAATAGGCTGAAAAGCTAGCAGGCTTATACAACAAGCTATTTGAAAAATAAATTTAGAAATAGGAATCTTCGTGGAAAAAAATATTTAGTTTACTGCAAAACTACAAGTACGAGTACGAGTATAAACAAAAACCTAATGTTAAGTCTGAAATTTTTTTTTAAAACAAACCTACTTTGTATTTTTTTCACCCTTAATAATTTAATCAAAACTTACCGACGTTTACTTGTTACTGCATGTTAAAACTATGTCAAAATAATGAACTTTTTATTATTGTTGATCTTGATATTGTAAAAACCAGTTATAAGTTTTCTTAAAACCTATTTAGTTTTTCATAAACTTGCCAACGGAAGAAAAATATTGAAGCGAATTATGTCTTCTATTTAATTATTTTTGTATTTTCTTATTGTAATTTGTATGTTATAACTAATTAATATTAAATTGAATTTTTATATTTTTTATAATAAAATAAAACAAAAAATATATAATAAATTTGTATCGTTATTATTTTGGAAATTATATTAAATGTTGCTCCAAAAAACAGGAAAAATAGCTGCAAACAAGACATACTACTACAGCTTTCAAGAAGTTACTTTCTGCAATCTAGAAATTAGAAAATAACTCTTAACTAAAGAAATGTAGATCATACAATTAAATGTAATATTTCTTAATACAAGCCTCAATTTATTACATTTTGAGATACGGTTACCTTAAAACAAGAATTTGTTATTTTTAATGAAGAAATAGATATTATAAATTAAGAAAAGCGATTTTCTCTACAAAATAATATTTTCTTACTTTAAGAAATTGAATTTCTTTCAACAATAAAAAAAATATTATTTTAAGATTTAAATAAAAACATCAAATGAAGAAATTGGAAGTTTGCATTATGAAAAAGTTATCTTAGCTGAAAATCAAGTACTCATTTTTCTTGAATCATTCAGTTTTTTCTTCGTTGTAACCAATTTTTTTTTCCGTGTGTTGAATGTTAAAATTGCAGTTTTTTAGCTTAATAAAATTCCACATTTAGGTTCAGTTAACGCTGTTTAACAAAGTCGTAGACCAAAGTCGAAAGTTGTTACAGCTGATCCATAGGCTGAAAACAGCTTCCTAAACCAAAGCAAACAAAGAATCAAATTCCTATGATAAACGTGAATTAAAAACTACTTATCTGAGTGTCACATCGTAAGTTTAACCGATGAACGTCCTTCATTTAATATCCTGAGTCCTTTACACATTGTAACCTGTAAAAATAAAATTAATTTTCAGTAATGTTTGTAACCACAGATAGTCATACTAAAATTATACTAATTACGTAAATCTTTAATTGTTTGGCATAACTCCGATTTGATCGATGCATTTTAGCAGGGCCGCGCCTAGCTTCTCATCCGCCTGTGTGCCAGGTGAGATTTAGCCGCCCACCAAAATAATGTTTTTCCTGTTTACTAATCAAACGTTTTCAATCACATAAAATAAATAATAACAATCGCATAATGCCAATTATGAGAATCTATTTCAGGACAAAATTTTAATAAAAATTTTTTTTTTTTTTTCTTAATCACTTAATTCTAACTAATACATCCTTCCACTTCATTTTAAGTGTTATGAGACTAAATGCTAAGCAAGCTTACATAAAATAAAATTCTAAATAAACCATTCAATATTCCAAAATTTATTATAATAATATTTACATAAAAAAGTATAAAGGAGCTCTCAGCCCAAAAAATCCCCAAATTTTTACTCGCAGCCCACAAAATTTTTGTTATCACGATAGTTAAAATCTATCTTGGCAATCGAAATTTTCGGCGTTGAGCTATGTGTACCACTAGTTGGGCCAACGAACAGCTCTTGGGACTCTATGTATTATATCTCAGCTCATTTTTAATTTAAATAAGCATAGAATCTATGATGAAAACAAAATCGAAAGGATATCGGAAAACCTGAAATGTTATAAAAGATTTTGCCACTCAGGTCACGATCTCAATGTGATTTTCTGTTAGTCCATTAAGTATGGCCATGCCACAATGAAATTGTGAGCTGATCGGCAAAATCTTCTTTAATTGGTTTTCGTAAAACATAAAATCTTAGTTACTTTACGATTTTAGTTGTTCATGCCATAAAAGTAGGCAAAATCCATGGCATGTCAGAAAACTCGGAAAACCCGATTTTAAATTTAATAATCCTGGTTTTGTGTTCAAATATCCTTAATCCTATTTACCAGGAACCCTACTTCTTGGAAAATGTGTATGACTATCCGTTCACAACAGGCCTAGACCTACTCAAATCTATTCTCCGCCGTTTAGTAATGTCGAAAAACTCGGAAAACCCGAATTTGTATTTAATAATCCCGGTTTCATATTCAAATATCTTTAATTCATAATTTTTTGAAATTGTGTTTATTTCGTGTTCTTCAAAAGTCCTACTCAAATTAACAAACCATTTAGGATCAGGCTGGTAATTATTTTACCCGTTTATATGAAGTTATTTAATTTATTTGATATTACAAACTTTACACAAAAAAAATATTCACAACCGTTAACTTTATAGACTTTGTTTACAAGTTACATTTGTCTTTATTTTAAAATCAGGTGACTAAACAAGAAAGATTTTAAAATGAGGTAAATATACAAGAATTGGTCATTTGATTGGCGGTGTATTTGTGCGTCCAATGTATTTAAATATTTTGCAAAATTTTTGGTGAGTATTACGGAGAACGAGTTACAATTTGTATCAAGGTGTTACCGAAAAATCTGAATGATTGAATTTTTATATGCGGAATTTCTATGAAATCGTTTTGGATCAACCTGATATTTAAATGCATAAGAGGTTTTTATTGTTTGGTAGAATATTTAGTTGCGTTTTTCAAGCTGTGTAGTTAGGATATAAATTCCGAATAATATTTTTGTTATTTCGAAAGAAATATTTTTTTTGTGAAATCTTAAGTATTTAATATTTTGTATCTTGTACGATCTACTATTTCATTCACAAAAAAGAATGATGTTCTAATGTTGATTCTATGATATAATTTCCACAGATCTAATCGCGTGAGGCCAAATACACCAATCACTGTAAATCGTGCGCGTCATTCATCCAACAAACAGATGCTATGAATAGCAAGTAATTGAATCAACCTTGAACCGCTCTACGATGGTTCCAGAAATTCAGGTGAGTTATTTTCTTAAATGTTTCACCATTTTGTATTTCTTTTTTAATATTAATGTCATAAATTGCGAGGCAATTTTAAAATATTCTAAGACACTCCCAACTAAATTTAAAAAAATTATGTAGTTTATTGCTTGTTCTAAAATACTTTTTTATGGATCATAGTGCGAAATCAATTTTAGATTTTAAATTGTAATGGAAATTTATTTCTTTTACCCCTCATATTATATGTGGGGTTGATAACGATGGATAACTGCAGTTCTGCGACATCAAATTTAAAATCGTGTTCTTCTGTTATATAAAATGTCACTGGAGTGAAGTCTAAAAATAAGAAATGTATCATTGGTATTTAAAATTTCAAGAGGTCTTGTTCCGTGACGTATACCATTGAAAACAGCTTTGCTTAGCTTTAAATGCTTTTGCTCCTTGATTTTTTTTATTTCATCTGGTATGCTTTTCTAAGCTTATGCATAGAAACACTTAAGCTTCCTAAGATTAAAGTTTTACCAAGAACTCACCACTCACTTAACTGTGTTGAGATCAGCGGAACACAAGCATGAATTTCATCGACCGAATTAATTTCTACACAAGTGTTTCTACACCGTCCCAGGAGCCAGCCAACTGTCTAGAAAGAAGTCAGCTAACTTATGGCAAATCTCGAAGTTTTGCTAAACGGACTATTCTGTGGCGAGTTTAATAGCTTAAATTGAGGACTCTATTATCACTAGATGTCCAACTTTCTCCCACACACCACTCCAAGGCTCCATTGATGAGGAATATTGTTAGTTCCAGCTGTAAGAACATTTGCCTAGTTTTGCCAATAATATGGTTCCTCCTGGTTTTATAAGTTTCCGGCTGGAAAAATAAAGGTTTTGGCTGCAAAATCATATAGTGTACAACGTTTGTGCTTCTTGTGTCGTAGTTCCGGCTGGCTTTATAAGATTTCGGATTGAATTGCAAGGTTATGGCTAGAAAATATATGGTACACAATGATGGTGATTTAACCTCAGACCACGTGATGAATTCAATCTGTTCATTCGGATTAAGACAACATCGAGAACCAGAACACCAATATCTTAGATCTGGTATTCAAACCAGTGGAATGGTACAATCATTGCTTATAATGATCGTTGTTGTTCTTCGAGTATTTCCGATTAATTTTTGGACAGTGTATTAGTATTAAAATGTAAAATTAACTTTTGTCGATATAAAACGGATAGTTGGACGCTTATATAGATCATTTTTATAAAATAATGATCTTGGCGATTGAGCCATGGTTTAATGGTCGCGTGCCTGGCCTCGGAAATCTAAAGTTCATAAAATACAAATTGAATCCATCCGTTGTAAATTATGAAATATTTATTGCTCTCAGATCTGAAAAGTTTAATTAAATGGTTCTTTGATAGGTCTAATATTGTTGAGGTTGAATCGAATATTTGAGACAGCCATAAATGTTTCTGGAGCTATGTTGATTCGGAGCCGAGCGGTGAAAGTATGCCTGCCCAAATAACTCTCAATTGTTTGACTAATGATCCGCAGAGAATCACAGACTTTTTTGAAAATATGAATGTCTTTTCTTCGAGGAAGAATGATGATTTTAGTAAAATCCAAAAATTCAATTTCAATTTACTATACCAAGGACGTTCTGCATGCTCTATTGAATGTAAATGTGAATATGAGTTGTGGCCCGGACAAAATTTACTCGCTTATGTAGTTTGGCGAGTGCGGTATTTCCTTCAATTTGTGAAATACACACTGGAAAAAAAACCAGTAAAATCAAAAAAATAAACATATATTTTTTATGCGAAAAGTCTCGTTTTTAAAATGAAAAGGATAATCTTTTTATTTTTAAAATAATTTGTTTCGCCTTATTAAAAAAATAGTTTTAATATTTAAAAATACTTTTCTTACTTATACCAAATAGTTTTCTTAAATTTTAAGAGATTGTTTTTAAGGTTTAAAATTTATTGGCTAGTTTTAAAAGATTTATTTTAATTTTGAAATAATTATTTTTTAACAAAATGTCACACAATTTTATTAAATCAATACCCTGCCCCTCCTTGTCTTCGAAAATAATGGGTCAGACGACTTGATTCGCTACAAAATTATAGATTACTAATTGAATTCAAATTATGTTTAGTTAGTTTTATTAACTTTACCATATCACATGCGTCATACTATTTTAATTTAATTACTATACCAAGATTTTAACCCTCAGGATCATTGTGTAAAATTACGAATTACTCTCAGGATCATTGTGTAATTTAAGGGTTGTGCTTAACAGAATATGGAAAAATGAATGTCATTGTGTTTGTAATTAATATTTTGTCTAAAAAAGCCGAAAAAAAAATTAAAAAAAATAGACGAATTTCAAAATGTTTTAAAATTAATTTAAGCGTTCTATAACAAAAAAAAATAAAAACCTGATTTCTGGCAAAAAACAATAAATATAAACATTTTCATAAGTTGTCATTATTATGAAAAAAAAAATGTTTTAATATGCAAGCACTCTTCTTTTGAAATAATTATTCTATTTAAATAAATACACTTTTTATAACTTAGATTTTTTAAATATTTTATGAATCATTTTATAAAATATTTTATTAAAATAAAAAAAACTATTTAGTAGTTTGTAAAAACGTCATTTAATTTCCAAAAAATACTTTTAAAATTAAAAAAAAATGTATGACTTTTAGAAATTAAAAATTTCGTTTTTCAATTTTACAAATCAAAACTTTTCTCGATCCGCACTTCCAGTGGTCCAACTTTGGTATGTCGGAACAGATTTTTAAATAAAGTCGTGTACTTAATAATGTTTCTGCCGTGTTCGATTTTTATTTTGTCTAGAGACGAATTTAAAAGTGTTATAAAAAAATGTACAAATTTTAATTATCTAAAAATGAATTGATGTTTCTAAATATACCAGTGGTACTATTCTGGCTTTCCCTAGGAATAGGGAATTGGGAAAAATATTTTCATAACATTTCTGTCTAAATTATATTTTTCTGGCCTACTGTTGGAATTAGTTTGGTGTAAATATATTCGAAACAAAGTTGATTGCGTGAAACTTTTTTCCATTAAATAAATCTATAAAGCTACCAGCTTCACTTGTTTCCTGTAATTCAAATCAAAATATTAATTTAAAATTTTTGAGGTAAAATTTAGCAGACTTTTCTGCAAAGAATTTACGGCATTTTCTTATTGACCTAATCTTCCAATTTTCTTGACACCATGTTTGCTCTACACACGTAGAGTATTAATTATTTACGCGGTGTAGACAATACGTCACCACACTGTGCACACTACATTGCGGTTCTAGTGTCGGACGTACACGGATTTTTGTTTTGCAATTTTTGTCAATTTTCTGGAATGTTTTTTTTTTGTTCCAATATTTTCTTAAAATAATTTTAAGTAAAAAAGAATCGTCTTCATATTCCGAAATCAAACCAGAAACTGGCTCAAACATTACTAAATTTTTCAAAAAAAAATAGCAAAAAACGCGTTAAAAAACCCGTATTAATTTTGTTAAGTCACTTGTCGCTTTCTCGCTTCTCTTTCGTACATCTCAAAGATACATTGGTTTTATTAGATGAAATATTATTAAAAACATTACCTGCCGTAATTTACATTATTCTACTCTATTAAGAATTCATTTTGTTTTTTATTCCGATTTTGCACACTCCACAGCACAAACTGTGGACAATTCACCTACCCGAAACTGAAAAGTTTTAGGTTAGGCTCGGATGATTTTCGGTGTTGTGTCCAAAATCGATGGCTTCTGGTGCTAATTATGTGCCCACAATACTACAAATGTTATGGATTACTAACTTCTGTATTTTGGAATAAGTGTTGGTTCTGACGTCTAATAATTGTAGTTTGATTCTAAATTTCATTTATTTATCTCGTACCATATTTGTTTACATTTTGATTTTTGTGTGAATTAGTTCGAAATATTTGTTGCAGATGCGGATTTTCCTGTGCCCATTTTAATTATGAATGGCTACGATTTTTCCGTTTTGTACAGGAATCATTCTGGAACGCTGATTAAATAACTTCATATGCATTAAGGTAAATTAAGCTTCATGATTGTTGTCTTAGAATAAGTATTTCTTCTGCGGATTATTCGTGAGATAAGTATATTGTAAGATCGCTTAAATACTTTCGCGGATCGCTTCTCAGGGCTACCTTCGTCATTACGGGCCAAATCATTGGTCAATGAAGTTTTGGATTCTGGAGTATTTCCACCTGCTGTGTGGTTGCTCAATTTTGTCTCAAGTCATCAATTTTGATTAACACTTTTGCCACATCTAGTTTGTTCAACTAATTTTTAAGACGTCATTTCATTATTCCAACTCTCCAACTCTGAAGCAGATTGCGCAACATAATTTTTGAACCAGATTGCACAATAAACATTTAACAAATTTTACAACACATATATTTATATGGAATATAATAATGGGATTACAATAATTAATATTGAGATTAACAATTATTATAATATATGATTCTAGAATATTCGTAGCTTAACGTGACTTGTAACAAAGAGTATATATTATTAAGAGGAGTAACACAGTGGAAGGAAAATTTTCATAAAATAAATATTTAAAGAAAATTCTTCTTGTCTTTCGCTACTCTTTTCATCAATATTTACCTTTTACTTGTAACCAGCTACTTATTAAAATATTAGTAATAAACATATTTGTTTAGTTCTATAACATACCACACAACAAATATTTAATATAATAAGTTACTTTTTGAATGTATATATGGGTTTTTTTTATTGTTTCCAAACAAGGTAAACATTTTGATATTTATTAAAATAATTTTGATTACTTTACTACTTGTGCACTTAATAATCTAAAATAATCTAAAATAGAATAGATATATTAAACTTACAGTGCCATTAAAAATATCCTTAAATTCTAAAATATATAAAAATAAAAAGGTCTATAAAATAAATGTGAGGGGGGTACTGAAAAGAAACGAACAGGTTTGAATCAATTTTCGTAGTGGAAGTCAAAACGCAATTGAATTAAAATATAAAAATGATTAAATCTTGAAAATCAAATATTATGTTGAAAAAGGAATAGGCTCCACATAAAAAATTATTCCTAACAAAAAGATAATAAATTTTTTAAAGCTTGTCTTGTTTCGAAATTATTTTCAAAATAATTTCGAAATAAGACTTATTAGGAACAGAATATTTTCAGGATAAATTACCTTTGTAACATTTTAAATTTAGTCAGTTTATGATAGATAAAAAGATTAATCGTTTTAACAAAATTCTTACTAAAATAAAGTCAAGTGTCCTGCCATTATGGTTATGTCTTGTTTTAATTTCTTGATTTTGTGATGATTTTTGGTCGTAACTTTGAAATGCACAATTTTATCATAAATAGATTTTTTTTAATTACTTAGTAATGGGACACCCTATGCATATTGTTTAATTTAATTTTTGTAGGTATGTGGCTTTAATCAAAGGGTATATAAAGTCATAAAGAGTAACGAAACAGAGGAAAACAAATTTTAATTTTTTTTATCGTTTATAACATTGCATAGTCTTTGCTTTAATGTATGTAACATGTTTTTGTTCTGCTAAAAATTTTGAATTTCGAAGTGTAAAGAAATTAAAGTAAGACTTTTGGTGTAAATGAAAAAACCGCTTCGTTTGCTAAGAATTATGTTAAATTGAAATTTTGATTTATTCATCATAATGTTACATAATATAAAATGTGGAAAAGTGTAAATATCCCAGTCTTAGAAAACTCTTGAAAGAAGACTATCACATACAGTGATGAAAACATACTATTCAAAGAAATATTAAATTTTGTGTAGGCCTGAATGGTAAAATAATAGTTCGCATTGCGTACATAAAACTTACATGATTTCAATAATATTTTTGTTAAATGGAACCTATTTTTTAACGTTTAATAGTTTTTCAAGATAAATAAAAAAAATGCATTTTTATTTTTTATTTAATTCGTTTCAGAACCCCTTGTATGTTTCTTCGAAAAAAAATTCAGGTAGATTGTAGCTTTCGCAAGATTTCCTTATAATGACTAAACATAAAAATGTAATCTCTGTTTAAAGGTCCTAGCAAGCAGATTATTACATCAAATATATATTAATGCTTCACACGTAGTTCTAATTTGGCGATTTATTTCAATATTGACGACAATTTGACCAATTTTAAAACACGTCTACTTTGATTTCAATAAGGTTACATTTAATACGTCGTTTCAAATCTGTTTCCAAATTTTATCTATCGTTTGTCTCAATGAGTGCTTCAACTAAATAATTCGATTAGTTTTTGTTGTGTCCTTGTTGAGATCGACAATGAAATTTTCTTTCAATCTAGACTACTTGATGGAAACCAATAGTTTATTTATTCGTCTATTGGATTCTGCAATAATTTTTTATAAAGGTGCCCCCATTCCATATATAACCCGTCACAGTAAGAAATGCGTGGCCACCATTTCTCTAGACTACAGTAGGGTTATTTGTGAAGCTTGCACTACTAGCCACTTCACATTGGCTTCATAATAAAATATTGCATTCTACCCGAATAAACACATCTATAAGAAAGTATAATTTATTATCTTGATTTCCTTCACTGTTCCTTAAGAGCTCTAAATGATTGTTCGTATCGTTGTTTCGAACATCAATCGACCCCATTTAGAAAGTATGGTGTACCGAACATTGAGCTCATTGCATTGACACCGATAATTTCATTCAATGTTTCCTATAACGAATTTGCAAAGTAAACGGTTAATTATGGTTTGTTCAAAAATATTGTGGAACATTTTGATATCATAGTTTTTGTTCTTTGGTTATCTAAGCGAATATCTTAGAGAGCAAAGACCCAACTAATATTTATTCATGCTCTTACCTATGGGTGGGTAATCGCGCCAATACGGAAACTTTTTTACGGATTTGGGTCGCCATCCCTACAATCCAACCCTTGAGTCGCCTCCTACGACCAGTTTTGGAAACTGTGGTGGTATTCTAATTCATCCTCGTGCGTCGAGATTTACGAGAAATGAAAAATGCCCCCAGCCACAGGGCTATGTCTACTAGTACGGGTTAAAATTATTGTAATAAACGTGTTACTGTGAAATGATTCCAATTTCAAACCCCCAGCGTTTCGACGGTATGTCCTGTCGATCTCAAGGAATACAATAATTTTTAAAAAATTGATAAACAATTTTTGGAAACTTGATTTGAAACATAAATTTGATAGTAACTTGGTTTAAAAAACAAAAAACGTTGTACAAATTATACAAAGTAATACCGAAACTTCAAATTTTTTTAGATTTTTGACTAAAAACAACAATTTTGTAACTACACAAATTAGTTTATTGTAACTTCACAAATTAGTAATTCAGCAAAATTTTGGAAAATCTTCTAGGACGATTAATAAATTTCCTTTAACAAATACTTTCCAAAATTTGTCATGAACGACGACAAACAAAAAATCAAATCCGAGAGTTTTAATTTATCCGCTGATTTATTTTCTCTTTTTGGTGTTTAAATCAAAGGATAAAAGTTGTTTTTGTTGTTGTTCTGTTTTTGACATGCACAATAAAATTTTTTTGAATAGGAACGTGACATATTAATATTTAAAAAATACATCTTATTTTATTAAATTTACATATGATAATTTACATATGATAAATATTACATACGATTTTATGGAGCTAAAATATATTAAATAAAAACATTTTCAAAAAAACGATTACTATTTTTTAATTGTTTCAAAAATAAATTAGGAGAATTTAGAAAAGTTCTGGCAGATGAAAATGCAGAGAGGTTTAAAACAGGCGGAGGACCTTATAAACCTAAAATTAGCCAGATAAATTGCATATATTCGTTTATAGAACCATCCGTTCGTCCACTTAAAAATATTGATTCCGCGGATCCAATATTTGAAGTATGTTAGTTAAGTAATATAAATTAGATTGTTTTGACGATGATGATGACGTTAATCCTTCCATCATAAAAACACAAAAATATCACACATAATTTTCCATTTTATGAACAAAATTTGTTTTATAGTCACCTTGAGCAAATGTAGGAAATGTAGGTTTATATTAAAATTTTATTAATATTGAATTTAACTAAACTTTAACACGTTGATATTTATCAAAATTGATGATAAACGTAAAAAAAAGTATTGCCAGTAATACAAAAACTGCTATAAAACTGCGATAAAAGAGAGAGTAAATATTTATTTATCGTCGTTTATAAAATCGGCCAAAAATAAAATTCTCGAGTAAAAATTAATCATTACTCTTGGATTTTTTGTGATTTATCCTCATTCATAAAATCGGGCCTTAAGTTTTACTTGCTTCAATGTATTGCCATTTTCCTTTTTTTATTGAATCCTTTCAAGCCTACTATATAAAACTCTACTACAAAAACAATATTTAAGATAATATTGAACTATGTCGTTAATGTGTTTTAAAGCTTCTAATTGCAGTTTTTTTATTTTAATAAAACTCCACATTTACGTTCAGTTATCGCTGTTAGATAAACTCGTAGTTTAAAATCAAAAGGTGTTACAGCTGATCCATAGGCTGGAAACAGCTTCCTAAACCAAAGCAAACAAAGAATCAAATTCTTATGATAACTGTTAATTAAAAATTACTTATCTGAATGTCACATCGCAAGTTTGGCCGATGAACGTCCTTCATTTAAAATCCTCCATCCTTTGCACATTGTAAACTGTAAAAAAAAATTAATTGTAAGTAATGTTTGTAACCACAGATAGTCATACTAACTAGACTTATACTAATTACATAAAACTTTGGCAACTGCTCGTTTAGAGTATGTGAAGATAGCGAAAAATTCCATCCCCGAAAAATGCGATCAAGACATTTTTCACTCTCAGCACAAAAAATCGAAAAAATTTTACTCCCAGTACACAAAATTCTTGCTATCACGATAGTTGAAATCTGTCTTGGCAATCAGTTTTCGGCATAAAGTGTGGAGAGAGTAAAAACGATGTGCGGGCCAACGAATAGTTCTTGACTATGTATTATATTTCAGCTCATTTTAAATTTAAACAGGCATAGAATCTATGATGAAAGCAAAATCCATTAGGGATGTCGGAAAAGTTGAAAAGTTAAAATCGATTTTGCCACACAGTGGCCCTATTCTGGTTTTCCCTGGGAATAGGGAATTAGGAATTAGTGACGTTTTTCTAGCAGTTGGGAATTTTTTATTCCCCAAAGTGTATTCTGGCGCTTGGGAATTTTTTTTATTGGGAAAAAATAATTCCATTTTATAGCAGTTTTGACGTTAATTTTTCCCAATTATTTTTTTGGGGAGTTGTGATTCGTACCTTTTTGAATTTTGAAACATTTTTTTGCTAATAAATATATATTTAAAAATAAATTAAACTTTTAATAAGGTCGTAATACGTGTTTTAGTTTATAAATATTTAAATAAAAAAAAATTCCCTAAAAAATTATTCCCTGTCTGCCAGAATACACATTTAAGAACGGGAAATATTTATTTGGGAATTAGAGCAATTTGTAATTACAGCAAAAAAATTCCCAATTCCCAATTCCCCGGGAAAACCAGAATAGGGCCACAGGTCAAGATCTCATTCGATTTTCTGTTAGTCCATTAAAAATCCAAGGGATGTTATAAAAGTCGGAAAACCCGAATTTATATTTAATAATCCCGGTTTGGTGTTCAAATATCTTTAATTCATAATTTTTGGGAAACTGTGTTAATTTCGTGTTCAACAAAAGTCTTTTTCAAATTAACAAACCGTTTAGGATCATGCTGGTATTTATTTTACCCGTTTATATGAAGTATTACAAATTTTACACGAAAAAAACTATTCACGCAACCGTTAACTTTATAGACTTTGTTTAGTTACATTTGTCTATATTTTAAAATGAGGTAAATAAACAAGAATTGGTCATTTGATTGGTGGTGTATTTGTGCGTCCAATGTACATAAATATTTTGCAAATATATTGGTGAGTATTAAGAAGAACAAGTTACAATTTGTATCAAGGTGTTACCGAACAACCTGAATGATTGAATTTTTATATGCGGAATTTCTATGAAATCGTTTTGGTTCAACCTGATATTAAATGCATAAGTGGTTTTATTATTTGGTAGAATATTTAGTTGTGTTTTTCAAACTGTGTAGTTAGGATGTAAATTCCGGATAATATTTTTGTTATTTCGAATAAAATATTTTGCATCTTGTACGATCTACTATTTCTTTCACAATTATCAATTAATTATTTCGTTGTTCTAATGTTGATTCTATCACTGTTCAATCACTGTAAATCGTGAACGTCATTCATCTAACCATCGGATGTTATGAATCTTCTTGTTTTTTGGCGGCATTTTAGCAAGTAATAAAATTAACCATTTAGCGCTCTACGGTGGTTCCAGTAATTCAGGTGAGTTACTTTATTACATGTATCACCATTTTGTATTTCTTTTTAAATTTTAATTTCATAAAGTGGGAGGTAATTTTAAAATATTCTAAGACACTCCCAACTAAATTTAAATTTTTCATATAATTTATTGCTTGTTCTAAAAGAACATTTATCGATCATAGTGCGAAATCAATTTTAGAATTTAAATTGTAATCGAAATTTGTTTCTTTTACCCCTCATGTGGGGTTGATAATGCTGGATAACTGCAGTTCTGCGACATCAAATTTAAATTGTCTTATTCTATCATATCCACGGGAGTGAAATTAAAAAAAACAATATAATTGGTATTTAAAATTTCACGAAGTCTTGTTCCATGACGTATACCATTGAAACAAGTTTTTCCCGCTCCTCTAAGGAGTGACAATTTGAACTCTTTTGCTTTTTGATTTCTTTTTGTCTGGTATGCTTTTCTAAGCTTATGCATAGAAATCCAAGGTTTCTTAAGATTCGAGTTCCACCTCTAAAGAACTCACCAATTTAGAAATTATGTTATTGTAGATACTGGTTTACTGTGTTGAATCAGCTCCACACGAGCATCATTTAAATCGACTGAAATAATTTCTGGAAGTGTTTCTACACGGTCCCAGGAACTAACCAAGTGTATAGAAAATAGACCCCCCCAGTCAGCAGACGTATAATTGCAAATCTCGGAGCTTTGCTATTTGCGAGTTTGAACGACTGTAAAGTTTTCAACAAAAATTAAAAAATAACAAAACAAGGCGGACTAAAAACTTTGTCGAAATACCTCGACCCCATACCTCTCAATTGTTATTGCGCCTTTTAATTATGGAAGTGTAATGCTTTAAATTTTGATTGTAATTGATTATGGCGTTTTAATGAATATTTTCACAGTTTAATTTAATAACTTAAGTTAGTAGTTAAGGTTAATAAAAGATTGTACGCCTGCTATAGCTAGTCCGTAATGACCAACGATTTTGTCTACAATTAAATTATCTCAACACCTGGAGCACGTTAAACTTCCAAAGGATAGGGAAGTTTGTAGGTCACGGATTGTATTTTCATTGACTGCAAAAATATTGAAAGGCAGATAGCAGCTGTGTGTATTTCTAACTCGAACTTGGCCTTCTTTGATATACTTTTGGTATAATTTCGGCAACGAGCCTGTTTAAAGACTCTATATCGATACCCATACAGACAAAAAATCGAGGAAGGGAATAAAATCCACACATGAACACGTGATTACTGATAAGATTTGATCTCCAAATACTTTCGAACCTCGATTTTTCAGTACCGGTACTTTTTCGGCAACAATACCTTTAATACGAGCAGCGAATTTCGGCTCAGGTTTAAAAACATCTTTATTAACATGTTTAAGCAAAACGTTTTTGCCAAAATGTTTAAGGAATTTATTTGCCGGTCTCATTTTCCTTTCCCGTTGTTCTTCTTGGAACATATTTTCTACGCCAATTTTATATGTTTTTGGAGTTGCTAGTGGTTCCGGCATCTCTATAGATTTCAATTTTTGCTCACATCTGTGTTTTAATAATTAGCTAGTCAGCTTAGAAGACGGTTGTGCTTGTTTTCCTGTCGTAAAATCAAATTTTTTATTTATTTTTTTGATTAATTTTAATTTCCGGCTTTCTCCCTGGATTTTGGCTTCAAGGATTTTTTCAAATGATAAGTATCGCTCCTCTTACTTAGTTTTCTGTTACCTATATTATTTGGCTTGTTTTTGTTTGTTTCTTTTTAGATTTTGATACTTGGAGTCGTGTGCCTTTGGTGTCCGCGAAGGAAGTTTCTTCTTTTAATTTGAATTTTTTTTTTGCATGTAAGTATTGTTATTGAAGTGCGCCACGACTCGCGATGCCCACCGAGAGTATTTCTTTGCCCTCGGTTGTATTAAAATCGATGCTTTGGACTAGGTCCAACAATTTTAATGTAGTTAGTTTGAATGTCCAAAGTCTTCTTTTAAATATTGACGAACTTCGTCACACTTTTAATGGTGTCCCAATTGATGTTATTTGTTTATCGGAAACTTTTTTGTCTTCTGATATTTCCAATTCTGCGTTGGCCATTAGTGGCTTTAATTTGTTCAGGCGAGATAGGGTTAATCCACCGGTGAATTATGGTGGGTTATGTTTATACGTAAATGAGCGTATTAAATGTAGTATTGTATCCGTACCCCCCTTAATTTCTCAGAAGCTCGTTTCTGACCTTGAGTTTCTTCTTTTAAATGTCTTCGTGGATAAGCGGAAATTTCTTTTAGGTGTGTTTTATAATCCCCCTAAAACGAATAAGAGGTCGTATGCTCGATTTAAAAAGTCCCTTTTAGACATTGAATGTCTTTTTAGTTATTTTTCCTGTCGGTATGATGAGGTTTTCATTTCGGGTGATTTTAATTTTGATATTTCTCAAGAGACTTTTTTTTCTAGTAGCTATTTAAATATCTTAAGTAGCATTGTCCTCTCGGTTTATAATACTGAAGCGCCCACTTACTCTTACGCTACCGCAAGTGGTGGTTCTTATTCACTCATTGATCACGTTGTCGCTTCTGCTGATAATTCCATTTGTTTTTTCAATCAATTGTCTCTTGGTATTGGCTCTCATCATGATCTTCTGGTTTTTTCTGTTAATTTTTGCTCTCGACCTAAACCTAAAAGTTTCAGCTTTAGGAATTTTTCTAAAATTGATGAATCCCACCTTTCATCAACTTGTGGCTCTATTTGTTGGGACAATATTTTTTCTCTTTCTAATTCTACCGATCAAATTGACTATTTTAATTCCTCTATCAATTATGTATTTAATAATTGCGTTCCTCTCACTACTGTTTATTTCAGACGTAGATCCCCCCCTTGGATTTCGCAAGAGATCTTGAGTGCTATTTCTGTTCGTTTTTCCAAATATCGTCTTTGGAAAATTAGCCCTAATTCTTTGTCTTATCTAGCTTATAAGCAATCTCGAAATAGAGTGGTAGGTTTAATTCGTATTGCTAAGCAAAATTTTTTCAAGAATAAGTTAGATCCCTCACTTCCCTCTAAGATATTTTGGCGTAACGTGCGCAACTTGGGCCTTGGTAGTTGCAAAGGGGCTGCTTCTGTAGATTTCAAAGCTAATGAATTTAATCTTTATCTTATTAACTCTAGTCCTTCATATTTCTAATATTGATTTAGTGTCCGTCGAACCTCTTAATTCTTTTTCGTTTACCAATATATCTACTGTTGATTTGCATTCTGCAATTTGGGACGTTAAATCGCAATCCACTGGTCTAGATATGGTTAGTTTAAAATTAGTTAAGCGTATTTTTCCTTTTGTATCAAGGTACTTGTTACATATTTTCAATTTTATTTTAACGACCTCTTCATATCCCGCTCAGTGGAAGATGGGTAAAATTATTCCTATTCCTAAAATTAGCAACCCTTCTGAGCTTTCCCATTTCCGCCCTATTAGCATTTTAAGTTCTCTGTCCAAGGCGTTTGAAGTGGTAGTAAAAAACCAAATTCAATCTCATATCGGTAGCTTTAATTTGCTTAGTCTTTTTCAATCGGGTTTCAGAAGGTTCCACGGTACTACCACTGCTTTACTGAATGTTTGTGATGATATTCGTTGTAGTATGAGTAAAAGAGAAATGACTTGTCTTACTCTGTTAGATTTTTCTAAAGCGTTTGATTTAATTAATCACCAAATTTTGTTTAATAAGCTTATTTCGAACTTTAATTTTTCTCTCCTTGCTGCTAAATTGATTTTTGACTAGGCAATCTTTTATGACAATTCTTTTTCTGACTTCTTACCTGTTTCTTCTGGCGTTCCTCAGGGGTCGGTTCTTGGTCCTTTACTATTCTCAATGTATATTAATGACATTGCATGTTCCATTCGTCATTCTTCTTTTCATATATTTGCTGATGATGTCCAAATATATAGGAGTAGTCGCTTGGATAATGATTCCATTTACTCTAATATTTCTCTTATTACCGATGATTTGGTAAGAATTGATAATTGGTCATTATCTAACCGACTCGCTCTTAATGCTAGTAAATCCCAGTCCATTATAATTTATAAAAAATCTATAGATACTTCCTCTTTTCCTGGAATTTTTGATGGTGATTCTTTAATTCCATTCTCTAATACTGTTAAAAATTTAGGGTTAATTTTTAATAAAACTCTTACTTGGGATGATCATTTGATTAAGGTTAGTAAAACGGTTTTTTGGAATGCTTAGTTGTTTGTATAAAGTTGTAGGGTTCACTGATACTAATTTTAAAAAGCGTATGTTCCTCTCGCACCTTCTTCCACATTATCTTTATGGTGACGTTGTTTTGTTTGGAATGCTTCAGGATAATATGAATGTTCTCCAAAGATGTTTCAATGCTTGTACTCGTTTTATTTTTAGTATTAGAAAATATGATCATATTTCTCCCTTTTTAAATTTGATCCTTGGCTGTAGTTTGGTAGATTTTTATGAACTTCGTGTATGTCTTTTTATTTTTAAGCTTCTCAGAACGAAGCAACCTCCCTATTTATTTAATAAGTTATTGTTCAGTAGGTCCCATTCTTCAAATTTACGTTTACTTCCCCCTATAAACCTGTGCAGATCTTTAAATACATCCTTTTCTGTTAGGGGTATTTCTCTTTGGAACTCTATCCCATTAGATATTAAGAGGTCAGCTTCGCCTAAATCTTTTAAAGCGTGCTATTTAGCGTGGCGCGCTTGAATGACAATGCATATAGTTCTATTTTTGTAATAATACTTTTGTATTTATTTGTATTATTTTTGTATGTAGTCTATAAGTTTTCACTTCTTGCAGTGTTCTCTGTAACAAATGAGCTTGAGCTCAATACGGAGGGTACTAGCATGGAGTGGATTTGTTTTTTGAAAAAATCTAAGGTTTTTATGCCTAATGGAAGTATTTTTTTTTTATTTTTTTTTTGTTTTGTTGTTCATTTATATTGCTTCCATATGTGCTTTTCCTTTACCAAAATTTTTAATGGCAATGAATAAATAAATAAATAAATAATATATTTACGAATCGACCAGTTTTCATTCGCTTATTTACTAAACCAATTTTCTACAATGGCGTTGGAAACATTACTATTTATGCCGAAGATAGTAAAAAAATAATTGGCCCATAAAGTTACATAAGCAAAATATTTTTTAATTATAAATTGCACAAACTCGTCGTAATAAAAATTATTTTGTTTAACTCCACGCTCTTTAAGAATTCTTCGTTTTACGTCTAGATATATTGAATAGTATTTTAAATAAAACGGATTGACTATTGGCCAAATATTAATATTGAATAATACAATTTCCTCGGGTTTACTACTTTCAAAGTCTGCATATTTTTCACTGTACAATTTGCCTAAATTTTGAGAAAATGTTTTATTATGCCAGTTTGCTGGTACAGAAAAAATCTAAAATTAAATTTCGATTTTGTGCACTTATATAAGGCAACTTTTTTTTTATTTGCACCTTAATATTATTAACGAAATGTGAGCAGAAAATAAATATTGGTGTAATTGTGTTTTTTTTTTTGGAGTCGTGCCGTTTGCTAACGTACTATGCTGATTACACTACGAACGAGTATTAAGAGAGTGGAATTAATGACAAACATTATTTACTTTATTTTAACAAAGAGAACCACAAACAACATTTTTCACTCAAAAGATATTTTCCATTTTGGAAAAAACAGAATATAAAATCTAAATTTTTTAGGACCTTATATTGAATTTTAAATATTTTGAAAAAATAATAATTTAAACAATTTTAATAAAATCTTTTTAGAACCAAAAATTATTTGAGAAAATTTATTTTAGCTTCTACAAAAAATTGATCAAGTTCGTGGTCAATAACAAATAAGTCTACATAATCATATTAAAATGGTGATAATTTTTGTTTCTTAAGGATGTTTTAAGGTAACTACACATATGTATATACCATGTCCGTCGGAAATCTCTGTGAGCCTACCAATCCTCGATACAATGAACAAAATTCTATGAATAAAAATTCCATTTATTTTAGTTTTGCAAAAATTGATCAAGTTTGGACACAATGATTTCTTTTGTTTCAATATTTTCTTATAATAATTTTAAGTAAAAAAAAGTCTTCATATTCCGAAATCAAACGAAAAACTAGCTCAAGAATTACTAAATTTTTACCAATATTTTTCAAAAAAAAAAAAAAAAAAACTCGCAAAAAACGCGCTAAAACACCCGTATTAATTTTGTTAAGTCACTTGTCACTTTTTCGCACCTCTTTCGTGCATCTAAAAGATACATTGTTTTATTTGATTAAATATTATTGAAAACATTACCTTTCGTATGTTACATTATTCTACTCTAATTAAGAATTGCTTTTGTTTTTTATTCCGAGTTTGCACACTCCACAGGAAAAGCTGAGGACAATTCACCTACCCGAAACTGAAAAGTTTTAGGTTAGGCTCGGATGATTTTCGGTGTTATGTCCAAAATCGTGGCTTCTGGTGCTAATTATGCGTCTACAATACTGCAAATGTTATGGATTGCTGAATTCTGCATTTTGGCATAAATGTTGATTCTGACGTCTAATTATGATGGTTTGATTCTACATTTCATTTATTTATCTCATACCACATTTGTTTACATTTTGATTTTTGTGTAAATTAGTTCGAAATATTTGTTGCAGGTGCGGATTTTCTTCTGTCCATTTTAAATTACGAATGGCGACGGTTAAATTTAATATACGGTAGTGTATTTTGAGTGAAATCATATTTTTAGTAGTAGTTTCAGAAATTTTCTCTTCATGATATAGACATCATAATAATATATCGTATATTATATAGACATCATAATAATTTAAAGACCGCTGCTGCCAGTTAGATATTTGCTGATAGTTGCATCGTGGCCAGTAAATTAGAACTCATGATTGTAGTTTTAGAATAAGTATTTCTTCTGCGGATTATTCGTGAGATAAGTATATTGTGAGATCGCATCAATTTTCTCACGGCTCGCTTCTCAGGGTTACCTTCGCCATTACGAGCCAAATCATTGGCCAATCAAGTTTTGGACTCTGATGCATTTTCATCTGCTGTGTGATTGCTCTACTTTGCCTCATGTCATCATTTTTGATTAACACTCTGGCCACATCTAGTTTGCTCGACTAATTATTTGTGATGCTCTCCTACTCTAAAGCAGATTGCGTAGCATAATTCTTGAACCAGATTGCACAATAAACATTTAACAAATTTTACAACACATATGTATATGGAATAGAATATAATAATGGGACTACAATAATTAATATTGAGATTAACAATTATTATGATATATGATTCTAGAATATTCGTAGCTTAACGTTATATGTCACAAAGAGTATATATTTTTAGAAGGAGTAACACAGTGGAAGGAAAATTTCAATAAAATAAATATTTAGAGAAAATTCTTTTTCTCTTTCGCTACTCTTTTCATCAATATTTACCTTTTACTTGTAACCTGCTACTTATTAAAATATTAGTAATAAACATATTTTTTTTAGTTCTATAACATACCACACAACAACAATATTTAATATTATAAGTTACTTTTTGAATGTATATATGGATTTTTTATTCTTATTGTTTCAAAACAAGTTAAACATTTTCATATTTATAATAATATTTTTTAATTATTGACTACTAATTATAGTAGATGTATATATAACTAATTGTGCGCTTTATATTATAAAATAATCTTTTAATATATTACATTAAATTAATTATAATAAAAGTTTATTATTAAATCAGATTATTAAATTAAATTTTACACTGCCCTTAAAAATAACCCTAACTACTAATATATTACGAATATAACAAATTCCATAAATTTTTTGACAAATAAATAGGTTTCACAAAATAAACTATCCCTGAAAAGAAGATAATACAATTATTTAAAGCAGAATGATTTTCGAGAACATCTTATTAAAATTTGTAAATCTTCATTGTAGAGAGGCTTCACTAGGGACTTATTGTACCAATTAGAATTACAGCCAGAAAAAAATAACAAAAATATTTCCTGGAACAGAATATTATCAGGATAAATTACATTGATAACATTTTAAATTTAGTCAAATTATGATAGATAAAAAAAATAATTATTTTAACAAAATGCTTACTAAAAGATAGTCAAGCGGCCTGTCATTATGGCTGTGCCTTGTTTTAATTTCTTAATTTTATCATAATGTTATAAAATATAAAATGTGGCAACGTGAAAATATCCCCCCTTAGTCTTAGAAAATAAGCAAAACTAAGACTATCACATACTTTTCAAAGAAATATTAAATTTTGTGTAGGTCTAAATGGTAAAATGCCTCGTACATAAAACTTACATAGTTTCAATAACATTTTTGTTAAATTTTATTCAGCTTTAGATAAATGGGATCTATTGTGGAACCTATTTATTAACATAGTAATTTTTCAAGATAAATAAAAAAAAATATTTTTTTTTATTTAATTGGTTTCAGAAACCCTTGAAGTTGGTTTGTGAAAAATTTCAGTTTGATTGTAATTTTTGCAAAATTTCCTTTATAAGAGTATAATGACTAAACATAAAAATGTAATTAATTATTAATATTATTGAGTTATTTTTTAGAATTGATAATTTTTGCAATGGTATTTAAGCTTCCGACATCCTTTTGGATAATGATTTTTGAGTAATATGCATAATTTAATATTTTTATAATGAAGTTTACTGTCCGAAACCAGACCAAGTATTTTTGTGGTACCAACCACAAAAACTTTTGCCATCCGGTTCATGTATCAAAAGAATATCTAAAAGTTATTTTTTTTGTCTGATTCTTTTTCTAGAGTAAATTTAATTCTATTACTTTTATCGATTAAATTAAATGCATCTAAAAATGTGTAAATCTTATTTTCTGGAACCGCCGAACTTTTCAAAATTTCCACGACTAAATTTGCAATTATAGGGTTTTTTTAGGGAACCCATAGGTGGACAAAAAATTTGCCTAAAAACTTTATTATCAAAATAAAATTTTGAATTAAATAAAATAAAACCATCAAAATCAATTTTTGTTTACCAAGTGTAAAATTGTTTTTTGAAAGTGTCTGAGATAGCCGTTTTTCGGGGTCGAAAAGGGGTCGAAAGCTAAAGCAAAAATAAAATATTTTTGTAAACTGAGTTAAATACCATTAAAAAATTAACAATAAAAATGTTATCTCTTCGCTTATTTCTAGTTTGGCGATTAAGCGTTCAATTGGCTACAGTTGGGCATTGTATTAAAGCATTCAAGTTAGGGTTTTTCTTCCCGTTGTTTTATGAGTACTTTAATATTTTGTTAATCCATAGGAAACATTTAAGCTGATGTTTTTACTTAAATAACCAAAAATTAGAACATACACGCCTACGGTGGACACCCCTGGTATAAAATTGTAATTTATCGTATCCACAACCACGCGCGCTCATCTTAAATATATCGCATTACTTTTTCTAATATGTTAAAGATTCAAATTTAGTATAACAGAACGCGTATTTTGATCCAAAAATAATAACAGGAAAGAAGATTTTCCGGAACGCAATAGTGTAGAATATATGTGTTTTTGTATTAGTAACAAACAAATTTGTTCGTACGTAACGCAACACTATTCGCAATGTTTTTATTTTAAGTTATAAATTTATATTTTGTAAATTAACAAATTGTATATCCCTTTTGTGTTTTAACACAATTGTGTGGGTACGGCAAAATTACAATGTCAAAAATTTATTTTTGTTTGTGCTTTGAACCAACTTACATATTTTTGTATTCCTTTCAAACTTATTTTCATTCGAAAAAAGCACTATAACTATACACTCAATTGTGTTTTGGTTGTAGTTCAAATCAAGTGCAGTTTTTTATCAAAGACGTCATTACATACTATGATTTTTTACTCACACATTTGTGTGGTTTGGACTTTAATAGAACCATTTTTTTTTGCCGAAGAAGGGATATTTTATAAAAAAAACAGTTGTAAAACATTTCATGTTCAATAAAACGATAAGTAAAAAATAAATTCACTTTCCTCAAAATTTAGCATAATTTAGTTTTTGTCAAATTCCCCATCTACATACCATGGGAGAATGTCACAAAACAGGAGTGGAAGCACCAAAAATTTGAACCGATTCCATCCGGTTCGATAAATTTTGATACCTATCGTCACAAAAACAACACACATACATGCGTAACAAATGACAGCACACCTATTCAAAATTGTGTTTATGCGTCGTATACGTATTCAAAAATTTGTTGTTTCGTCTTCCAATTCTGGATCAAAATACGCGTTCAGATGACAGATTTCTATAGTAGTGATTTTTTCCCATAACAGTTTTTTTAAAAATAACTAAGTATAAAATGTGTTGGTGCAGAAACAAAAAAAATGAAAAAAAAAATCAAATTTACGTTGCATTGTTAGTGTAACCAACACACTCTTTGTTACTTTTTTTTAAATAGGTATCTGTCAATGAGAGAAAATTTGCTGGACTTATATATAAGTTGGTTCTCTGTTTGATTAAAGAAGTGTTATTTTATAAATGTATGTATATACATACATTCAAATCTTTTGATTGTGTGATTTCGTCGATCGTTGCCTATGGTTAATCGCGCCAATTCTGTTTTTTCACGGATTTGGGTCGCCAACCCTGCAATCCAACCCTTGAGTCGCCTCTTACGACAAGTTTTGGAAACTGTGGTGGTATTCTAATTGATTCTCGTGCGTCGATATTTACGAGCAACGAAAAATGCCCCCCAGCCACAGGGGCGATATGTCTTCTTTGATCTTTTTGAAAGATGTTATGGAATATTCCAAAATTTTTTTACATTTCTCCGGCTCAAACGATTTTGACGTAGTCTGGAAGGGACCGCGTTTTCTTTAATCATTTTTTTCAGCTCGCGCAACTTTTTTAAAAAGAAAATTTATTAAGGGATATTTTCGAATACCAAAGACCAATTACCGTGGGTCCTGGGTGAGATCGTATACTGGATTCTCACTATTTAATTTTTTGGTTCTGCACAATTTTCTGGTTTTTTCAGGAGTCGATTGCGATGGGTGCCACCGCTCGTCCAGTAAAGCCCGGAGTCTTGGAAAAATTGCTGGAAGGACGTTTTCGAGTACCAGAAACCGATTGTGATGTATCCTGATTTCGTAAAAAATCATTTAGTGAGTCATCCGGTGGGGCCGGGTTCCATTATTTATTTTCTTCTCACATGATTTTGATAAAAATTGGTTAATGGCTGGAATGGACTGCGATGGGTTCTTATTTCTGGAAAAGCCGTTTAGGAGGTCCTCCGCTGGGACCCAAGTCCCATTTTTTTTCAAAACAAATTAGTTCTTGGGTTCTTGGTGGGGCTTGATCCTTCTTTTAACATTTTATTTAGTAGCTGTACCGATTTTGAAAAAAAAATATCGGGACATGGTTTTCGGATGAGCTCTCGTCATCTTGTACTTAGCTGCGTCACGTTATATCACGTTGCACAATGTTATGTGATGTTGCGAGATGTTCCACTATGTCGTGTCATGTGCACCATATTGCACGATTTTGTATCATGTTGCGTCATGTTGGTTCGTGTTATGTTTTAAGATTTGGACCTATTTTATAAAAATGGGTGAGAATGGTTTTCGAGCGCTAAAAATGGATTGTGATGAGTCTTAATTCGGAAAAAAAGACTTTGGGGAATTCGCAAATTAGATCTGGGTCCCTATTTAAAAAAAAATCGGCTCGAATTTAAAAAGAAAACTTGAGAGACGATATTTTCAAGTGTTAGGAAACGACTACCGTTTGGGGAAATTTGTTTAGTAGAAAAATTGTAAATAGGGATACAAATTTCTTTGTATTTTAAAAATAGAATAGGATTCCGAAATGAGTTCCGGATGTGATCTTAAAAAATGAGTAAATTTGGATGGAACGAAGACAATTGTCAAGCGAATAGTATGGAACTCGGTCAGTGCTATGAAAATATTAGTGTGGCTTGTTTATACGATATACGGCCCGAAAATGACACATTTTTACTCTCAGCCCCGATAATGTTTGCTATCATGACAGAGCCAAAACTGTCACAATACATACATTTTTCGGGGCTGAGAGTAAAAATATTGCATTTTCATGATAATAGGAAAACATAGAAATTTTCGGGGCTAAGACAAATATTAATTATTGCCCATTCCTAATTATGTTAGGTAATTCAAAGTAATTTTAGGCAGAGTTTTTTTTTGTTTTTATCCTTGCCATCTGTTTTGGGGCCGAAGCACTCCCTGCTCTTTCGCGGTTATTTTTTCCGTCTTACTTTACGCATCACCTGCCAAATCGAAGACGTACGGCTATAGGACCGAATTTAAGACCATCTGCACATTGCAAGCTCCATACCAGCCTATACTAACATGGTTTAGATGATAAATATTACAAAAATTGCAAAAAAAGTAATAACATTAATATTAGGATGGCACACCTTCATCTTTAGTTTTGTTTAGTTTGTTCAAGAAATTATTTGCCACATGAACGTTTGAAATAATTAAATGGAATTTCGACCAGTTGCACATCATAATTTTACAACATAATTTTATTTAAAAAAAAAAAAAATTACGTAGGAAATCGAAATCAAACGTTTACTGTAGCTTCTACTATTTAATTATATGTTTGGAGCGTATTGTCTAAATTAATCTCCGAAATATTATTTTTATCGATAGCCTTCGTATAATATCCCTAGTTATGACATTTTCCGGATATCCATTTTCCACAAAACATCCGTTAGATTTATCACAAAACATCCGTTAGTATACGAATGTCACAATTTAATATCGGCCTGACCACGTTGATCACGTGGAACTTTAATTTTCATTACAGTTTCATTCATTACATTTGATTCACTACAACATCTAGAAAATCTTATCGATTATCAATTTATATTTCACTTGTAAATTTTTTACGCGGTGTAAAATTTTCAACGCATTCAAAATAAATTTTGATATCGCTAACAAATCTTTAGAATAATATTAGGTAATATTTCAGCTCTTCAGATGTCTCTGTTTTATACACGGTAGTTCGTCTTTTTTCTTTCACCTGAACCTTCTGATATGTGGGATCAGAATAGAGATATACATACATTTTATATTTTATAAACCGCAATAACCGTGTAATTTTGTGCACCGTTGGGCGTGTAAATCACACGATGTAATTTACTCGCCTTTTTAAAATAAAATACATGTAAATTACATAAGCTAATTATGTAAACTAAAAAATTAAGTTAAATTGACTTTTTCATCATGCCATATTGAAGTTCAGGCGTTAAATTATCAAAATTAGCCGTGCGTTTCATGATCCCCATTGCTCCAGATTAGCTCAAATTTTATATGAAAAACTTGATCCAGAATTTGTTTCAAACCATAATTTTTGATTTGAAATGTCTTAAACGACTTTGTGTTATTTTACGAAACGAGAACTAAACTGGAGCTGACCATACATCGGACCATGCGTTGGTCGTTTAAATTAAACAAATTTTGAACAATTTTCTGATATTATTGGCCATGCTTATTTTGACAACAACAACAAACTTACTGTGATCACGTACAAGTCTATATCCCAACAATTTAAATTGATTTTATTTAAAATGTGAAATTATATATAAAGTTTCAAGTTCTTGTAAATCGAATTTTCAGATATTATCGGTCATGTTTTTTAACAACAACAACTATATCACAACAAACTTACGGTGATTCACATACAAGTCAGTATCCCAAAAACTTAAATTAATTTAAAGCAATTTGTGAAATTTTATATTGGTTTGAAGTCCTTGTGAAGTAAATTTTGTTTATTTTGACACCAACAACTATTTCTGACAAATACAACAAACTTATTGTGATTCACATACAAGTCAATATACGAACAATTAGAATTGATTTAATCCACTTTGTGAAATTATATATAGGTTTCAAGTTCTTGTTAAGTAAATTTTCTGATATTATCGGCCATGTTTATTTTGACAACAACAACTATTTCTGACAAATACAACAAACTTACTGTGATTCACATACAAGTCAATATCCCAACAAATTTAATTTATTTAATCCTTTGTGAAGTTGTATATCGGTTTCAAATCCTTGTTAAGTAGATTTTCTGATATTATCGACCACGTCTATTTTGACAAAAACAACTATTTATGACAAATACAACAAACTTTACTTTACTTTAAATTTTACTTGCTCCAATGTACTGCCATTTCACTTTTTCATTGAACACTTTTACGCCTATTACATAAAAGTCTTAGAATATATTTAAGAAAACATTAAACTATGTCGTATATTTGTGTTGAATGTTACAATTGCAGTTTTTTAGCTTAATAAAATTCCACATTTAGGTTCAGTTAACGCTGTTTAACAAAGTCGTAGACCAAAGTCGAAAGGTGTTACAGCTGATCCATAGGCTGAAAACAGCTTCCTAAACCAAAGCAAACAAAGAATCAAATTCCTATGATAAACGTGAATTAAAAACTACTTATCTGAGTGTCACATCGCAAGTTTGACCGATGAACGTCCTTCATTTAATATCCTGAGTCCTTTACACATTGTAACCTGTAAAAATAAAATTAATTTTCAGTAATGTTTGTAACCACAGATAGTCATACTAGAATTATACTAATTACGTAAAGCTTTAATTGTTTGGCATAACTTCGACGTGATCGATGCATTTTAGCAGAGCCGCACCTAGCTTCTCATCCGCCTGTGTGCCAGGTGAGATTTAGCCGCCCACCAAAATAATGTTTTTCCTGTTTACTAATCAAACGTTTTACAATCACATAAAATAAATAATAACAATCGCATAATGCCAATTATGAGAATCTATTTCAGACCAAAATTTTAATAAAAAAACTTAATTTTTTTTTTCTTAATCACTTAATTCTAACTAACACATCCTTCCACTTCGTTTTAAGTGTTATGAGACTAAATGCTAAGCAAGCTTACATAAAATAAAATTCTAAATAAACCTTTCAATATTCCAAAATTTATTATAATAATATTTACATAAAAAAGTATAAAGGAGCTCTCAGCTCAAAAAATCCCCAAATTTTTACTCCCAGCCCACAAAATTTTTGTTATCACGATAGCTAAAATCTATCTTGGCAATCGAAATTTTCGGCGTTGAGCTATGTGTACCACTAGTTGGGCCAACGAACAGCTCTTGGGACTCTATGTATTATATCTCAGCTCATTTTTAATTTAAATAAGCATAGAATCTATGATGAAAACAAAATCGAAAGGATATCGGAAAACCTGAAATGTTATAAAAGATTTTGCCACTCAGGTCACGATCTGAATGTGATTTTCTGTTAGTCCATTAAGTATGGCCATGCCACAATGAAATTGTCAGCTGATCGGCAAAATCTTCTTTAATTGGTTTTCGTAAAACATAAAATCTTAGTTACTTTACGATTTTAGTTGTACATGCCATAAAAGTAGGCAAAATCCATGGCATGTTAGAAAACTCGGAAAACCCGATTTTAAATTTAATAATCCCGGTTTTGTGTTCAAATATCCTTAATCCTATTTACCAGGAACCCTACTTCTTGGAAAATGTGTATGACTATCCGTTCACAACAGGCCTAGACGTATTCAAATCTATTCTCCGCCGTTTAGTAATGTCGAAAAACTCGGAAAACCCGAATTTGTATTTAATAATCCCGGTTTCATATTCAAATATCTTTAATTAATAATTTTTGGAAATTGTGTTTATTTCGTGTTCTACAAAAGTCCTACTAAAATTAACAAACCATTTAGGATCAGGCTGGTAATTATTTTACCCGTTTATATGAAGTTATTTAATTTATTTGATATTATTAATTTTACACAAAAAAAAAATATTCACGCAACCGTTAACTTTATAGACTTTGTTTACAAGTTACATTTGTCTTTATTTTAAAATCAGGTGAATAAACAAGAAAGAAAATGAGGTAAATATACAAGAATTGGTCATGTGGTTGGCGGTGTATTTGTGCGTCCAATGTATTTAAATATTTTGCAAAATTTTTGGTGAGTATTACGGAGAACGAGTTACAATTTGTATCAAGGTGTTACCGAAAAATCTGAATGATTGAATTTTTATATGCGGAATTTCTATGAAATCGTTTTGGATCAACCTGATAATTAAATGCATAAGAGGTTTTTATTGTTTGGTAGAATATTTAGTTGTGTTTTTCAAACTGTGTAGTTAGGGTATAAATTCCGAATAATATTTTTGTTATTTCGAATGAAATATTTTTTTTTTTGTGAAATCTTAAGTATTTAATGTTTTGCATCTTGTACGATCTACTATTTCTTTCACAATTATCAATTAATCAATTTTCCAAATATTTAGTTGTTCTAATGTTGATTCTATACACCAATCACTGTAAATCGTGCGCGTCATTTATCCAGATATCAGATGCTATGAATAGCAAGTAATTGAATCAACCTTGGACTGCTCTACGATGGTTCCAGAAATTCACGTGAGTTATTTTCTTAAATGTTTCACCAGTTTGTATTTCTTTTTTAATATTAATGTCATAAATTGCGAGGCAATTTTAAAATATTCTAAGACACTCCCAACTAAATTTAAAAAAATTATGTAGTTTATTGCTTGTTCTAAAATACCATTTTATGGATCATAGTGCGAAATCAATTTTAGATTTTAAATTGTAATGGAAATTTATTTCTTTTACCCCTCATATTATATGTGGGGTTGATAACGATGGATAACTGCAGTTCTGCGACATCAAATTTAAAATCGTGTTCTTCTGTTATATAAAATGTCACTGGAGTGAAGTCTAAAAATAAGAAATGTATCATTGGTATTTAAAATTTCAAGAGGTCTTGTTCCGTGACGTATACCATTGAAAACAGCTTTGCTTAGCTTTAAATGCTTTTGCTCCTTGATTTTTTTTATTTCATCTGGTATGCTTTTCTAAGCTTATGCATAGAAACACTTAAGCTTCCTAAGATTAAAGTTTTACCAAGAACCACTCACTTAACTGTGTTGAGATCAGCGGAACACAAGCATGAATTTCATCGACCGAATTAATTTCTACACAAGTGTTTCTACACCGTCCCAGGAGCCAACCAACTGTCTAGAAAGAAGTCAGCTAACTTATGGCAAATCTCGAAGTTTTGCTAAACGGACTATTCTGTGGCGAGTTTAATAGCTTAAATTGAGGACTCTATTATCACTAGATGTCCAACTTTCTCCCACACACCACTCCAAGGCTCCATTGATGAGGAATATTGTTAGTTCCAGCTGTAAGAACATTTGCCTAGTTTGGCCAATAATATGGTTCCTCCTGGTTTTATAAGTATCCGGCTGGAAAAATAAAGGTTTTGGCTGCAAAATCATATAGTGTATACAACGTTTGTGCTTCTTGTGTCGTAGTTCCGGCTGGCTTTATAAGATTTCGGATTGAATTGCAAGGTTATGGCTAGAAAATATATGGTACACAATGATGGTGATTTAACCTCAGACCACGTGATGAATTCAATCTGTTCATTTGTAACGGAACGGCAGTGTAATGGTTTGGTAGTGAGCGCCACTCTAATTGATTCTACCATTTGGCGCCACTGCAAAGCAAGATATGTGTTCCGTTAGCAGAATGTCACTGCAATCCTTTTAACATGTGATAGCAGCACGTTTGCGAGGCTAGGTTCAGTCGGTGGGTGGAGTACTTATCACTAATTGCAGTAACCTTGATGTGCTGCCGTGTTACCCATACCGATGATATTGTGAGTGAATACTTATATGGAATGAGACGCTTAAAAAAAACAGAAAACTAACAGGAGGTATTCGTAATTTATTAACGTTATTTATTTGATTGAGAAATTAATCAGAAGAGCTGTAAATAACTCAATGCACTAAAAAAGGGAATACTAAAACAACAAATAATTAATTAAACAAAGGTGAGGTATGTACCGTCATTTTATTAGTGTGGTCAAGGCTGTTGTAGACCACATGCTCGCCACCCCTTTCCTACAAGCTATACCGTGCATCACATTATTTTTTGGTACGCTTCCCTGATCAACGTGTTAGCCTTAACTATCTAATAAAGTTTACTCAGACATTGTAATTGGGATATTACTACATTAAACTATAAGAAAATTCAAGAAACATTATTACACCACACGAAAAGAAGCAAATTGTAGATGATAGTATCGTGACAGCAGCAATAAAACACACGAAAAATTAACATGAAATTGATAAATAATTATTGGAATAATTCGATCGGAATATTTGTGTTACAAGTACATATGAAAGGTTATTTAAACTTTAATTTAGCTAAGTATTTTGTACATCACAATTACAACAATAATAATAAGAATAACAAATTTGTAATTGTAACGTACAAATTTGATTATTTTATAACTAATTTTTTTGGGTCCGCGGCCCTATTGAGATTGCATAAACATACTAATGATAAACATATGATAATTACTATATTATAAAATATCAAACTATAATAAACATGATCATTAGAAAAGTAATCAATAATTAAATAAAATCATCATTAAGCTAATATAATTATAAATAAATTAATAAATAAATCGTAATAAATATAAGTATTTAGTTATTCATATATAGTTTTTAATTACATTTGTTATTACATTTGTATATACTCCACAGAATTTAAGTTGTATATGTGTATTATGTATATATGATATTTATAATAAATAGGAATATATAAAAAAAACTTAGCTTATTTAGGCCGTGATGGACGATGATGATTATTGACAGTTATGCATATTATATCCAAAATCTTGCTCGATTTACCGTTTTGCGTTTTGATGAGCCGTTTTCAATATTTTCTTTACGGCGTGATTCACTGGTACCCGTACTTGTGTACCGTTGCGATAAAATCGAACCGACAATCGAACAAAAATATATCGCGGAGACGCCAGCCGATAGCGGGGTGCCGCCTAAGCGAATACCACCTTGATTTTTATGTGACTCTGTAGGACCAGAAAATAACATGGTAATGATATAAGAAGAAATAAACAGATTATCACAATTATACAAAAAAAAAATGTTCCGTTCGTATGGACCGGTATCTTTACCTGCAATCCCCGCAAAAGTACTCAATTTGTTTCGGGTAACGTGGCACAAACTATACACGCTCGTAATAAGTAGCGTTTTTAACTTTTTTTTTTTATTTTTATTTTTTTTTATTTTAAATTCACGAGCACGATTTATATATTGTAGTATACACAACACTTGTAATTATATAATTACTTCTGCCAACTAATACCTTGAATCGTTTGCTTATAATTCTTAAAAATACGATCACCGAATGACAGACCACAATTGTATAATTTCAAGTTTATCGGTGATGAAAATAACACCGAGACACTGTCCAGCATCATCACCATCTATTATCATATTTTTTAAATTATTATACCAATAATCATCGCCAGATTATTCAGCCACTTAGATTAGGGCTTTCCAAAATAGCTACAAAGACATCAAGAGATAGATTTAGTAATATACAAACGCGAGTGTCACGATACTATCAAACACATATGAAATGTCGTTGCGCAATTGAGTGATAAAAATTCGAACAAACTTATATTTTTAGGCTGCTGGAACATTACCAATGTTACACATTCGGATTAAGACAACATTGAGAACCAGAACACCAATATCTTAGATCTGGTGTTCAAACCAGTGGAATGGTACAATCATTGCTTATGATGATCGTTGTGGTTCTTCCAGTATTTCCGATTAATTTTTGGAAAGTGTATTAGTATTAAAATGTAAAATTAACTTTTGTCGATATAAAACGGATAGTTGGACGCTTATATAGATCATTTTTATAAAATAATGATCTTGGCGATTGAGCCATAGTTTAATGGTCGCGTGCCTGGCCTCGGAAATCTAAAGTTCATAAAATACAAATTGAATCCATCCGTTGTAAATTATGAAATATTTATTGCTCTCAGATCTGAAAAGTTTAACTAAATCGTTTTTTGATGGGTCTAGAATTGTTGAGGTTGAATCGAATATTTGAAACAGCTATAAATGTTTCTAGAGCTATGTTGATTCGAAACCGAGCGATAAAGGTATACCCGCGCAAATAACCCTCAAATGTTTGACTAATGATCCCCAGAGAATCACAGACTTTTTTGAAAATATGAATGTCTTTTCTTCGAGGAAGAATGATGATTTTAGTAAAATCCAAAAATTCAATTTCTATTTACTATACCAAGGACGTTCTGGATGCTCTATTGAATGTAAATGTGAATATGAGTTGTGGCCCGGACAAAATTTACTCGCTTATGTAGTTTGGCGAGTGCGGTATTTCCTTCAATTTGTGAAATACACACTGGAAAAAAAACCAGTAAAATCAAAAAAAATAAACAAATATTTTTTATGCGAAAAGTCTCGTTTTTAAAATGAAAAGGATAATCTTTTTATTTTTAAAATAATTTGTTTCGCCTTATTAAAAAAATAGTTTTAATTTTTAAAAATACTTTTCTTACTTATACCAAATAGTTTTCTTAAATTTTAAGAGATTGTTTTTAAGGTTTAAAATTTATTGGCTAGTTTTAAAAGATTTATTTTAATTCAAAATAATTATTTTTTAACAAAATGTCACACAATTTTATTAAATCAATACCCTGCTCCTCCTTGTCTTCGAAAATAATGGGTCAGACGACTTGATTCGCTACAAAATTATAGATTACTAATTGAATTCAAATTATGTTTAGTTAGTTTTATTAACTTTACCATATCACATGCGTCATACTATTTTAATTTAATTACTATACCAAGATTTTAACCCTCAGGATCATTGTGTAAAATTACGAATTACCCTCAGGATCATTGTGTAATTTAAGGGTTGTGCTTAACAGAATATGGAAAAATGAATGTCATTGTGTTTGTAATTAATATTTTGTCTAAAAAAGGCGGAAAAAAAAAAAAAAAAATAGACCAATTTCAAAATGTTTTAAAATTAATTTAAGCGTTCTATAACAAAAAAAATAAAAACCTGATTTCTGGCAAAAAACAATAAATATAAACATTTTCATAAGTTGTCATTATTATGAAAAAAAAAATGTTTTAATATGCAAGCACTCTTCTTTTGAAATAATTATTCTATTTAAATAAATACACTTTTTATAACTTAGATTTTTTAAATATTTTATGAATCATTTTATAAAATATTTTATTAAAATAAAAAAAACTATTTAGTAGTTTGTAAAAACGTCATTTAATTTCCAAAAAATACTTTTAAAATTAAAAAAAAATGTATGACTTTTAGAAATTAAAAATTTCGTTTTTCAATTTTACAAATCAAAACTTTTCTCGACCCGCACTTCCAGTGGTCCAACTTTGGTATGTCGAAACAGATTTTTAAATAAAGTCGTGTACTTAATAATGTTTCTGCCGTGTTCGATTTTTATTTTGTCTAGAGACGAATTTAAAAGTGTTATAAAAAAATGTATTGTACAAATTTTAATTATCTAAAAATGAATTGATGTTTCTAAATATACCAGTGGTACTATTCTGGCTTTCCCTAGGAATAGGGAATTGGGAAAAATATTTTCATAACATTTCTGTCTAAATTATATTTTTCTGGCCTACTGTTGGAATTAGTTTGGTGTAAATATATTCGAAACAAAGTTGATTGCGTGAAACTTTTTTCCACAAAATTTTTATAGGGAAAAATAACTCTCAATATATCTTTGAATTCCATCAGTAGGCCAGACAAATATAATTTAGACAAAAATGCTATGAAAGTATTTTTCCCAATTCTCTATTCCCAGGGAAAACCAGAATAATGCCACAGATGTACAATAATACCGTTAGCTAATTAAATAAATCTATAAAGCTACCAGCTTCACTTGTCTCCTGTAATTCAAATCAAAATATTAATTTAAAATTTTTGAGGTAAAATTTAGCAGACTTTTCTGCAAAGAATTTACGGCATTTTCTTATTGACCTAATCTTCCAATTTTCTTGACACCATGTTTGCTCTACACACGTAGAGTATTAATTATTTACGCGGTGTAGACAATACGGCACCACACTGTGCACACTACATTGCGGTTCTAGTGTCGGACGGACACGGATTTTTGTTTTGCAATTTTTGTCAATTTTCTGGAATGTTTTTTTTTTGTTCCAATATTTTCTTAAAATAATTTTAAGTAAAAAAGAATCGTCTTCATATTCCGAAATCAAACCAGAAACTGGCTCAAACATTACTAAATTTTTCAAAAAAAAATAGCAAAAAACGCGTTAAAAAACCCGTATTAATTTTGTTAAGTCACTTGTCGCTTTCTCGCTTCTCTTTCGTACATCTCAAAGATACATTGGTTTTATTAGATGAAATATTATTAAAAACATTACCTGCCGTAATTTACATTATTCTACTCTATTAAGAATTCATTTTGTTTTTTATTCCGATTTTGCACACTCCACAGCACAAACTGTGGACAATTCACCTACCCGAAACTGAAAAGTTTTAGGTTAGGCTCGGATGATTTTCGGTGTTGTGTCCAAAATCGATGGCTTATGGTGCTAATTATGCGCCCACCATACTGCAAATGTTATGGATTACTAACTTCTGTATTTTGGAATAAGTGTTGGTTCTGACGTCTAATAATTGTAGTTTGATTCTAAATTTCATTTATTTATCTCGTACCATATTTGTTTACATTTTGATTTTTGTGTGAATTAGTTCGAAATATTTGTTGCAGATGCGGATTTTCCTGTGCCCATTTTTAATTATGAATGGCTACGATTTTTCCGTGGCCAAATCATTGGTCAATGAAGTTTTGGATTCTGGAGTATTTCCACCTGCTGTGTGGTTGCTCAATTTTGTCTCAAGTCATCATTTTTGATTAACACTTTTGCCACATCTAGTTTGTTCAACTAATTTTTAAGACGTCATTTAATTATTCCAACTCTCCAACTCTGAAGATTGCGGAGCATAATTCTTGAACCAGATTGCACAATAAACATTTAACAAATTTTACAACACATATATTTATATAGAATATAATAATGGGATTACAATAATTAATATTGAGATTAACAATTAGTATAATATATGATTCTAGAATATTCGTAGCTTAACGTGACTTGTAACAAAGAGTATATATTATTAAAAGGAGTAACACAGTGGAAGGAAAATTTCAATAAAATAAATATTTAGAGAAAATTCTTCTTCTCTTTCGCTACTCTTTTCATCAATATTTACCTTTTACTTGTAACCTGCTACTTATTAAAATATTAGTAATAAACATATTTGTTTTAGTTCTATAACATACCACACAACAAATATTTAATATAATAAGTTACTTTTTGAATGTATATATGGGTTTTTTTATTGTTTCCACACAAGGTAAACATTTTGATATTTATTATAATCATTTTGATTACTTTACTACTTGTGCACTTAATAATCTAAAATAATCTAAAATAGTTTAATATATCTATTATTAAACTTACAGTGCCATTAAAAATATCCTTAAATACTAAAATATATAAAAATAAAAAGGTCTATAAAATGAATGTGAGGGGTACTGAAAAGAAACGAACAGATTTGCATCAATTTTGGAAGTCAAAGCACAACTGAATTAAAATATAAAAATGCTTAAATCTTGAAAATCAAATATTATGTTGAAAAAGGAATAGGCTCCACATAAAAAATTATTCCTAACAAAAAGATAATAAATCTTTTTAAAGCTTGTTTTTAAAGCTTGTCTTGTTTCGAAATTATTTTCAGAATAATTTCGAAATAAGGCTTAATAAGAACAGAATATTTTCAGGATAAATTACCTTTGTAACATTTTAAATTTAGTCAGTATGATATATAAAAAAAATAATCGTTTTAACAAAATTCTTACTAAAATATAGTCAATTGTGATGTCATTATGGTTATGTCTTGTTTTAATTTCTTGATTTTGTGATGATTTTTGGTCGTAACTTTGAAATCCACATTTTTATCAAAAATATATTTTTTAATTACTTAGTAATGGGACACCTTATGCATATTGTTTAATTTAATTTTTGTAGGTATGTGGCTTTATTCAAAGAGTATATAAAGTCATAAAGAGTAACGAAACACAGGAAAATTTTTTTATATTTTTTTTTATTGTTTGTAACATTGCATAGTCTTTGCTTTAATGTATGTAACATGTTTTTCTTTTGCTAAAAATTTTGAATTTCGAAGTGTAAAGAAATTAAAGTAAGACTTTTGATGTAAATGAAAAAACCGCTTCGTTTGCTAAGAATTATGTTAAATTGAAATTTTGATTTATTCATCATAATGTTATAAAATATAAAATGTGGAAAAGTGTAAATATCCCAGTCTTAGAAAACTCTTGAAAGAAGACTATCACATACAGTGATGAAAACATACTATTCAAAGAAATATTAAATTTTGTGTAGGCCTGAATGGTAAAATAATAGTTCGCATTGCGTACATAAAACTTACATGATTTCAATAATATTTTTGTTAAATGGAACCTATTTTTTAACGTTTAATAGTTTTTCAAGATAAATAAAAAAAATGCATTTTTATTTTTTATTTAATTCGTTTCAGAACCCCTTGTATGTTTCTTCGAAAAAAAATTCAGGTAGATTGTAGCTTTCGCAAGATTTCCTTATAATGACTAAACATAAAAATGTAACCTCTGTTTAAAGGTCCAAGCAAGCAGTTTATTATATCAAATATATATTAATGCTTCACACGTAGTTCTAATTTGGCGATTTGTTTCAATGTTGGCGACAATTTGACCAAATTTGAAACACGTCTACTTTGATTTCATTAAGGTAACATTTAATACGTCGTTTCAAATCTGTTTTCAAATTTTATTTATCGTTTATCTAAATGAGTGGTTCAACTAAACAATTCGATTAGTTTTTGTTGTGTCCTTGTTGAGATCGACAATGAAATTGTTAATCTAGCTACTTGATGGAAACCAATTGTTTATTTATCCGTCTATTGGATTCTGCAATAATTTTTTATAAAGGTGCCCCCATTCCATATATAACCCGTCACAGTAAGAAATGCGTGGCCACCATTTCTCTAGACTACAGTAGGGTTATTTGTGAAGCTTGCACTACTGCCACTTCACATTGGCTTCATAATAAAATATTGCATTCTACCCGAATAGAAACATCTATAAGAAAGTATAATTTATTATCTTGATTTCCGTCACTGTTTCTTAAGATCTCTAAATGATTGTTCGTATCGTTGTTTCGAACATAAATCGACCCCATTTAGAAAGTATGGTGTACCGAACATTGAGCTCATTGCATTGACACCACACACAATTTCATTCAATGTTTCCTATAACGAATTTGCAAAGTAAACGGTTAATTATGGTTTGTTCAAAAATATTGTGGAACATTTTGATATCATAGTTTTTGTTCTTTGGTTATCTAAGCGAATATCTTAGAGAGCAAAGATCCAACTAATATTTATTCATGCTCTTACCTATGGGTGGGTAATCGCGCCAATATTGAATTTTTTTTACGGATTTGGGCCGCCAACCCTACAATCCAACCCTTGAGTCGCCTCTTACGACCAGTTTTGGAAACTGTGGTGGTATTCTAATTCATCCTCGTGCGTCGAGATTTACGAGAAATGAAAAATGCCCCCAGCCACAGGGCTATGTCTACTAGTACGAGTTAAAATTATTGTAATAAGCGTGTTACTTATAAGAGTAATGAAATATTTCCAATTTTAAACCCCCAGCGTTTCGACGGTATATCCTGTCTATCTCAAGGAATACAATAATTTTTAAAAAATTGATAAACAATTTTTGGAAACTTGATTTGAAACATTAATTTGATAGTAACTTGGTTTAAAAATGAATTGAGTCAAAGATTTTTGAGTATAAACAACAATTTTGTAACTACACAAATTAGTTTAATAAACTTCACAAATTAGTAATTCAGCAAAATTTTGGAAAATCTTCTAAGACGATTAATAAATTTTCTTTTACAAATACTTTCCAAAATTTGTCATGCCGATCCGGTTCACAACTTATTTCAGACAACAAATTTTGATTTGAAATGTAGTAAACGTCTTTGTGTTGTTTCACGAAGCGAGAATTAAGTTTTCGGATCTGACCAAGCTTCAAGGAACACAATCGGCTGAATTCCGAATTGGTCATTTATTTGGAATTTAAATAAATTTTCTGATATTATCGGCCACGTTTATTTTAACAAAAACAACAATTTTTGACAAATACAACAATTTTTACTTAACTTTAAGACCCGATTTTATGAACGCGGATAAACGATTAATCTAGGATTAATCCACTGTTTGCATTTTATGAACGACGATAAACAAAAAATAAAATCCGAGTGTTTTAATTTATCCGCTGATTTATTTTCTCTTTTTGGTGTTTAAATCAGAGGATAAAAGTAGTTTTTGTTGTTGTACTATTTTCGACATGCACAATAAAAAATTTTTGAATATAGGAACGTGACATATTAATATTTAAAAAATACATCTTATTTTATTAAATTTACGATTTTATGGAGCTAAAATATATTAAAATATATTAAATAAAAAATGTTTCCAAAAAACGATTACTATTTTTTAATTGTTTCAAAAATAAATTAGAATTTAGAAAAGTTCTCGCAGCTAAAAATGCAGAGAGGTTTAAAACAGGCGGAGGACCTTATAAACCTAAAATTAGCCAGACAAATTGCATATATTCGTTTATAGAACCATCCGTTCGTCCACTTAAAAATATTGATTCCGCGGATCCAATATTTGAAGTATGTTAGTTAAGTAATATAAATTAGATTGTTTTGACGATGATGATGACGTTGATCTTTCCATCTTAAAAACTCAAAAATATCACATACAATTTTTCCATTTGATGAACAAAAATAGTTTTATAGTCACCTTGCGCAAATGTAGGAAATGTAGGTTTATATTAAAAATTTATTAATATTGAATTTAATTAAACTTTAACACGTTGATATTTATCAAAATTGACAAAATTGATGAGAAACATAAAAAAATGTATTGCCAGTAATACAAAAACGGCTATAAAACTGCGATAAAAGAGAGAGAGTAAATATTTATTTATCGTCGTTTATAAAATCGGCCAAAAATAAAACTCTCGAGTAAAAATTAATACTTACTCTTGGATTTTTTGTGATTTATCCTCGTTCGTAAAATCGGGCCTAAGATAATATTGAACTATGTCGTTAATGTGTGTTAAAGCTTCTAATTGCAGTCTTTTTATTTTAATAAAACTCCACATTTACGTGTAGTTATCGCTGTTAGACAAACTCGTAGACTAAAATCAAAAGGTGTTACAGTTGACCCATAGGCTGGAAACAGCTTCCTAAACCAAAGCAAACAAAGAATCAAATTCTTATGATAATTGTTAATTAAAAATTACTTATCTGAATGTCACATCGCAAGTTTGGCCGATGAACGTCCTTCATTTAATATCTTCCATCCTTTGCACATTGTAACCTGTAAAAATAAAATTAATTTTAAGTAATGTTTGTAACCACAGACAGTCAATTATTTTCGCAATTCCACAATTTTGGCAACTGCTCGTTTAGAGTGTGTTAGTGTATGTAAGATAGCCAAAAATTCCATCACCGAAAAATGCGATCATGACATTTTTCACTCTCAGCACAAAAAATCGAAACATTTTTACTCCCAGCACACAAAATTCTTGCTATCACAATAGTTGAAATCTGTCTTGGCAACCAGTTTTCGGCGTAAAGTGTGGAGAGAGTAAAAACGATGTGCGGGCCAACGAATAGTTCTTGACTATGTATTATATTTCAGCTCATTTTAAATTTAAACAAGCATAGAATCTATGATGAAAGCAAAATCCATTAGGAATGTCGGAAAACTTGAAAAGTTAAAAAAGATTTTGCCACACAGGGCAAGATCTCATTCGATTTTCTGTTAGTCCATTAAGTATGGCTCAATGAACTAACAGAAAATCGTAATGAGATTGTGGGCTGATTGGCAAAATCTTCTTTAATTGGTTTTCGTAAAACATAAAATCTTAGTTACTTTCCGTTGTACGTAAGGGTAGGAAAAATCCAAGGGATATTATAAATGTTGGAAAACCCGAATTTATATTTAATAATCCCGGTTTGGTGTTCAAATATCTTTAATTCATAATTTTTGGAAACTGTGTTAATTTCGTGTTCAACAAAAGTTTTTTTCAAATTAACAAACCGTTTAGGATCATGCTGGTATTTATTTTACCCGTTTATATGAAGTATTACAAATTTTACACAAAAAAAATATTCACAACCGTTAACTTTATAGACTTTGTTTACAAGTTACATTTGTCTATATTTTAAAATCAGGTGAATAAACAAGAATTGGTCGATTTGATTGGTGGTGTATTTGTGCGTCCAATGTACATAAATATTTTGCAAATATATTGGTGAGTATTAAGAAGAACGAGTAACAATTTGTATCAAGGTGTTACCGAAAAATCTGAATGATTGAATTTTTATATGCGGAATTTCTATGAAATCGTTTTGGTTCAACCTGATATTAAATGCATAAGAGGTTTTTATTGTTTGGTAGAATATTTAGTTGCGTTTTTCAAACTGTGTAGTTAGGATGTAAATTCCGGATAATATTTTTGTTATTTCGAATAAAATATTTTGCATCTCGTACGATCTACTATTTCTTTCACAATTATCAATTAATTATTTCGTTGTTCTAATGTTGATTCTATCACTGTTCAATCACTGTAAATCGTGAACGTCATTCATCTAACAAACGGATGTTATGAATCTTCTTGTTTTTTGGCGGCATTTTAGCAAGTAATAAAATTAACCGTTTAGCGCTCTACGGTGGTTCCAGTAATTCAGGTGAGTTACTTTATTACATGTACTTTATTACATGTAAATACAAAATTTTTTTTTAAATTTTAATTTCATAAAGTGCGAGGTAATTTTAAAATATTCTAAGACACTCCCAACTAAATTTAAATTTTTCATATAATTTATTGCTTATTCTAAAAGAACATTTATCGATCATAGTGCTAAATCAATTTTAGAATTTAAATTGTAATCGAAATTTGTTTCTTTTACCCCTCATGTGGGGTTGATAATGCTGGATAACCGCAGTTCTGCGACATCAAATTTAAAATTGTCTTCTTCTATCATATCCATGGGAGTGAAATTAAAAAAAAACACAAATGTATCATTGGTATTTAAAATTTCAAGAGGTCTTGTTTCATGAGGTATACCATTGAAACTACCCTCTCCTCTATAAGGAGTGTCAATTTTAACTCTTGCTTTTTGATGTCTTTTCGTCTGATATGCTCTTCTTAGCTTATGCATTGGACTCCTAGGTTTCCTAATATTAGAGTTCCAACTCACCAATTAAGAAATTAGGTTATTGTATACACTGGTTTACTGTGTTGAATCAGCTCCACAGTCCTTTTAATTTTGGAGGTGTAATGCTTTAAATTTTGATTGTAATTGATTATTGCGTTTAAATGATTATTTTCACAGTTTAATTTAATAACTTAAGTTAGTAGTTTAAGTTAATGAAAGATTGTACGCTTGCTATAGCTAGTCCGTAGTGACTAACAATTTTGTCTACAATTAAATTATCTCAACACCCGGAGCACGTTAAGCTTCCAAAGGATAGGGAAGTTTGTAGGTCACGGATTGTATTTTCATTGACTGCAAAAATATCGAAAGGCAGATAGCAGCTTTGTGTATTTCTAACTCGAACTTGGCCTTCTTTGATATACTTTTGATATAATTTCGGAAATGAGCCTGTTTAAAGACTCTATATCGATACCCCTACAGACAAAAAATCGAGGAAGGGAATAAAATCCACACATTAACACGTTATTACTGATAAGATTTGATCTCTATATGCTTTCGAACCTTCATTTTTCAGTACCGGTACTTTTTCGGCAACAAAACCTTAATTACGAGCAGCGCATTTCGGCTCAGATTTAAAAACATCTTTATTAACATGTTTAAGCAAAACGTTTTTGCCAAAATGTTTAAGGAATTTATTTGCCGGTCTCATTTTCCTTTCCCGTTGTTCTTCCTGGAACATATTTTCTACGCCAATTTTATATGTTTTTGGATTGTTAGTGGTAAAAATTGAAATCTATAGATTTCAATTTTTGCTCACATCTGTGTTTTAATAATCAGCTAGTCAGCTTAGAAGACGGTTGTGCTTGTTTTCGTTTTTTTGATTAATTTTAATTTTCGGCTTTCTCCCTGGATTTTGGCTTCAAGGATGTTTTTCAAATGATAAGTATCGCTCCTCTTACTTAGTTTTCTGTTACCTATATTATTTGGCTTGTTTTTGTTTGTTTCTTTTTAGATTTTGATACTTGGAGTCGTGTGCTTTGGGTGTCCGCGAAGGAAGTTTCTTCTTTTAATTTGAATTTTTTTTTTTGCATGTAAGTATTGTTATTGAAGTGCGCCACGACTCGCTATGCCCACCGAGAGTATTTCTTTGCCCTCGGTTGTATTAAAATTGATGCTTTGGACTAGGTCCAACAATTTTAATGTAGTTAGTTTGAATGTCCAAAGTCTTCTTTTAAATATTGACGAACTTCGTCACACTTTTAATGGGGTCCCAATTAATGTTATTTGTTTATCGGAAACTTTTTTGTCTTCTGATATTTCCAATTCTGCGTTGGCCATTAGTGGCTTTAATTTGTTCAGGCGAGATAGGGTTAATCCACCGGTGAATTATGGTGGGTTATGTTTATACGTTAATGAGCGTATTAAATGTAGTATTGTATCCGTATCCCCCTTAATTTCTCAGAAGCTCGTTTCTGACCTTGAGTTTCTTCTTTTAAATGTCTTCGTGGATAAGCGGAAATTTCTTTTAGGCGTTGTTTACAATCCTCCTAAAACGAATAAGAGGTCGTATGCTCGATTTAAAAAGTCCCTTTTAGACATTGAATGTCTTTTTAGTTATTTTTCCTGTCGGTATGATGAGGTTTTCATTTCGGGTGATTTTAATTTTGATATTTCTCAAGAGACTTTATTTTCTAGTAGCTATTTAAATATCTTAAGTAGCATTAACCTCTCGGTTTATAATACTGAAGCGCCCACTTACTCTTACGCTACCGCAAGTGGTGGTTCTTATTCACTCATTGATCACGTTGTCGCTTCTTCTGATAATTCCATTTGTTTTTTCAATCAATTGTCTCTTGGTATTGGCTCTCATCATGATCTTCTGGTTTTTTCTGTTAATTTTTGCTCTCGACCTAAACCTAAAAGTTTCAGCTTTAGGAATTTTTCTAAAATTGATGAATCCCACCTTTCATCAACTTGTGGCTCTATTTGTTGGGACAATATTTTTTCTCTTTCTAATTCTACCGATCAAATTGACTATTTTAATTCCTCTATCAATTATGTATTTAATAATTGCGTTCCTCTCACTACTGTTTATTTCAGACCTAGATCCCCCCCTTGGATTTCGCAAGAGATCTTGAGTGCTATTTCTGTTCGTTTTTCCAAATATCGTCTTTGGAAAATTAGCCCTAATTCTTTGTCTTATCTAGCTTATAAGCAATCTCGAAATAGAGTGGTAGGTTTAATTCGTATTGCTAAGCAAAATTTTTTCAAGAATAAGTTAGATCCCTCACTTCCCTCTAAGATATTTTGGCGTAACGTGCGCAACTTGGGCCTTGGTATTTCAAAGCTAATGAATTTAATCTTTATCTTATTAACTCTAGTCCTTCATATTTCTAATATTGATTTAGTGTCCGTCGAACCTCTTAATTCTTTTTCGTTTACCAATATATCTACTGTTGATTTGCATTCTGCAATTTTGGACGTTAAATCGCAATCCACTGGTCTAGATATGGTTAGTTTAAAATTAGTTAAGCGTATTTTTCCTTTTGTATCAAGGTACTTGTTACATATTTTCAATTTTATTTTAACGACCTCTTCATATCCCGCTCAGTGGAATATGAGTAAAGTTATTCGTATTCCTAAAATTAGCAACCCTTCTGAGCTTTCCCATTTCCGCCCTATTAGCATTTTAAGTTCTCTGTCCAAGGCGTTTGAAGTGGTAGTAAAAAACCAAATTCAATCTCATATCGGTAGCTTTAATTTGCTTAGTCTTTTTCAATCGGGTTTCAGAAGGTTCCACGGTACTACCACTGCTTTACTGAATGTTTGTGATGATATTCGTTGTAGTATGAGTAAAAGAGAAATGACTTGTCTTACTCTGTTAGATTTTTCTAAAGCGTTTGATTCAATTAATCACCAAATTTTGTTTAATAAGCTTATTTCGAACTTTAATTTTTCTCTCCCTGCTGCTAAATTGATTTTTGACTATATTTCGGGTCGCTTTCAGGCAATCTTTTATGACAATTCTTTTTTTGACTTCTTACCTGTTTCTTCTGGCGTTCCTCAGGGGTCGGTTCTTGGTCCTTTACTATTCTCAATGTATATTAATGACATTGCATGTTCCATTCGTCATTCTTCTTTTCATATATTTGCTGATGATGTCCAAATATATAGGAGTAGTCGCTTGGATAATGATTCCATTTACTCTAATATTTCTCTTATTACCGATGATTTGGTAAGAATTGATAATTGGTCATTATCTAACCGACTCGCTCTTAATGCTAGTAAATCCCAGTCCATTATAATTTATAAAAAATCTATAGATACTTCCTCTTTTCCTGGAATTTTTCTCGGTGATTCTTTAATTCCATTCTCTGATACTGTTAAAAATTTAGGGTTAATTTTTAATAAAACTCTTACTTGGGATGATCATTTGATTAAGGTTAGTAAAACGGTTTTTTGGAATGCTTAGTTGTTTGTATAAAGTTGTAGGGTTCACTGATACTAATTTTAAAAAGCGTATGTTCCTCTCGCACCTTCTTCCACATTTTCTTTATGGTGACGTTGTTTTGTTTGGAATGCTTCAGGATAATATGAATGTTCTCCAAAGATGTTTCAATGCTTGTACTCGTTTTATTTTTAGTATTAGAAAATATGATCATATTTCTCCCTTTTTAAATTTGATCCTTGGCTGTAGTTTGGTAGATTTTTATGAACTTCGTGTATGTCTTTTTATTTTTAAGCTTCTCAGAACGAAGCAACCTCCCTATTTATTTAATAAGTTATTGTTCAGTAGGTCCCATTCTTCAAATTTACGTTTACTTCCCCCTATAAACCTGTGCAGATCTTTAAATACATCCTTTTCTGTTAGGGGTATTTCTCTTTGGAACTCTATCCCATTAGATATTAAGAGGTCAGCTTCGCCTAAATCTTTTAAAGCGTGCTATTTAGCGTGGCGCGCTTGAATGACAATGCATATAGTTCTATTTTTGTAATAATACTTTTGTATTTATTTGTATTATTTTTGTATGTAGTCTATAAGTTTTCACTTCTTGCAGTGTTCTCTGTAACAAATGAGCTTGAGCTCAATACGGAGGGTACTAGCATGGAGTGGATTTGTTTTTTGAAAAAATCTAAGGTTTTTATGCCTAATGGAAGTATTTTTTTTTTATTTTTTTTTGTTTTGTTGTTCATTTATATTGCTTCCATATGTGCTTTTCCTTTACCAAAATTTTTAATGGCAATGAATAAATAAATAAATAAATAATATATTTACGAATCGACCAGTTTTCATTCGCTTATTTACTAAACCAATTTTCTACAATGGCGTTGGAAACATTACTATTTATGCCGAAGATAGTAAAAAAATAATTGGCCCATAAAGTTACATAAGCAAAATATTTTTTAATTATAAATTGCACAAACTCGTCGTAATAAAAATTATTTTGTTTAACTCCACGCTCTTTAAGAATTCTTCGTTTTACGTCTAGATATATTGAATAGTATTTTAAATAAAACGGATTGACTATTGGCCAAATATTAATATTGAATGATACGATTTCCTCGGGTTTACTACTTTCAAAGTCTGCATATTTTTCACTGTACAATTTGCCTAAATTTTGAGAAAATGTTTTATTATGCCAGTTTGCTGGTACAGAAAAAATCTAAAATTAAATTTCGATTTTGTGCACTTATATAAGGCAACTTTTTTTTTATTTGCACCTTAATATTATTAACGAAATGTGAGCAGAAAATAAATATTGGTGTAATTGTGTTTTTTTTTTGGAGTCGTGCCGTTTGCTAACGTACTATGCTGATTACACTACGAACGAGTATTAAGAGAGTGGAATTAATGACAAACATTATTTACTTTAACAAAGAGAACCACAAACAACATTTTTCACTCAAAAGATATTTTCCATTTTGGAAAAAACAGAATATAAAATCTAAATTTTTTAGGACCTTATATTGAATTTTAAATATTTTGAAAAAATAATAATTTAAACAATTTTAATAAAATCTTTTTAGAACCAAAAATTATTTGAGAAAATTTATTTTAGCTTCTACAAAAAATTGATCAAGTTCGTGGTCAATAACAAATAAGTCTACATAATCATATTAAAATGGTGATAATTTTTGTTTCTTAAGGATGTTTTAAGGTAACTACACATATGTATATACCATGTCCTTTCGGAAATCTCTGTGAGCCTACCAATCCTCGATACAATGAACAAAATTCTATGAATAAAAATTCCATTTATTTTAGTTTTGCAAAAATTGATCAAGTTTGGACACAATGATTTTTTTTGTTTCAATATTTTCTTATAATAATTTTAAGTAAAAAAAAGTCTTCATATTCCGAAATCAAACGAAAAAGTAGCTCAAGAATTACTAAATTTTTACCAATATTTTTCAAAAAAAAAAAAAAAAAACTCGCAAAAAACGCGCTAAAACACCCGTATTAATTTTGTTAAGTCACTTGTCACTTTTTCGCACCTCTTTCGTGCATCTAAAAGATACATTGTTTTATTTGATTAAATATTATTGAAAACATTACCTTTCGTATGTTACATTATTCTACTCTAATTAAGAATTGCTTTTGTTTTTTATTCCGATTTTACACACTCCACAGCAAAAGCTGAGGACAATTCACCTACCCGAAACTGAAAAGTTTTAGGTTAGGCTCGGATGATTTTCGGTGTTATGTCCAAAATCGTGGCTTCTGGTGCTAATTATGCGTCTACAATACTGCAAATGGTATGGATTGCTGAATTCTGCATTTTGGCATAAATGTTGATTCTGACATCTAATTATGATGGTTTGATTCTACATTTCATTTATTTATCGCATACCACATTTGTCTACATTTTGATTTTTGTGTAAATTAGTTCGAAATATTTGTTGCAGGTGCGGATTTTCTTCTGTCCATTTTAAATTACGAATGGCGACGGTTAAATTTAATATACGGTAGTGTATTTTGAGTGAAATCATATTTTTAGTAGTAGTTTCAGAAGTTTTCTCTTCATGATTTCGTTTTATATAGACATCATAATAATTTAAAGACCGCTGCTGCCAGTTAGATATTTGCTGATAGTTGCATCGTGGCCAGTAAATTAGAACTCATGATTGTAGTTTTAGAATAAGTATTTCTTCTGCGGATTATTCGTGAAATAAGTATATTGTGAGATCGCATCAATTTTCTCACGGCTCGCTTCTCAGGGTTACCTTCGCCATTACGAGCCAAATCATTGGCCAATCAAGTTTTGGACTCTGATGCATTTTCATCTGCTGTGTGATTGCTCTACTTTGCCTCATGTCATCATTTTTGATTAACACTCTGGCCACATCTAGTTTGCTCGACTAATTATTTGTGATGCTCTCCTACTCTAAAGCAGATTGCGTAGCATAATTCTTGAACCAGATTGCACAATAAACATTTAACAAATTTTACAACACATATGTATATGGAATAGAATATAATAATGGGATTACAATAATTAATATTGAGATTAACAATTATTATGATATATGATTCTAGAATATTCGTAGCTTAACGTTACATGTCACAAAGAGTATATATTTTTAGAAGGAGTAACACAGTGGAAGGAAAATTTCAATAAAATAAATATTTAGAGAAAATTCTTTTTCTCTTTCGCTACTCTTTTCATCAATATTTACCTTTTACTTGTAACCTGCTACTTATTAAAATATTAGTAATAAACATATTTTTTTTAGTTCTATAACATACCACACAACAAATATTTAATATTATAAGTTACTTTTTGAATGTATATATGGATTTTTTATTCTTATTGTTTCAAAACAAGTTAAACATTTTTATATTTATAATAATATTTTTTAATTATTGACTACTAATTATAGTAGATGTATATATAACTAATTGTGCGCTTTATATTATAAAATAATCTTTTAATATATTACATTAAATTAATTATAATAAAAGTTTATTATTAAATCAGATTATTAAATTAAATTTTACACTGCCCTTAAAAATAACCCTAACTACTAATATATTACGAATATAACAAATTCCATAAATTTTTTGACAAATAAATAGGTTTCACAAAATAAACTATCTCTGAAAAGAAGATAATACAATTATTTAAAGCAGAATGATTTTCGAGAACATCTTGTAACGAAACGACTCGGAGCAAACTAAGGTGCGACAGAGACGCAACTACAAAGTAGCCTATTTATCGCTTCATTAGCAGAATTTCTCCGTGATTCTACATGTGTGACTTGCAGCACGTTTGCCGGCTAGAGTGAAGAAGGTGGGCGGAGTTCTTGTCACGAGAACCACAGAAAACTAGAAGTGCTGCTATACTTTACTCACACGTTATACGATTCACTTGCAAAATGGGAAGACAAAAGAACAAATTAATTAAATAAGAGCATTAAAGTATTTTTAAACAGTTAACATGAACAGTACACAGCCATTTTCCGATGTGAGTGGTCATGATGGTGGACCACTTGCGCACACCTCCCTTCCCATGGTAATATCAAGCGCTGAAATTTGATAGACCCCCAATATTGAATTAATACGCTAGCCCATACTACCTATGAATATTTAATTATACATCATGACATTCAAACAGGCAGACATTTCAAATCAACGCAGGAAATTCGCATAAGAAAAAAAAAAATTCAAACGGCGAAACATGAGATGACATGGAGTAGAATTGCAATAGTAAAAATAAACAAAATTCATCTAGCTCGCATAATTATTGGTATTTAAAAGCTTTTACAATTTATGTTTCTTATGCAACAACTAACCTAACCTAAACGTCATACACTATGATATGAACTAACAATATTAATAAGTACAAATATACAATGGTAATAGTAAATATTTATCTATTATAAATTATTATAAAACATGAAAACTTAAACGGATCCGCGGATCAAGGTCTTAAAGTATTCGTTATAAACACCACATGACATTAAATATTATAACACTTTGTTTTTGGTATATAAATGAAATATAGTTTTAAATAATATAGTAATAAATATAAATAGCATGCAAATATAATATGATATGATAAATTAATGCAATATAGTGTATAAAAAAAACTTAATTTAGACAGTTATAAACACTTAGCTGGTTTAAGATCCGTTGGTGATGGTCGTTAGTAACGCGTACCTTACTGTTATCCCGTACATATTAGCGTTTGATCAGTAGGTGTGTCCAAAATACCCCGCTATTGCGCGCGCTTTTTTTTTTACCGTGATATTGATATCCAAAAAATCCCAGTTTGGCTGGTGAACAAATCGTAAACGCCGTTGGACTTCACACAAAATTGGTGTAGAATCAAAATAATTGAATGTCGCGGAAAAACCCTCGATATCAAGCGTGGCCGATTTAGGTATTTATATATATGTAGTTGTATCCACTTGGAATTTACTGGGGCACTGTTTTCGAGAAATAACAAACACAATTTTTCTTAATTTTCGGCTTGATGAAAATCAACAAGTTGTTTGTAAACTCAAAAAAAATTGCATTGCACAATAATCAAGGTTATAATAACAAGACACAAACAAAAAAAAAATCATACCTGTTTTCCCCGCGACAATCGTATATTTTGTCGAGAACACCGATCCACTTTAAATATTGTGACAATTTGTCAAAAGGCACAGTGTTTGTGCAAATAAATAATTTAGCCCAACTCACGTTTGGACGATCACTTACACAACTTAGGATAATTATTTTTACTGATACAGATTTTGTATATCACTATAAATATCAATAGCTATTTTATTTTTATTATTATGAACACTTTGACTAACTGTGGTAGACTGATACGCTAGCTACCTTGTATTATTTTCAAAGAGCAAATGACCAATAAAAATTTTAATTTTTGATTATTGTCTTGTTGTACGAAAAAAAGGAAAAATAAGAAGACAACAAAACAAACATTTACGACCAGCATCACCATCTATCTTACAGTATTTTGTTAAACGAGCTAATTATACCAATAATTATTATGAGTGCTAATCAATTATGAGTGATTTTCTAAGCCCATATCATTGAGTGAAAAAAAACCCGAAGTATTTGTTTAATTTTTTAAGGAAAGTAAGTTATCAGCCTGCTGGAACATCTCAAATGTTATAATCTTATTAAAATTTGTAAATCTTCATTGTAGAGAGGCTTCACTAGGGATTTATTGTACCAATTAGAATTACAGCCAGAAAAAAATAACAAAAATATTTCCTGGAACAGAATATTATCAGGATAAATTACATTGATAACATTTTAAATTTAGACAAATTATGATAGATAAAAAAAATAATTATTTTAACAAAATGCTTACTAAAAGATAGTCAAGCGGCCTGTCATTATGGCTGTGCCTTGTTTTAATTTCTTAATTTTATCATAATGTTATAAAATATAAAATGTGGCAACGTGAAAATATCTGAAATCCTTAGTCTTAGAAAATAAGCAAAACTAAGACTATCACATACTTTTCAAAGAAATATTAAATTTTGTGTAGGTCTAAATGGTAAAATGCCTCGTACATAAAACTTACATAGTTTTAATAACATTTTTGTTAAATTTTATTCAGCTTTAGATAAATGGGATCTATTATGGAACCTATTTATTAACATAGTAATTTTTCAAGACAAATAAAAAAAAATATTTTTTTTTATTTAATTGGTTTCAGAAACCCTTGAAATTGGTTCGTGAAAAATTTCAGGTTGATGGTAATTTTTGCAAAATTTCCTTTATACGAGTATAATGACTAAACATAAAAATGTAATTAATTATTAATATTATTGAGTTATTTTTTAGAATTGATAATTTTTGCAATGGTATTTAAGCTTCCGACATCCTTTTGGATAATGATTTTTGAGTAATATGCATAATTTAATATTTTTATAATGAAGTTTACTGTCCGAAACCAGACCAAGTATTTTTGTGGTACCAACCACAAAAACTTTTGCCATCCGGTTCATGTATCAAAAGAATATCTAAAAGTTATTTTTTTGTCTGATTCTTTTTCTAGAGTAAATTTAATTCTATTACTTTTATCGATTAAATTAAATGCATCTAAAAATGTGTAAATCTTATTTTCTGGAACCGCCGAACTTTTCAAAATTTCCACGACTAAATTTGCAATTATAGGGCTTTTTTAGGGAACCCATAGGTGGACAAAAAATTTGCCTAAAAACTTTATTATCAAAATAAAATTTTGAATTATATAAAATAAAACCATCAAAATCAATTTTTGTTTACCAAGTGTAAAATTGTTTTTTGAAAGTGTCTGAGATAGCCGTTTTTCGGGGTCGAAAAGGGGTCGAAAGCTAAAGCAAAAATAAAATATTTTTGTAAACTGAGTTAAATACCATTAAAAAATTAACAATAAAAATGTTATCTCTTCGCTTATTTCTAGTTTGGCGATTTAGCGTTCAATTGGCTACAGTTGGGCATTGTATTAAAGCATTCAAGTTAGGGTTTTTCTTCCCGTTGTTTTATGAGTACTTTAATATTTTGTTAATCCATAGGAAACATTTAAGCTGATGTTTTTACTTAAATAACCAAAAATTAGAACATACACGCCTACGGTGGACACCCCTGGTATAAAATTGTAATTTATCGTATCCACAACCACGCGCGCTCATCTTAAATATATCGCATTACTTTTTCTAATATGTTAAAGATTAAAATTTAGTATAACAGAACGCGTATTTTGATCCAAAAATAATAACAGGAAAGAAGATTTTCCGGAACGCAATAGTGTAGAATATATGTGTTTTTGTATTAGTAACAAACAAATTTGTTCGTACGTAACGCCACACCATTCGCAATGTTTTTATTTTAAGTTATTAATTTTATATTTTGTAAATTAACAAATTGTATATCCCTTTTGTGTTTTAACACAATTGTGTGGGTACGGCAAAATTACCATGTCAAAAATTTATTTTTGTTTGTGCTTTGAACCAACTTACATATTTTTGTATTCCTTTCAAACTTATTTTCATTCGAAAAAAGCACTATAACTATACACTCAATTGTGTTGGTTGTAGTTCAAATCAAGTGCAGTTTTTTATCAAAGACGTCATTACATACTATGATTTTTTACTCACACATTTGTGTGGTTTGGACTTTAATAGAACCATTTTTTTTTTGCCGAAGAAGGGATATTTTATAAAAAAAAACAGTTGTAAAACATTTCGTGTTCAATAAAACGACAAGTAAAAAATAAATTCACTTTCCTCAAAATTTAGCATAATTTAGTTTTTGTCAAATTCCCCATCTACATGCCATGGGAGAATGTCACAAAACAGGAGTGGAAGCACCAAAAATTTGAACCGATTCCATCCGGTTCGATAAATTTTGATACCTATCGTCACAAAAACAACACACATACATGCGTAACAAATGACAGCACACCTATTCAAAATTGTGTATTATGCCTCGTATACGTATACAAAAATTTGTTGTTTAGTCTTCCAATTCTGGATCAAAATACGCGTTCAGATGACAGATTTCTATAGTAGTGATTTTTTCCCATAACAGTTTTTTTAAAAATAACTAAGTATAAAATGTGTTGGTGCAGAAACAAAAAAAAATGAAAAAAAAAAATCAAATTTACGTTGCATTGTTAGTGTAACCAACACACTCTTTGTTACTTTTTTTTTTGAATAGGTATCTGTCAATGAGAGAAAATTTGCTGGACTTATATATAAGTTGGTTCTCTGTTTGATTAAAGAAGTGTTATTTTATAAATGTATGTATATACATACATTCAAATCTTTTGATTGTGTGATTTCGTCGATCGTTGCCTATGGTTAATCGCGCCAATTCTGTTTTTTCACGGATTCGGGTCGCCAACCCTGCAATCCAACCCTTGAGTCGCCTCTTACGACAAGTGTTGGAAACTGTGGTGGTATTCTAATTGATTCTCGTGCGTCGATATTTACGAGCAACGAAAAATGCCCCCCAGCCACAGGGGCGATATGTCTTCTTTGATCTTTTTAAAGATGTTATGGAATATTCCAAACTTTTTTTACATTTCTCCGGCTCAAACGATTTTGACGTAGTCTGGAAGGGACCGCATTTTCTTTAATTATTTTTTTCAGCTCTCGCAACTTTTTTAAAAAGAAAATTTATTAAGGGATATTTTCGAATGCCAAAGACCAATTACCGTGGGCCCTGGGTGAGATCGTATACTAAATTCTCACTATTTAATTTTTTGGTTCTGCACAATTTTCTGGTTTTTTCAGGAGTCGATTGCGATGGGTGCCACCGCTCGTCGAGTAAAGCCCGGATTCTTGGAAAAATTGCTGGAAGGACGTTTTCGAGTACCAGAAACCGATTGTGATGTATCCTGATTTCGTAAAAAATCATTTAGTGGGTCATCCGGTGGGGCCGGGTTCCATTATTTATTTTCTTCTCACATGATTTTGATAAAAATTGGTTAATGGCTGGAATGGACTGCGATGGGTTCTTATTTCTGGCCGTTTAGGAGGTCCTCCGCTGGGACCCAAGTCCCATTTTTTTTCAAAACAAATTAGTTCTTGGGTTCTTGGTGGGGCTTGATCCTTCTTTTAACATTTTATTTAGTAGCTGTACCGATTTTGAAAAAAAAATATCGGGACATGGTTTTCGGATGAGCTCTCGTCATCTTGTACTTAGCTGCGTCACGTTATATCACGTTGCACAATGTTATGTGATGTTGCGAGATGTTCCACTATGTCGTGTCATGTGCACCATATTGCACGATTTTGTATCATGTTGCGTCATGTTGGTTCGTGTTATGTTTTAAGATTTGGACCTATTTTATAAAAATGGGTGAGAATGGTTTTCGAGCGCTAAAAATGGATTGTGATGAGTCTTAATTCGGAAAAAAAGACTTTGGGGAATTCGCAAATTAGATCTGGGTCCCTATTTAAAAAAAAATCGGCTCGAATTTAAAAAGAAAACTTGAGAGACGATATTTTCAAGTGTTAGGAAACGACTACCGTTTGGGGAAATTTGTTTAGTAGAAAAATTGTAAATAGGGATACAAATTTCTTTGTATTTTAAAAATAGAATAGGATTCCGAAATGAGTTCCGGATGTGATCTTAAAAAATGAGTAAATTTGGATGGAACGAAGACAATTGTCAAGCGAATAGTATGGAACTCGGTCAGTGCTATGAAAATATTAGTGTGGCTTGTTTATACGATATACGGCCCGAAAATGACACATTTTTACTCTCAGCCCCGATAATGTTTGCTATCATGACAGAGCCAAAACTGTCACAATACATACATTTTTCGGGGCTGAGAGTAAAAATATTGCATTTTCATGATAATAGGAAAACATAGAAATTTTCGGGGCTAAGACAAATATTAATTATTGCCCATTCCTAATTATGTTAGGTAATTCAAAGTAATTTTAGGCAGAGTTTTTTTTGTTTTTATCCTTGCCATCTGTTTTGGGGCCGAAGCACTCCCTGCTCTTTCGCGGTTATTTTTTCCGTCTTACTTTACGCATCACCTGCCAAATCGAAGACGTACGGCTATAGGACCGAATTTAAGACCATCTGCACATTGCAAGCTCAGGAAATCGAAATCAAACGTTTACTGTAGCTTCTACTATTTAATTATATGTTTGGAGCGTATTGTCTAAATTAATCTCCGAAATATTATTTTTATCGATAGCCTTCGTATAATATCCCTAGTTATGACATTTTCCGGATATCCATTTTTCACAAAACATCCGTTAGATTTATCACAAAACATCCGTTAGTATACGAATGTCACAATTTAATATCGGCCTGACCACGTTGATCACGTGGAACTTTAATTTTCATTACAGTTTCATTCATTACATTTGATTCACTACAACATCTAGAAAATCTTATCGATTATCAATTTATATTTCACTTGTAAATTTTTTACGCGGTGTAAAATTTTCAATGCATTCAAAATAAATTTTGATATCGCTAACAAATCTTTAGAATAATATTAGGTAATATTTCAGCTCTTCAGATATCTCTGTTTTATACACGGTAGTTCGTCTTTTTTCTTTCACCTGAACCTTCTGATATGTGGGATCAGAATAGAGATATACATACATTTTATATTTTATAAACCGCAATAACCGTGTAATTTTGTGCACCGTTGGGCGTGTAAATCACACGATGTAATTTACTCGCCTTTTTAAAATAAAATACATGTAAATTACATAAGCTTATTATGTAAAATAAAAAAAATAAGTAAAATTGACTTTTTCATCATGCCATATTGAAGTTCAGGCGTTAAATTATCAAAATTAGCCGTGCGTTTCATGATCCCCATTGATCCAGATTAGCTCAAATTTTATATGAAAAACTTGATCCAGAATTTGTTTCAAACCATAATTTTTGATTTGAAATGTCTTAAACGACTTTGTGTTATTTTACGAAACGAGAACTAAACTGGAGCTGACCATGCATCGGACCATGCATTGGTCGTTTAAATTAAACAAATTTTGAACAATTTTCTGATATTATTGGCCATGCTTATTTTGACAACAACAACAAACTTACTGTGATCACGTACAAGTCTATATCCCAACAATTTAAATTGATTTTATTTAAAATGTGAAATTATATATAAAGTTTCAAGTTCTTGTAAATCGAATTTTCAGATATTATCGGTCATGTTTTTTAACAACAACAACTATATCACAACAAACTTACGGTGATTCACATACAAGTCAGTATCCCAAAAACTTGAATTAATTTAAAGCAATTTGTGAAATTTTATATTGGTTTGAAGTCCTTGTGAAGTAAATTTTGTTTATTTTGGCAACAACAACTATTTCTGACAAATACAACAAACTTACTGTGATTCACATACAAGTCAATATCCCAACAAATTTAATTTATTTAATCCTTTGTGAAGTTGTATATCGGTTTCAAATCCTTGTTAAGTAGATTTTCTGATATTATCGGCCATGTCTATTTTGACAAAAACAACTATTTATGACAAATACAACAAACTTTACTTTACTTTAAATTTTACTTGCTCCAATGTACTGCCATTTCACTTTTTTATTGAACCGTTTTACGCCTATTACATCAAATTCTTAGAATATATTTAAGAAAACATTAAACTATGTCGTATATTTGTGTTGAATGTTAAAATTGCAGTTTTTTAGCTTAATAAAATTCCACATTTAGGTTCAGTTAACGCTGTTTAACAAAGTCGAAAGTTGTTACAGCTGATCCATAGGCTGAAAACAGCTTCCTAAACCAAAGCAAACAAAGAATCAAATTCCTATGATAAACGTGAATTAAAAACTACTTATCTGAGTGTCACATCGTAAGTTTAACCGATGAACGTCCTTCATTTAATATCCTGAGTCCTTTACACATTGTAACCTGTAAAAATAAAATTAATTTTCAGTAATGTTTGTAACCACAGATAGTCATACTAAAATTATACTAATTACGTAAATCTTTAATTGTTTGGCATAACTTCGATTTGATCGATGCATTTTAGCAGGGCCGCGCCTAGCTTCTCATCCGCCTGTGTGCCAGGTGAGATTTAGCCGCCCACCAAAATAATGTTTTTCCTGTTTACTAATCAAACGTTTTCAATCACATAAAATAAATAATAACAATCGCATAATGCCAATTATGAGAATCTATTTCAGACCAAAATTCTAATAAAAAAACTTAATTTTTTTTTTCTTAATCACTTAATTCTAACTAATACATCCTTCCACTTCGTTTTAAGTGTTATGAGACTAAATGCTAAGCAAGCTTACATAAAATAAAATTCTAAATAAACCTTTCAATATTCCAAAATTTATTATAATAATATTTACATAAAAAAGTATAAAGGAGCTCTCAGCCCAAAAAATCCCCAAATTTTTACTCCCAGCCCACAAAATTTTTGTTATCACGATAGCTAAAATCTATCTTGGCAATCAAAATTTTCGGCGTTGAGCTATGTGTACCACTAGTTGGGCCAACGAACAGCTCTTGGGACTCTATGTATTATATCTCAGCTCATTTTTAATTTAAATAAGCATAGAATCTATGATGAAAACAAAATCGAAAGGATATCGGAAAACCTGAAATGTTATAAAAGATTTTGCCACTCAGGTCACGATCTGAATGTGATTTTCTGTTAGTCCATTAAGTATGGCCATGCCACAATGAAATTGTCAGCTGATCGGCAAAATCTTCTTTAATTGGTTTTCGTAAAACATAAAATCTTAGTTACTTTACGATTTTAGTTGTACATGCCATAAAAGTAGGCAAAATCCATGGCATGTTAGAAAACTCGGAAAACCCGATTTTAAATTTAATAATCCCGGTTTTGTGTTCAAATATCCTTAATCCTATTTACCAGGAACCCTACTTCTTGGAAAATGTGTATGACTATCCGTTCACAACAGGCCTAGACGTATTCAAATCTATTCTCCGCCGTTTAGTAATGTCGAAAAACTCGGAAAACCCGAATTTGTATTTAATAATCCCGGTTTCATATTCAAATATCTTTAATTAATAATTTTTTGAAATTGTGTTTATTTCGTGTTCTACAAAAGTCCTACTAAAATTAACAAACCATTTAGGATCAGGCTGGTAATTATTTTACCCGTTTATATGAAGTTATTTAATTTATTTGATATTATTAATGTTACACAAAAAAAAATATTCACGCAACCGTTAACTTTATAGACTTTGTTTACAAGTTACATTTGTCTTTATTTTAAAATCAGGTGAATAAACAAGAAAGAAAATGAGGTAAATATACAAGAATTGGTCATGTGGTTGGCGGTGTATTTGTGCGTCCAATGTATTTAAATATTTTGCAAAATTTTTGGTGAGTATTACGGAGAACGAGTTACAATTTGTATCAAGGTGTTACCGAAAAATCTGAATGATTGAATTTTTATATGCGGAATTTCTATGAAATCGTTTTGGATCAACCTGATAATTAAATGCATAAGAGGTTTTTATTGTTTGGTAGAATATTTAGTTGTGTTTTTCAAACTGTGTAGTTAGGGTATAAATTCCGAATAATATTTTTGTTATTTCGAATGAAATATTTTTTTTTTTGTGAAATCTTAAGTATTTAATGTTTTGCATCTTGTACGATCTACTATTTCTTTCACAATTATCAATTAATCAATTTTCCAAATATTTAGTTGTTCTAATGTTGATTCTATGATGTAATTTCCACAGGTCTAATCGCGTGAGGCCAAGTACACCAATCACTGTAAATCGTGCGCGTCATTTATCCAGATATCAGATGCTATGAATAGCAAGTAATTGAATCAACTTTGGACTGCTCTACGATGGTTCCAGAAATTCACGTGAGTTATTTTCTTAAATGTTTCACCAGTTTGTATTTCTTTTTTAATATTAATGTCATAAATTGCGAGGCAATTTTAAAATATTCTAAGACACTCCCAACTAAATTTAAAAAAATTATGTAGTTTATTGCTTGTTCTAAAATACCTTTTTATGGATCATAGTGCGAAATCAATTTTAGATTTTAAATTGTAATGGAAATTTATTTCTTTTACCCCTCATATTATATGTGGGGTTGATAACGATGGATAACTGCAGTTCTGCGACATCAAATTTAAAATCGTGTTTTTCTGTTATATAAAATGTCACTGGAGTGAAGTCTAAAAATAAGAAATGTATCATTGGTATTTAAAATTTCAAGAGGTCTTGTTCCGTGACGTATACCATTGAAAACAGCTTTGCTTAGCTTTAAATGCTTTTGCTCCTTGATTTTTTTTATTTCATCTGGTATGCTTTTCTAAGCTTATGCATAGAAACACTTAAGCTTCCTAAGATTAAAGTTTTACCAAGAACCACTCACTTAACTGTGTTGAGATCAGCGGAACACAAGCATGAATTTCATCGACCGAATTAATTTCTACACAAGTGTTTCTACACCGTCCCAGGAGCCAACCAACTGTCTAGAAAGAAGTCAGCTAACTTATGGCAAATCTCGAAGTTTTGCTAAACGGACTATTCTGTGGCGAGTTTAATAGCTTAAATTGAGGACTCTATTATCACTAGATGTCCAACTTTCTCCCACACACCACTCCAAGGCTCCATTGATGAGGAATATTGTTAGTTCCAGCTGTAAGAACATTTGCCTAGTTTGGCCAATAATATGGTTCCTCCTGGTTTTATAAGTATCCGGCTGGAAAAATAAAGGTTTTGGCTGCAAAATCATATAGTGTACAACGTTTGTGCTTCTTGTGTCGTAGTTCCGGCTGGCTTTATAAGATTTCGGATTGAATTGCAAGGTTATGGCTAGAAAATATATGGTACACAATGATGGTGATTTAACCTCAGACCACGTGATGAATTCAATCTGTTCATTTGTAACGGAACGGCAGTGTAATGGTTTGGTAGTGAGCGCCACTCTAATTGATTCTACCATTTGGCGCCACTGCAAAGCAAGATATGTGTTCCGTTAGCAGAATGTCACTGCAATCCTTTTAACATGTGATAGCAGCACGTTTGCGAGGCTAGGTTCAGTCGGTGGGTGGAGTACTTATCACTAATTGCAGTAACCTTGATGTGCTGCCGTGTTACCCATACCGATGATATTGTGAGTGAATACTTATATGGAATGAGACGCTTAAAAAAAACAGAAAACTAACAGGAGGTATTCGTAATTTATTAACGTTATTTATTTGATTGAGAAATTAATCAGAAGAGCTGTAAATAACTCAATGCACTAAAAAAGGGAATACTAAAACAACAAATAATTAATTAAACAAAGGTGAGGTATGTACCGTCATTTTATTAGTGTGGTCAAGGCTGTTGTAGACCACATGCTCGCCACCCCTTTCCTACAAGCTATACCGTGCATCACATTATTTTTTGGTACGCTTCCCTGATCAACGTGTTAGCCTTAACTATCTAATAAAGTTTACTCAGACATTGTAATTGGGATATTACTACATTAAACTATAAGAAAATTCAAGAAACATTATTACACCACACGAAAAGAAGCAAATTGTAGATGATAGTATCGTGACAGCAGCAATAAAACACACGAAAAATTAACATGAAATTGATAAATAATTATTGGAATAATTCGATCGGAATATTTGTGTTACAAGTACATATGAAAGGTTATTTAAACTTTAATTTAGCTAAGTATTTTGTACATCACAATTACAACAATAATAATAAGAATAACAAATTTGTAATTGTAACGTACAAATTTGATTATTTTATAACTAATTTTTTTGGGTCCGCGGCCCTATTGAGATTGCATAAACATACTAATGATAAACATATGATAATTACTATATTATAAAATATCAAACTATAATAAACATGATCATTAGAAAAGTAATCAATAATTAAATAAAATCATCATTAAGCTAATATAATTATAAATAAATTAATAAATAAATCGTAATAAATATAAGTATTTAGTTATTCATATATAGTTTTTAATTACATTTGTTATTACATTTGTATATACTCCACAGAATTTAAGTTGTATATGTGTATTATGTATATATGATATTTATAATAAATAGGAATATATAAAAAAAACTTAGCTTATTTAGGCCGTGATGGACGATGATGATTATTGACAGTTATGCATATTATATCCAAAATCTTGCTCGATTTACCGTTTTGCGTTTTGATGAGCCGTTTTCAATATTTTCTTTACGGCGTGATTCACTGGTACCCGTACTTGTGTACCGTTGCGATAAAATCGAACCGACAATCGAACAAAAATATATCGCGGAGACGCCAGCCGATAGCGGGGTGCCGCCTAAGCGAATACCACCTTGATTTTTATGTGACTCTGTAGGACCAGAAAATAACATGGTAATGATATAAGAAGAAATAAACAGATTATCACGATTATACAAAAAAAAATGTTCCGTTCGTATGGACCGGTATCTTTACCTGCAATCCCCGCAAAAGTACTCAATTTGTTTCGGGTAACGTGGCACAAACTATACACGCTCGTAATAAGTAGCGTTTTTAACTTTTTTTTTTTATTTTTATTTTTTTTTATTTTAAATTCACGAGCACGATTTATATATTGTAGTATACACAACACTTGTAATTATATAATTACTTCTGCCAACTAATACCTTGAATCGTTTGCTTATAATTCTTAAAAATACGATCACCGAATGACAGACCACAATTGTATAATTTCAAGTTTATCGGTGATGAAAATAACACCGAGACACTGTCCAGCATCATCACCATCTATTATCATATTTTTTAAATTATTATACCAATAATCATCGCCAGATTATTCAGCCACTTAGATTAGGGCTTTCCAAAATAGCTACAAAGACATCAAGAGATAGATTTAGTAATATACAAACGCGAGTGTCACGATACTATCAAACACATATGAAATGTCGTTGCGCAATTGAGTGATAAAAATTCGAACAAACTTATATTTTTAGGCTGCTGGAACATTACCAATGTTACACATTCGGATTAAGACAACATTGAGAACCAGAACACCAATATCTTAGATCTGGTGTTCAAACCAGTGGAATGGTACAATCATTGCTTATGATGATCGTTGTGGTTCTTCCAGTATTTCCGATTAATTTTTGGAAAGTGTATTAGTATTAAAATGAAAAATTAACTTTTGTCGATATAAAACGGATAGTTGGACGCTTATATAGATCATTTTTATAAAATAATGATCTTGGCGATTGAGCCATAGTTTAATGGTCGCGTGCCTGGCCTCGGAAATCTAAAGTTCATAAAATACAAATTGAATCCATCCGTTGTAAATTATGAAATATTTATTGCTCTCAGATCTGAAAAGTTTAACTAAATCGTTTTTTGATGGGTCTAGAATTGTTGAGGTTGAATCGAATATTTGAAACAGCTATAAATGTTTCTAGAGCTATGTTGATTCGAAACCGAGCGATAAAGGTATACCCGCGCAAATAACCCTCAAATGTTTGACTAATGATCCCCAGAGAATCACAGACTTTTTTGAAAATATGAATGTCTTTTCTTCGAGGAAGAATGATGATTTTAGTAAAATCCAAAAATTCAATTTCTATTTACTATACCAAGGACGTTCTGGATGCTCTATTGAATGTAAATGTGAATATGAGTTGTGGCCCGGACAAAATTTACTCGCTTATGTAGTTTGGCGAGTGCGGTATTTCCTTCAATTTGTGAAATACACACTGGAAAAAAAACCAGTAAAATCAAAAAAAAATAAACAAATATTTTTTATGCGAAAAGTCTCGTTTTTAAAATGAAAAGGATAATCTTTTTAATTTTAAAATAATTTGTTTCGCCTTATTAAAAAAATAGTTTTAATATTTAAAAATACTTTTCTTACTTATACCAAATAGTTTTCTTAAATTTTAAGAGATTGTTTTTAAGGTTTAAAATTTATTGGCTAGTTTTAAAAGATTTATTTTAATTTAAAATAATTATTTTTTAACAAAATGTCACACAATTTTATTAAATCAATACCCTGCTCCTCCTTGTCTTCGAAAATAATGGGTCAGACGACTTGATTCGCTACAAAATTATAGATTACTAATTGAATTCAAATTATGTTTAGTTAGTTTTATTAACTTTACCATATCACATGCGTCATACTATTTTAATTTAATTACTATACCAAGATTTTAACCCTCAGGATCATTGTGTAAAATTACGAATTACCCTCAGGATCATTGTGTAATTTAAGGGTTGTGCTTAACAGAATATGGAAAAATGAATGTCATTGTGTTTGTAATTAATATTTTGTCTAAAAAAGCCGAAAAAAAAATTAAAAAAAAATAGACGAATTTCAAAATGTTTTAAAATTAATTTAAGCGTTCTATAACAAAAAAAATAAATACCTGATTTCTGGCAAAAAACAATAAATATAAACATTTTCATAAGTTGTCATTATTATGAAAAAAAAAATGTTTTAATATGCAAGCACTCTTCTTTTGAAATAATTATTCTATTTAAATAAATACACTTTTTATAACTTAGATTTTTTAAATATTTTATGAATCATTTTATAAAATATTTTATTAAAATAAAAAAAACTATTTAGTAGTTTGTAAAAACGTCATTTAATTTCCAAAAAATACTTTTAAAATTAAAAAAAAATGTATGACTTTTAGAAATTAAAAATTTCGTTTTTCAATTTTACAAATCAAAACTTTTCTCGATCCGCACTTCCAGTGGTCCAACTTTGGTATGTCGGAACAGATTTTTAAATAAAGTCGTGTACTTAATAATGTTTCTGCCGTGTTCGATTTTTATTTTGTCTAGAGACGAATTTAAAAGTGTTATAAAAAAATGTACAAATTTTAATTATCTAAAAATGAATTGATGTTTCTAAATATACCAGTGGTACTATTCTGGCTTTCCCTAGGAATAGGGAATTGGGAAAAATATTTTCATAACATTTCTGTCTAAATTATATTTTTCTGGCCTACTGTTGGAATTAGTTTGGTGTAAATATATTCGAAACAAAGTTGATTGCGTGAAACTTTTTTCCACAAAATTTTTATAGGGAAAAATAACTCTCAATATATCTTTTAATTCCATCAGTAGGCCAGACAAATATAATTTAGACAAAAATGCTATGAAAGTATTTTTCCCAATTCTCTATTCCCAGGGAAAACCAGAATAATGCCACAGATGTACAATAATACCGTTAGCTAATTAAATAAATCTATAAAGCTACCAGCTTCACTTGTCTCCTGTAATTCAAATCAAAATATTAATTTAAAATTTTTGAGGTAAAATTTAGCAGACTTTTCTGCAAAGAATTTACGGCATTTTCTTATTGACCTAATCTTCCAATTTTCTTGACACCATGTTTGCTCTACACACGTAGAGTATTAATTATTTACGCGGTGTAGACAATACGGCACCACACTGTGCACACTACATTGCGGTTCTAGTGTCGGACGGACACGGATTTTTGTTTTGCAATTTTTGTCAATTTTCTGGAATGTTTTTTTTTTGTTCCAATATTTTCTTAAAATAATTTTAAGTAAAAAAGAATCGTCTTCATATTCCGAAATCAAACCAGAAACTGGCTCAAACATTACTAAATTTTTCAAAAAAAAATAGCAAAAAACGCGTTAAAAAACCCGTATTAATTTTGTTAAGTCACTTGTCGCTTTCTCGCTTCTCTTTCGTACATCTCAAAGATACATTGGTTTTATTAGATGAAATATTATTAAAAACATTACCTGCCGTAATTTACATTATTCTACTCTATTAAGAATTCATTTTGTTTTTTATTCCGATTTTGCACACTCCACAGCACAAACTGTGGACAATTCACCTACCCGAAACTGAAAAGTTTTAGGTTAGGCTCGGATGATTTTCGGTGTTGTGTCCAAAATCGATGGCTTCTGGTGCTAATTATGCGCCCACAATACTACAAATGTTATGGATTACTAACTTCTGTATTTTGGAATAAGTGTTGGTTCTGACGTCTAATAATTGTAGTTTGATTCTAAATTTCATTTATTTATCTCGTACCATATTTGTTTACATTTTGATTTTTGTGTGAATTAGTTCGAAATATTTGTTGCAGATGCGGATTTTCATGTGCCCATTTTAATTATGAATGGCTACGAGTTTTCCGTTTTGTACAGGAATCATTCTGGAACGCTGATTAAATAACTTCATATGCATTAAGGTAAATTAAGCTTCATGATTGTTGTCTTAGAATAAGTATTTCTTCTGCGGATTATTCGTGAGATAAGTATATTGTAAGATCGCTTAAATACTTTCGCGGATCGCTTCTCAGGGCTACCTTCGTCATTACGGGCCAAATCATTGGTCAATGAAGTTTTGGATTCTGGAGTATTTCCACCTGCTGTGTGGTTGCTCAATTTTGTCTCAAGTCATCAATTTTGATTAACACTTTTGCCACATCTAGTTTGTTCAACTAATTTTTAAGACGTCATTTCATTATTCCAACTCTCCAACTCTGAAGCAGATTGCGCAACATAATTTTTGAACCAGATTGCACAATAAACATTTAACAAATTTTACAACACATATATTTATATGGAATATAATAATGGGATTACAATAATTAATATTGAGATTAACAATTATTATAATATATGATTCTAGAATATTCGTAGCTTAACGTGACTTGTAACAAAGAGTATATATTATTAAGAGGAGTAACACAGTGGAAGGAAAATTTTCATAAAATAAATATTTAAAGAAAATTCTTCTTCTCTTTCGCTACTCTTTTCATCAATATTTCCCTTTTACTTGTAACCTGCTATATACTTATTAAAATATTAGTAATAAACATATTTTTTTAGTTCTATAACATACCACACAACAAATATTTAATATTATAAGTTACTTTTTGAATGTATATATGGGTTTTTTTTATTGTTTCCAAACAAGGTAAACATTTTGATATTTATTAAAATAATTTTGATTACTTTACTACTTGTGCACTTAATAATCTAAATTAATCTAAAATAGAATAGATATATTAAACTTACAGTGCCATTAAAAATATCCTTAAATTCTAAAATATATAAAAATTAAAAGGTCTATAAAATAAATGTGAGGGGGGTACTGAAAAGAAACGAACAGGTTTGAATCAATTTTCGTAGTGGAAGTCAAAACGCAATTGAATTAAAATATAAAAATGATTAAATCTTGAAAATCAAATATTATGTTGAAAAAGGAATAGGCTCCACATAAAAAATTATTCCTAACAAAAAGATAATAAATTTTTTAAAGCTTGTTTTTTAAAGCTTGTCTTGTTTCGAAATTATTTTCAAAATAATTTCGAAATAAGACTTATTAGGAACAGAATATTTTCAGGATAAATTACCTTTGTAACATTTTAAATTTAGTCAGTTTATGATAGATAAAAAGATTAATCGTTTTAACAAAATTCTTACTAAAATAAAGTCAAGTGTCCTGCCATTATGGTTATGTCTTGTTTTAATTTCTTGATTTTGTGATAATTTTTGGTCGTAACTTTGAAATGCACAATTTTATCAAAAATAGATTTTTTTTAATTACTTAGTGATGGGACACCCTATGCATATTGTTTAATTTAGTTTTTGTAGGTATGTGCATAGAGAAAAGTAATATAAACAGAGGTAAAGCTGCATACAAAATTTTGAAACAACTTTTTTAGATTGTAACCCCAAATTACAAACTCATTTTACGACTTAAATAATAAACTTAGAATGTTCAACTCTTCGAATATTCATTTAGCGTTTCCTTGACTTTTCATATTGTTTTTGTTTTAATTTTTTTCGTTCAGATTATAACCGTAATTTTAAATTTAGTAAACATAAAACCGTATCGTGACCCCATATTTTACTATGAAAATATGCGTAAAATTTTTGTATGCAGCTTTACTTCTGTTTATATTTATTTTTTTCTGTGGTATGTGGCTTTAATCAAAGGGTATATAAAGTCATAAAGAGTAACGAAACAGAGGAAAACAAATTTTAATTTTTTTTATCGTTTATAACATTGCATAGTCTTTGCTTTAATGTATGTAACATGTTTTTGTTCTGCTAAAAATTTTGAATTTCGAAGTGTAAAGAAATTAAAGTAAGACTTTTGGTGTAAATGAAAAAACCGCTTCGTTTGCTAAGAATTATGTTAAATTGAAATTTTGATTTATTCATCATAATGTTACATAATATAAAATGTGGAAAAGTGTAAATATCCCAGTCTTAGAAAACTCTTGAAAGAAGACTATCACATACAGTGATGAAAACATACTATTCAAAGAAATATTAAATTTTGTGTAGGCCTGAATGGTAAAATAATAGTTCGCATTGCGTACATCAAACTTACATGGTTTCAATAATATTTTTGTTAAATGGAACCTATTTTTTAACGTTTAATAGTTTTTCAAGATAAATAAAAAAAATGCATTTTTATTTTTTATTTAATTCGTTTCAGAACCCCTTGTAGTTTCTTCGAAAAAAATTTCAGGTAGATTGTAGCTTTCGCAAGATTTCCTTATAATGACTAAACATAAAAATGTAATCTCTGTTTAAAGGTCCAAGCAAGCAGTTTAAAACATCAAATATATATTAATGCTTCACACGTAGTTCTAATTTGGCGATTTATTTCAATATTGGCGACAATTTGACCAAATTTTAAACACGTCTACTTTGATTCCATTAAGGTAACATTTAATACGTCGTTTTAAAATTTTATTTATCGTTTATCTAAATGAGTGGTTCAACTAAATAATTCGATTAGTTTTTGTTGTGTCCTTGTTGAGATCGACAATGAAATTTTCAATCTAGGCTACTTTGTGGAAACCAATTGTTTATTTATCCGTCTATTGGATTCTGCAATAATTTTTTATAAAGGTGCCCCCATTCCATGTATAACCCGTCACAGTAAGAAATGCGTGGCCACCATTTCTCTAGACTACAGTAGGGTTATTTGTGAAGCTTGCACTACTGCCACTTCAAATTGGCTTCATAATAAAATATTGCATTCTACCCGAATAGAAACATCTATAAGAAAGTATAATTTATTGTCTTGATTTCCTTCACTGTTCCTTAAGAGCTCTAAATGATTGTTCGTATCGTTGTTTCGAACATAAATCGACCCCATTTAGAAAGTATGGTGTACCGAACATTGAGCTCATTGCATTGACACCACACACAATTTCATTCAATGTTTCCTATAACGAATTTCCAAAGTAAACGGTTAATTATGGTTTGTTCAAAAATATTGTGGAACATTTTGATATCATAGTTTTTGTTCTTTGGTTATCTAAGCGAATATCTTAGAGAGCAAAGATCCAACTAATATTTATTCATGCTCTTACCTATGGGTGGGTAATCGCGCCAATATTGAATTTTTTTTTACGGATTCGGGCCGCCAACCCTACAATCCAACCCTTGAGTCGCCTCTTACGACCAGTTTTGGAAACTGTGGTGGTATTCTAATTCATCCTCGTGCGTCGAGATTTACGAGAAATGAAAAATGCCCCCAGCCACAGGGCTATGTCTACTAGTACAGTACGGGTTAAAATTATTGTAATAAGCGTGTTACTTATAAGAGTAATGAAATATTTCCAATTTTAAACCCCCAGCGTTTCGACGGTATATCCTGTCTATCTCAAGGAATACAATAATTTTTAAAAAATTGATAAACAATTTTTGGAAACTTGATTTGAAACATTAATTTGATAGTAACTTGGTTTAAAAATGAATTGAGTCAAAGATTTTTGAGTATAAACAACAATTTTGTAACTACACAAATTAGTTTAATAAACTTCACAAATTAGTAATTCAGCAAAATTTTGGAAAATCTTCTAAGACGATTAATAAATTTTCTTTTACAAATACTTTCCAAAATTTGTCATGCCGATCCGGTTCACAACTTATTTCAGACAACAAATTTTGATTTGAAATGTAGTAAACGTCTTTGTGTTGTTTCACGAAGCGAGAATTAAGTTTTCGGATCTGACCAAGCTTCAAGGAACACAATCGGCTGAATTCCGAATTGGTCATTTATTTGGAATTTAAATAAATTTTCTGATATTATCGGCCACGTTTATTTTAACAAAAACAACAATTTTTGACAAATACAACAATTTTTACTTAACTTTAAGACCCGATTTTATGAACGCGGATAAACGATTAATCTAGGAATAATCCACTGTTTGCATTTTATGAACGACGATAAACAAAAAATAAAATCCGAGTGTTTTAATTTATCCGCTGATTTATTTTCTCTTTTTGGTGTTTAAATCAGAGGATAAAAGTAGTTTTTGTTGTTGTACTATTTTCGACATGCACAATAAAAAATTTTTGAATATAGGAACGTGACATATTAATATTTAAAAAATACATCTTATATTATTAAATTTACATATAATAATTTACATATGATGAATATTACAATCGATTTTGTGGAGCTTAAATATATTAAAATATATTAAATAAAAAATATTTCCAAAAAAACGATTACTATTTTTTAATCGTTTCAAAAATAAATTAGAATTTAGAAAAGTTCTCGCAGCTAAAAATGCAGAGAGGTTTAAAACAGGCGGAGGACCTTATAAACCTAAAATTAGCCAGACAAATTGCATATATTCGTTTATAGAACCATCCGTTCGTCCACTTAAAAATATTGATTCCGCGGATCCAATATTTGAATTATGTTAGTTAAGTAATATAAATTAGATTGTTTTGACGATGATGATGACGTTGATCTTTCCATCTTAAAAACTCAAAAATATCACATACAATTTTTCCATTTGATGAACAAAAATAGTTTTATAGTCACCTTGCGCAAATGCAGGAAATGTAGGTTTATATTAAAAATTTATTAATATTGAATTTAACTAAACTTCAACACGTTGATATTTATCAAAATTGACAAAATTGATGAGAAACATAAAAAAATGTATTGCCAGTAATACAAAAACGGCTATAAAACTGCGATAAAAGAGAGAGAGTAAATATTTATTTATCGTCGTTTATAAAATCGGCCAAAAATAAAACTCTCGAGTAAAAATTAATACTTACTCTTGGATTTTTTGTGATTTATCCTCGTTCGTAAAATCGGGCCTAAGATAATATTGAACTATGTCGTTAATGTGTGTTAAAGCTTCTAATTGCAGTCTTTTTATTTTAATAAAACTCCACATTTACGTGTAGTTATCGCTGTTAGACAAACTCGTAGTTTAAAATCAAAAGGTGTTACAGTTGACCCATAGGCTGGAAACAGCCTCCTAAACCAAAGCAAACAAAGAATCAAATTCTTATGATAATTGTTAATTAAAAATTACTTATCTGAATGTCACATCGCAAGTTTGGCCAATGAACGTCCTTCATTTAATATCCTCCATCCTTTGCACATTGTAACCTGTAAAAATAAAATTAATTGTAAGTAATGTTTGTAATCACAGATAGTCAATTATTTTCGCAATTCCACAATTTTGGCAACTGCTCGTTTAGAGTGTGTTAGTATGTAAGATAGCCAAAAATTCCATCACCGAAAAATGCGATCATGACATTTTTCACTCTCAGCACAAAAAATCGAAACATTTTTACTCCCAGCACACAAAATTCTTGCTATCACAACAGTTGAAATCTGTCTTGGCAACCAGTTTTCGGCATAAAGTGTGGAGAGAGTAAAAACGATGTGCGGGCCAACGAATAGTTCTTGACTATGTATTATATTTCAGCTCATTTTAAATTTAAACAAGCATAGAATCTATGATGAAAGCAAAATCCATTAGGAATGTCGGAAAACTTGAAAAGTTAAAAAAGATTTTGCCACACAGGGCAAGATCTCATTCGATTTTCTGTTAGTCCATTAAGTATGGCTCAATGAACTAACAGAAAATCGTAATGAGATTGTGGGCTGATTGGCAAAATCTTCTTTAATTGGTTTTCGTAAAACATAAAATCTTAGTTACTTTCCGTTGTACATGCCATAAGGGTAGGAAAAATCCAAGGGATATTAGAAATGTCGGAAAACCCGAATTTATATTTAATAATCCCGGTTTGGTGTTCAAATATCTTTAATTCATAATTTTTGGAAACTGTGTTAATTTCGTGTTCAACAAAAGTTTTTTTCAAATTAACAAACCGTTTAGGATCATGCTGGTATTTATTTTACCCGTTTATATGAAGTATTACAAATTTTACACAAAAAAAATATTCACAACCGTTAACTTTATAGACTTTGTTTACAAGTTACATTTGTCTATATTTTAAAATCAGGTGAATAAACAAGAATTTTTCGATTTGATGATTGGTGGTGTATTTGTGCGTCCAATGTACATAAATATTTTGCAAATATATTGGTGAGTATTAAGAAGAACGAGTAACAATTTGTATCAAGGTGTTACCGAAAAATCTGAATGATTGAATTTTTATATGCGGAATTTCTATGAAATCGTTTTGGTTCAACCTGATATTAAATGCATAGGAGGTTTTATTATTTAGTTGTGTTTTTCAAACTGTGTAGTAAGGATGTAAATTCCGGATAATATTTTTGTTATTTCGAATAAAATATTTTGCATCTCGTACGATCTACTATTTCTTTCACAATTATCAATTAATTATTTCGTTGTTCTAATGTTGATTCTATCACTTCTACTGTAAATCGTGAACGTCATTCATCCAACAAACGGATGTTATGAATATTCTTGTTTTTTGGCGGCATTTTAGCAAGTAATAAAATTAACCGTTTAGCGCTCTACGGCTGTTCCAGTAATTCAGGTGAGTTACTTTATTTCATGTACTTTATTACATGTAAATACAAAATTTCTTTTTAAATTTTAATTTCATAAAGTGTGAGGTAATTTTAAAATATTCTAAGACACTCCCAACTAAATTTAAATTTTTCATATAATTTATTGCTTATTCTAAAAGAACATTTATCGATCATAGTGCGAAATAAGTTTTAGAATTTAAATTGTAATCGAAATTTGTTTCTTTTACCCCTCATGTGGGGTTGATAATGCTGGATAACTGCAGTTCTGCGACATCAAATTTAAATTGTCTTATTCTATCATATCCACGGGAGTGAAATTAAAAAAAACAATATAATTGGTATTTAAAACTTCACGAAGTCTTGTTCCGTGACGTATACCATTGAAACAAGTTTTTCCCGCTCCTCTAAGGAGTGACAATTTGAACTCTTTTGCTATTTGATTTCTTTTCGTCTGGTATGCTCTTGTAAGCTTATGCATAGAACTCCAAGGTTTCTTAAGATTCGAGTTCCACCTCTAAAGAACTCACCAATTTAGAAATTATGTTATTGTAGATACTGGTTTACTGTGTTGAATCAGCTTCGCACGAGCATCATTTAATTCGACTGAAAGAATTTCTGGAAGTGTTTCTACACGGTCAAAGGAACCAACCAAGAGTCTAGAAAATAGACCCCAGTCAGCAGACGTATAATTGCAAATCTCAGAGTTTTGCTACTTGCGAGTTTGAATGACTGTAAAGTTTTCAACAAAAATTAAAAAATACCAAAACAAGGCGGACTAAAAACTTTGTCGAAATACCTCGACCCCATACCTCTCAATTGTTATTGCGCCTTTTAATTATGGAAGTGTAATGCTTTAAATTTTGATTGTAATTGATTATGGCGTTTAAATGATTATTTTCACAGCTTAATTTAACAACTTAAGTTAGTAGTTTAAGTTAATGAAAGATTGTACGCCTGCTATAGCTAGTCCGTAGTGACTAACGATTTTGTCTACAATTAAATAATTTCAACACCCGGAGCACGTTATGCTTCCGAAGGATAGGGAAGTTTGTAGGTCACGGATTGTATTTTCGTTGAGTGCTAAAATATCGAAAGGCAGATAGCAGCTGTGGATATTTCTAACTCGAACTTGGCCTTCTTTGATATACTTTTGATATAATTTCGGAAATGAGCCTGTTTAAAGACTCTATATCGATACCCATACAGACAAAAAATCGAGAAAAGGAATAAAATCGACACATGAACACGTGATTACTGATAAGATTTGATCTCCAAATACTTTCGAACCTCCATTTTTCAGTACCGGTACTTTTTCGGCAACAAAACCTTTAATACGAGCAGTGCATTTCGGCTCAGATTTAAAAACATCTTTATTAACATGTTTAAGCAAAACGTTTTTGCCAAAATGTTTAGGGAATTTATTTGCCGGTCTCATTTTCTTTTCACGTTGTTCTTCCTGGAACATATTTTCTACGCCAATTTTATATGTTTTTGGAGTTGCTAGTGGTTCCAGCATCTCTATAGATTTCAATTTTTGCTCACATCTGTGTTTTAATATATTTACGAATCGACCAGTTTTCATTCGCTTATTTACTAAACCAATTTTCTACAATGGCGTTGGAAACATTACTATTTATGCCGAAGATGGTAAAAAAATAATTGGCCCATAAAATTACGTAAGCAAATTATTTTTTAATTAAAAATTGTACAAGCTCGTCGTAATAAAAATTATTTTGTTTAACTCCACGCTCTTTAAGAATTCTTCGTTTTACGTTTAGATATATTGAATAGTATTTTAAATAAAACGGATTGACTTCTGGCCAAATATTAATATTGAATGATACGATTTCCTCGGGTTTACTACTTTCAAAGTCTGCATATTTTTCACTGTACAATTTGCCTAAATTTTGAGAAAATGTTTTATTATGCCAGTTTGCTGGTACAGAAAAAATCTAAAATTAAATTTCGATTTTGTGCACTTATATAAGGCAATTGTTTTTTTTATTTGCACCTTAATATTATTAACGAAACATGAGCAGAAAATAAATATTGGTGTACTTGTTTTTTTTTTGGAGTCGTGCCGTTTGCTAACGTACTAAGCTGACTACACTACGAACGAGTATTAAGAGAGTGGAATTAATGACAAACATTATTTACTTTATTTTAACAAAGAGAACCACAAACAACATTTTTCACTCAAAAGATATTTTCCATTTTGGAAAAAACGGAATATAAAATCTAAATTTTTTAGGACCTTATATTAAATTTTAAATATTTTGAAAAAATAATAATTTAAACAATTTTAATAAAATCTTTTAAGAACCAAAAAATATTTGAGAAAATTTATTTTAGCTTCTTGAAAAAATTGATCAAGTTCGTGGTCAATAACAAATAAGTCTACATAATCATATTAAAATGGTGATAATTTTTGTTTCTTAAGGATGTTTTAAGGTAACTACACATATGTATATACCTTGTCCGTCGGAAATCTCTGTGAGCCTACCAATCCTCGATACAATGAACAAAATTCTATGAATAAAAATTCCATTTATTTTAGTTTTGCAAAAATTGATCAAGTTTGGACACAATGATTTTTTTTGTTTCAATATTTTCTTATAATAATTTTAAGTAAAAAAAGAGTCTTCATATTCCGAAATCAAACGAAAAAGTGGCTCAAGAATTATTAAATTTTTACCAATATTTTTCAAAAAAAAAAAAAAAAAAAAAAAAAACTCGCAAAAAACGCGCTAAAACACCCGTATTAATTTATTTAAGTCACTTGCCACTTTTTCGCATCTCTTTCGTGCATTTAAAAGATACATTTGTTTTATTTGATTAAATATTATTGAAAACATTACCTTTCGTATGTTACATTATTCTACTCTAATTAAGAATTGCTTTTGTTTTTTATTCCGAGTTTGCACACTCCACAGCATAAGCTGAGGACAATTCACCTACCCGAAACTGAAAAGTTTTAGGTTAGGCTCGGATGATTTTCGGTGTTATGTCCAAAATCGTGGCTTCTGGTGCTAATTATGCGTCTACAATACTGCAAATGTTATGGATTGCTGAATTCTGCATTTTGGCATAAATGTTGATTCTGACGTCTAATTATGATGGTTTGATTCTACATTTCATTTATTTATCTCATACCACATTTGTTTACATTTTGATTTTTGTGTAAATTAGTTCGAAATATTTGTTGCAGGTGCGGATTTTCTTCTGTCCATTTTAAATTACGAATGGCGACGGTTAAATTTAATGTACGGTAGTGTATTTTGAGTGAAATCATATTTTTAGTAGTAGTTTCAGAAGTTTTCTCTTCATGATTTCGTTTTATATAGGCATCATAATAATTTAAAGACAGCTACTGCCAGTTACATATTTGCTGATAGTTGAATCGTGGCCAGTAAATTAGACCTCATGATTGTAGTTTTAGAATAAATATTTCTTCTGCGGATTATTCGTGAGATAAGTATATTGTGAGATCGCATCAATTTTCTCGCGGCTCGCACCTCAGGGTTACCTTCGCCATTACGAGCCAAATCATTGGCCAATCAAGTTTTGGACTCTGATGCATTTCCATCTGCTATGTGGTTGCTTTACTTTGCCTCATGTCATCATTTTTGATTAACACTCTCGCCACATCTAGTTTGCTCGACTAATTATTTGTGATGCTCTCCTACTCTAAAGCAGATTGCGCAGCATAATTCTTGAACCAGATTGCACAATAAACATTTAACAAATTTTACAACACATATGTATATAGAATAGAATATAATAATGGGATTACAATAATTAATATTGAGATTAACAATTATTATGATATATGATTCTAGAATATTCGTAGCTTAACGTTACATGTCACAAAGAGTATATATTTTTAGAAGGAGTAACACAGTGGAAGGAAAATTTCAATAAAATAAATATTTAGAGAAAATTCTTTTTCTCTTTCGCTACTCTTTTCATCAATATTTTTTTTACTTGTAACCTGCTACTTATTAAAATATTAGTAATAAACATATTTTTTTTAGTTCTATAACATACCACACAACAACAATATTTAATATAATGAGTTACTTTTTGAATGTATATATGGATTTTTTATTCTTATTGTTTCAAAACAAGTTAAACATTTTCATATTTATAATAATATTTTTTAATTATTGACTACTAATTATAGTAGATGTATATATAACTAATTGTGCGCTTTATATTATAAAATAATCTTTTAATATATTACATTAAATTAATTATAATAAAAGTTTATTATTAAATCAGATTATTAAATTAAATTTTACACTGCCCTTAAAAATAACCCTAACTACTAATATATTACGAATATAACAAATTCCATAAATTTTTTGACAAATAAATAGGTTTCACAAAATAAACTATCCCTGAAAAGAAGATAATACAATTATTTAAAGCAGAATGATTTTCGAGAACATCTTATTAAAATTTGTAAGTCTTCATTGTAGAGAGGCTTCACTAGGGATTTATTGTACCAATTAGAATTACAGCCAGAAAAAAACAACAAAAATATTTCCTGGAACAGAATATTATCAGGATAAATTACATTGATAACATTTTAAATTTAGTCAAATTATGATAGATAAAAAAAATAATCCTTTTAACAAAATGCTTACTAAAAGATAGTCAAGCGGGCTGTCATTATGGTTATGCCTTGTTTTAATTTCTTGATTTTATCATAATGTTATAAAATATAAAATGTGGCAACGTGAAAATATCCCCCCTTAGTCTTAGAAAATAAGCAAAACTAAGACTATCACATACTTTTCAAAGAAATATTAAATTTTGTGTAGGTCTTAATGATAAAATGCCTCGTACATAAAACTTACATAGTTTTAATAACATTTTTGTTAAATTTTATTCAGCTTTAGATAAATGGGACCTATTATGGAACCTATTTATTAACATAGTAATTTTTCAAGATAAATAAAAAAAAATATTTTTTTTTATTTAATTGGTTTCAGAAACCCTTGAAGTTGGTTCGTGAAAAATTTCAGGTTGATTGTAATTTTTGCAAAATTTCCTTTATACGAGTATAATGACTAAACATAAAAATGTAATTAATTATTAATATTATTGAGTTATTTTTTAAAATTGATAATTTTTGCAATGGTATTTAAGCTTCCGACATCCTTTTGGATAATGATTTTCGAGTAATATGCATCATTTAATATTTTTAATATTTTTATAATGAAGTTTACTGTCCGAAAGCAGACCAAGTACTTTTGTGGTACCAACCACAAAAACTTTTGCCATCCGGTTCATGTATCAAAAGAATATCTAAAAGTTATTTTTTTTTTGTCTGATTCTTTTTCTAGAGTAAATTTAATTCTATTGCTTTTATCGATTAAATTAAATGCACCTAAAAATGTGTAAATATTATTTTCTGGAACCGCCGAACTTTTCAAAATTTCCACGACTAAATTTGCAATTATAGGGCTTTTTGGGGAACCCATAGTTGGACAAAAAATTTGCCTAAAAACTTTATTATCAAAATAAAATTTTGAATTATATAACATAAAACCATCAAAATCAATTTTTGTTTACCAAGTGTAAAATTGTTTTTTGAAAGTGTCTGAGATAGCCGTTTTTCGGGGTCGAAAAGGGGTCGAAAGCTAAAGCAAAAATAAAATATTTTTGGAAACTGAGTTAAATACCATTAAAAAATTAACAATAAAAATGTTATCTCTTCGCTTATTTCTAGTTTGGCGATTTAGCGTTCAATTGGCTACAGTTGGGCATTGTATTAAAGCATTCAAGTTAGGGTTTTCTTCCCGTTGTTTTGTGAGTACTTTAATATTTTGTTAATCCATAGGAAACATTTAAGTTGATGTTTTTACTTAAATAACCAAAAATTAGAACATAAACGCCTACGGTGGACACCCCTGGTATAAAATTGTAATTTATCGTATCTACCACCACGCGCGCTCATCTTAAATATATCGCATTACTTTTTCTAATATGTTAAAGATTAAAATTTAGTCGTCAATTGTGTTGGTTGTAGTTCAAATCAAGTGCAGTTTTTTTTTCAAAGACGTCATTACATACTATGATTTTTTACTCACACATTTGTGTGGTTTGGACTTTAATAGAACCATTTTTTTTTTTTTTTTTGCCGAAGAAGGGATATTTTATAAAAAAAAAGAGTTGTAAAACATTTCATGTTCAATAAAACGACAAGTAAAAAATAAATTCACTTTCCTCAAAATTTAGCATAATTTAGTTTTTGTCAAATTCCCCATCTACATACCATGGGAGAATGTCACAAAACAGGAGTGGAAGCACCAAAAATTTGAACCGATTCCATCCGGTTCGATAAATTTTGATACCTATCGTCACAAAAACAACACACATACATGCGTAACAAATGACAGCACACCTATTCAAAATTGTGTATTATGCGTCGTATACGTATTCAAAAATTTGTTGTTTCGTCTTCCAATTCTGGATCAAAATACGCGTTCAGATGACAGATTTCTATAGTAGTGACTTTTTCCCATAACAGTTTTTTTAAAAATAACTAAGTATAAAATGTGTTGGTGCAGAAACAAAAAAAATGAAAAAAAAATCAAATTTACGTTGCATTGTTAGTGTAACCAACACACTCTTTGTTACTTTTTTTAAATAGGTATCTGTCAATGAGAGAAAATAGCAGGACTTATATCTAAGTTGGTTCTCTGTTTGATTAAAGAAGTGTTATTTTATAAATGTATGTATATACATACATTTAAATCTTTTGATTGTGTGATTTCATCGATCGTTGCCTATGGTTAATCGCGCCAATTCTGTTTTTTCACGGATTCGGGTCGCCAACCCTGCAATCCAACCCTTGAGTCGCCTCTTACGACACGTTTTGGAAACTGTGGTGGTATTCTAATTGATTCTCGTGCGTCGATATTTACGAGCAACGAAAAATGCCCCCCAGCCACAGGGGCGATATGTCTTCTTTGATCTTTTTGAAAGATGTTATGGAATATTCCAAACTTTTTTTACATTTCTCCGGCTCAAACGATTTTGACGTAGTCTGGAAGGGACCGCGTTTTCTTTAATCATTTTTTTCAGCTCGCACAACTTTTTTAAAAAGAAAATTTATTAAGGGATATTTTCGAATACCAAAGACCAATTACCGTGGGTCCTGGGTGAGATCGTATACTGGATTCTCACTATTTAATTTTTTGGTTCTGCACAATTTTCTGGTTTTTTCAGGAGTCGATTGCGATGGGTGCCACCGCTCGTCCAGTAAAGCCCGGAGTCTTGGAAAAATTGCTGGAAGGACGTTTTCGAGTACCAGAAACCGATTGTGATGTATCCTGATTTCGGAAAAAATCATTTAGTGAGTCATCCGGTGGGGCCGGGTTCCATTATTTATTTTCTTGTCACACGATTTTGATAAAAATTGATAAAGGTGAGATTTAAAATATGATAAAAGGAGTTCAATGGGTTAATGGCATAAATGTACTGCGATGAGTCCTAATTTCTGGAAAAGCCGTTTAGGAGGTCCTCCGCTGGGACCCAAGTCCTATTTTTTCAAAACAAATTAATTCTTGGGTTCTTAGTGGGGCTTGATCCTTATTTTAACATTTTATTTAGCTGTACCGATTTTGAAAAAAAATATCGGGACATGGTTTTCGGATGAGCTCTCGTCATGTTGTACCTAGCTGCGTCATGTTATATCACGTTGCACAATGTTATAGGATGTTGCGAGATGTTCCACTATGTCGTGTCATGTGCACCATATTGCACGATTTTGTATCATGTTGCGTCATGTTGGTTCGTGTTAGGTTTTAAGATTTGGACCGATTTTATAAAAATAGGTGAGAATGGTTTTCGAGCGCTAAACATCGATTGTGATGAGTCTTAATTCGAAAAAAAGACTTTGGGGAATTCGCAAATAAGATCTGGGTCCCTATTTAAGAAAAATCGGCTCGAATTTAAAAAAAAAACTTGAGAGACGATATTTTCAAGTGTTAGGAAACGACTGTCGCTTGGGGAAATTTGTTTAGTAGAAAAATTGTCAATAGGGATACAAATTTCTTTGTATTTTAAAAATAGAATGGGATTCCGAAATGAGTTCCGGATGTGATTTTAAAAAATGAGTAAATTTGGATGGAACGAAGACAATTGTCAAACGAATAGTATGGAACTCGGTCAGTGCTATTAAAATATTAGTGTGGCTTGTAATTTTAGGCAGAGTTTTTTTTGTTTTTATCCATGCCATCTGTTTTGGGGCCGAAGCACTCCCTGCTCTTTCGCGGTTATTTTTTCCGTCTTACTTTACGCATCACCTGCCAAATCGAATACGAACGGCTATAGGACCGATTTTAAGACCATCTGCACATTGTAAGCTCCATACCAGCCTATACTGACATGGTTTAGATGATAAATATTACAAAAATTGCAAAAAAAGTAATAACATTAATATTAGGATGGCACACCTTCATCTTTAGTTTTGTTTAGTTTGTTCAAGAAATTATTTGCCACATGAACGTTTGAAATAATTAAATGGAATTTCGACCAGTTGCACATCATAATTTTACAACATAATTTTATTTAAAAAAAAAAATTTATGTATAGGAAATCGAAATAAAACGTTTACTGTAGCTTCCAATGTTTAATTATATGTTTGGAGCGTATTATCTAAATTAATCTCCGAAATATTATTTTTATCGATAGCCTTCGTAATATCCCTAGTTATGACATTTTCCGGATATCCATTTTTCACAAAACATCCGTTAGATTTTTCACAAAACATCCGTTAGTATACGAATGTCACAATTTAATATCGACCTGACCACGTTGATCACGTGGAACTTTAATTTTCATTACAGTTGATTCACTACAACATCTAGAAAATCTTATCGATTATCAATTTATATTTCACTTGTAAATTTTTTACGCGGTGTAAAATTTTCAACGCATTCAAAATAAATTTTGATATCGCTAACAAATCTTTAGAATAATAATAGGTAATATTTCAGCTCTTCAGATGTCTCTGTTTTATACACGGTAGTTCGTCTTTTTTCTTTCACCTGAACCTTCTGATATGTGGGATCAGAATAGAGATATACATACATTTTATATTTTATAAACCGCAATAACCGTGTAATTTTGTGCACCGTTGGGCGTGTAAATCACACGATGTAATTTACTCGCCTTTTTAAAATAAGATACATGTAAATTACATAAGCTTATTATGTAAAATAAAAAAAATAAGTAAAATTGACTTTTTCATCATGCCATATTGAAGTTCAGGCGTTAAATTATCAAAATTAGCCGTGCGTTTCATGATCCCCATTGATCCAGATTAGCTCAAATTTTATATGAAAAACTTGATCCAGAATTTGTTTCAAACCATAATTTTTGATTTGAAATGTCTTAAACGACTTTGTGTTATTTTACGAAACGAGAACTAAACTGGAGCTGACCATACATCGGACCATGCATTGGTCGTTTAAATTAAACAAATTTTGAACAATTTTCTGATATTATTGGCCATGCTTATTTAGACAACAACAACAAACTTACTGTGATCACGTACAAGTCTATATCCCAACAATTTAAATTGATTTTATTTAAAATGTGAAATTATATATAAAGTTTCAAGTTCTTGTAAATCGAATTTTCAGATATTATCGGTCATAATTTTTAACAACAACAACTATTTCACAACAAACTTACGGTGATTCACATACAAGTCAGTATCCCAAAAACTTGAATTAATTTAAAGCAATTTGTGAAATTTTATATTGGTTTGAAGTCTTTGTGAAGTAAATTTTGTTTATTTTGACACCAACAACTATTTCTGACAAATACAACAAACTTATTGTGATTCACATACAAGTCAATACACGAACAATTAGAATTGATTTAATCCACTTTGTGAAATTATATATAGGTTTCAAGTTCTTGTTAAGTAAATTTTCTGATATTATCGGCCATGCTTATTTTGACAACAACAACTATTTCTGACAAATACAACAAACTTACTGTGATTCACATACAAGTCAATATCCCAACAAATTTAATTTATTTAATCCTTTGTGAAGTTGTATATCGGTTTCAAATCCTTGTTAAGTAGATTTTCTGATATTATCGACCATGTCTATTTTGACAAAAACAACTATTTATGACAAATACAACAAACTTTACTTTACTTTAAATTTTACTTGCTCCAATGTACTGCCATTTCACTTTTTCATTGAACACTTTTACGCCTATTACATAAAAGTCTTAGAATATATTTAAGAAAACATTAAACTATGTCGTATATTTGTGTTGAATGTTACAATTGCAGTTTTTTAGCTTAATAAAATTCCACATTTAGGTTCAGTTAACGCTGTTTAACAAAGTCGTAGACCAAAGTCGAAAGGTGTTACAGCTGATCCATAGGCTGAAAACAGCTTCCTAAACCAAAGCAAACAAAGAATCAAATTCCTATGATAAACGTGAATTAAAAATTACTTATCTGAGTGTCACATCGCAAGTTTAACCGATGAACGTCCTTCATTTAATATCCTGAGTCCTTTACACATTGTAACCTGTAAAAATAAAATTAATTTTCAGTAATGTTTGTAACCACAGATAGTCATACTAGAATTATACTAATTACGTAAATCTTTAATTGTTTGGCATAACTTCGATTTGATCGATGCATTTTAGCAGGGCCGTGCCTAGCTTCTCATCCGCCTGTGTGCCAGGTGAGATTTAGCCGCCCACCAAAATAATGTTTTTCCTGTTTACTAATCAAACGTTTTCAATCACATAAAATAAATAATAACAATCGCATAATGCCAATTATGAGAATCTATTTCAGGACAAAATTTTAATAAATTTTTTTTTTTTTTTTCTTAATCACTTAATTCTAACTAATACATCCTTCCACTTCGTTTTAAGTGTTATGAGACTAAATGCTAAGCAAGCTTACATAAAATAAAATTCTAAATAAACCATTCAATATTCCAAAATTTATTATAATAATATTTACATAAAAAAGTATAAAGGAGCTCTCAGCCCAAAAAATCCCCAAATTTTTACTCCCAGCCCACAAAATTTTTGTTATCACGATAGCTAAAATCTATCTTGGCAATCGAAATTTTCGGCGTTGAGCTATGTGTACCACTAGTTGGGCAAACGAACAGCTCTTGGGACTCTATGTATTATATCTCAGCTAATTTTTAATTTAAATAAGCATAGAATCTATGATGAAAACAAAATCGAAAGGATATCGGAAAACCTGAAATGTTATAAAAGATTTTGCCACTCAGGTCACGATCTCAATGTGATTTTCTGTTAGTCCATTAAGTATGGCCATGCCACAATGAAATTGTGAGCTGATCGGCAAAATCTTCTTTAATTGGTTTTCGTAAAACATAAAATCTTAGTTACTTTACGATTTTAGTTGTACATGCGATAAAGGTAGGCAAAATCCATGGGATGTTAGAAAACCCGGAAAACCCGATTTTAAATTTAATAACCCCGGTTTTGTGTTCAAATATCCTTAATCCTATTTACCAGGGGCCCTACTTCTTGGAAAATGTGTATGATTATCCGTTCACAACAGGCCTAGACCTACTCAAATATAATCTCCGCCGTTTAGTAATGGCGAAAAACTCGGAAAACCCGAATTTGTATTTAATATTCCCGGTTTCATATTCAAATATCTTTAATTCATAATTTTTGGAAATTGTGTTTATTTCTTGTTCTACAAAAGTCCTACTCAAATTAACAAACCATTTAGGATCAGGCTGGTAATTATTTTACCCGTTTATATGAAGTTATTTAATTTATTTGATATTACAAACTTTACACAAAAAAAATATTCACAACCGTTAACTTTATAGACTTTGTTTACAGTTACATTTGCCTTTATTTTAAAATGATGTAAATAAACAAAAAAGATTTTAAAATGAGGTAAATATACAAGAATTGGTCATTTGATTGGCGGTGTATTTGTGCGTCCAATGTATTTAAATATTTTGCAAAATTGAGTATTACAAAGAACGAGTTACAAATTGTATCAAGGTGTTACCGAAAAATCTGAATGATTGAATTTTTATATGCGGAATTTCTATGAAATCGTTTTGGATCAACCTGATAATTAAATGCATAAGAGGTTTTTATTGTTTGGTAGAATATTTAGTTGTGTTTTTCAAACTGTGTAGTTAGGATATAAATTCCGAATAATATTTTTGTTATTTCGAATGAAATATTTTTTTTTTTGTGAAATCTTAAGTATTTAATATTTTGCATCTTGTACGATCTACTATTTCTTTCACAATTATCAATTAATCAATTTTCCAAATATTTAGTTGTTCTAATGTTGATTCTATGATGTAATTTCCACAGGTCTAATCGCGTGAGGCCAAGTACACCAATCACTGTAAATCGTGCGCGTCATTTATCCAACAAACAGATGCTATGAATAGCAAGTAATTGAATCAACCTTGGACTGCTCTACGATGGTTCCAGAAATTCAGGTGAGTTTAAATGTTTCACCATTTTGTATTTCTTTTTTAATATTAATGTCATAAATTGCGAGGCAATTTTAAAATATTCTAAGACACTCCCAACTAAATTTAAAAAAATTATGTAGTTTATTATTGCTTGTTCTAAAATACCTTTTTATGGATCATAGTGCGAAATCAATTTTAGATTTTAAATTGTAATGGAAATTTATTTCTTTTACCCCTCATATTATATGTGGGGTTGATAACGATGGATAACTGCAGTTCTGCGACATCAAATTTAAAATCGTGTTCTTCTGTTATATAAAATGTCACTGGAGTGAAGTCTAAAAATAAGAAATGTATCATTGGTATTTAAAATTTCAAGAGGTCTTGTTCCGTGACGTATACCATTGAAAACAGCTTTGTTTAGCTTTAAATGCTTTTGCTCCTTGATTTTTTTTATTTCATCTGGTATGCTTTTCTAAGCTTATGCATAGAAACACTTAAGCTTCCTAAGATTAAAGTTTTACCAAGAACTCACCACTCACTTAACTGTGTTGAGATCAGCGGAACACAAGCATGAATTTCATCGGCCGAATTAATTTCTACACAAGTGTTTCTACACCGTCCCAGGAGCCAACCAACTGTCTAGAAAGAAGTCAGCTAACTTATGGCAAATCTCGAAGTTTTGCTAAACGGACTATTCTGTGGTGAGTTTAATAGCTTAAATTGAGGACTCTATTATCACTAGATGTCCAACTTTCTATCACACACCACTCCAAGGCTCCATTGATGAGGAATATTGTTAGTTCCAGCTGTAAGAACATTTGCCTAGTTTGGCCAATAATATGGTTCCTCCTGGTTTTATAAGTTTCCGGCTGGAAAAATAAAAGTTTTGGCTGCAAAATCATATAGTGTACAACGTTTGTGCTTCTTGTGTCGTAGTTCCGGCTGGCTGTATAAGATTTCGGATTGAATTGCAAGGTTATGGCTAGAAAATATATGGTACACAATGATGGTGATTTAACCTCAGACCACGTGATGAATTCAATCTGTTCATTCGGATTAAGACAACATCGAGAACCAGAACACTAATATCTTAGATCTGGTGTTCAAACCAGTGGAATGGTACAATCATTGCTTATGATGATCGTTGTGGTTCTTCCAGTATTTCCAATTAATTTTTGGAAAATGTATTAATATTAAAATGTAAAATGTAAAATTAACTTTGGTCGATATAAAACGGGTAGTTGGACGCATTTTTATAAAATAATGAGCTTGGCGATTGAGCCATGGTTTAATGGTCGCGTGCCTGGCCTCGGAAATCTAAAGTTCATGCGTCAATACAAATTGAATCAATCCGTTGTAAATTATGAAATATTTATTGCTCTCAGATCTGAAAAGTTTAATTAAATCGTTTTTTGATAGGTCTAATATTGTTGAGGTTGAATCGAATATTTGAAACAGCTATAAATGTTTCTGGAGCTATATTGATTCGAAGCCGAGCGATAAAGGTATGCCCGCGCAAATAACTCTCAAATGTTTGACTAATAATCCGCAGAGAATCACAGACTTTTTTGAAAATATGAATGTCTTTTCTTCGAGGAAGAATGATGATTTTAGTAAAATCCAAAAATTCAATTTCAATTTACTATACCAAGGACGTTCTGCATGCTCTATTGAATGTAAATGTGAATATGAGTTGTGGCCCGGACAAAATTTACTCGCTTATTTAGTTTGGCGAGTGCGGTATTTCCTTCAATTTGTGAAATACACACTGGAAAAAAAACCAGTAAAATCAAAAAAATAAACATATATTTTTTATGCGAAAAGTCTCGTTTTTAAAATGAAAAGGATAATCTTTTTAATTTTAAAATAATTTGTTTCGCCTTATTAAAAAAATAGTTTTAATATTTAAAAATACTTTTCTTACTTATACCAAATAGTTTTCTTAAATTTTAAGAGATTGTTTTTAAGGTTTAAAATTTATTGGCTAGTTTTAAAAGATTTATTTTAATTTTGAAATAATTATTTTTTAACAAAATGTCACACAATTTTATTAAATCAATACCCTGCTCCTCCTTGTCTTCGAAAATAATGGGTCAGACGACTTGATTCGCTACAAAATTATAGATTACTAATTGAATTCAAATTATGTTTAGTTAGTTTTATTAACTTTACCATATCACATGCGTCATACTATTTTAATTTAATTACTATACCAAGATTTTAACCCTCAGGATCATTGTGTAAAATTACGAATTACTCTCAGGATCATTGTGTAATTTAAGGGTTGTGCTTAACAGAATATAGAAAAATGAATGTCATTGTGTTTGTAATTAATATTTTGTCTAAAAAAGCCGAAAAAAAAATTAAAAAAAATAGACGAATTTCAAAATGTTTTAAAATTAATTTAAGCGTTCTATAACAAAAAAAAATAAAAACCTGATTTCTGGCAAAAAACAATAAATATAAACATTTTCATAAGTTGTCATTATTATGAAAAAAAAAAATGTTTTAATATGCAAGCACTCTTCTTTTGAAATAATTATTCTATTTAAATAAATACACTTTTTATAACTTAGATTTTTTAAATATTTTATGAATCATTTTATAAAATATTTTATTAAAATAAAAAAAACTATTTAGTAGTTTGTAAAAACGTCATTTAATTTCCAAAAAATACTTTTAAAATTAAAAAAAAATGTATGACTTTTAGAAATTAAAAATTTCGTTTTTCAATTTTACAAATCAAAACTTTTCTCGATCCGCACTTCCAGTGGTCCAACTTTGGTATGTCGGAACAGATTTTTAAATAAAGTCGTGTACTTAATAATGTTTCTGCCGTGTTCGATTTTTATTTTGTCTGGAGACGAATTTAAAAGTGTTATAAAAAAATGTACAAATTTTAATTATCTAAAAATGAATTGATGTTTCTAAATATACCAGTGGTACTATTCTGGCTTTCCTTAGGAATAGGGAATTGGGAAAAATATTTTCATAACATTTCTGTCTAAATTATATTTTTCTGGCCTACTGTTGGAATTAGTTTGGTGTAAATATATTCGAAACAAAGTTGATTGCGTGAAACTTTTTTCCACAAAATTTTTATAGGGAAAAATAACTCTCAATATATCTTTGAATTCCATCAGTAGGCCAGACAAATATAATTTAGACAAAAATGCTATGAAAGTATTTTTCACAATTCTCTATTCCCAGGGAAAACCAGAATAATGTCACAGATGTACAATAATACCGTTAGCTAATTAAATAAATCTATAAAGCTACCAGCTTCACTTGTCTCCTGTAATTCAAATCAAAATATTAATTTAAAATTTTTGAGGTAAAATTTAGCAGACTTTTCTGCAAAGAATTTACGGCATTTTCTTATTGACCTAATCTTCCAATTTTCTTGACACCATGTTTGCTCTACACACGTAGAGTATTAATTATTTACGCGGTGTAGACAATACGGCACCACACTGTGCACACTACATTGCGGTTCTAGTGTCGGACGGACACGGATTTTTGTTTTGCAATTTTTGTCAATTTTCTGGAATGTTTTTTTTTTGTTCCAATATTTTCTTAAAATAATTTTAAGTAAAAAAGAATCGTCTTCATATTCCGAAATCAAACCAGAAACTGGCTCAAACATTACTAAATTTTTCAAAAAAATAGCAAAAAACGCGTTAAAAAACCCGTATTAATTTTGTTAAGTCACTTGTCGCTTTCTCGCTTCTCTTTCGTACATCTCAAAGATACATTGGTTTTATTAGATGAAATATTATTAAAAACATTACCTGCCGTAATTTACATTATTCTACTCTATTAAGAATTCATTTTGTTTTTTATTCCGATTTTGCACACTCCACAGCACAAACTGTGGACAATTCACCTACCCGAAACTGAAAAGTTTTAGGTTAGGCTCGGATGATTTTCGGTGTTGTGTCCAAAATCGATGGCTTCTGGTGCTAATTATGCGCCCACAATACTACAAATGTTATGGATTACTAACTTCTGTATTTTGGAATAAGTGTTGGTTCTGACGTCTAATAATTGTAGTTTGATTCTAAATTTCATTTATTTATCTCGTACCATATTTGTTTACATTTTGATTTTTGTGTGAATTAGTTCGAAATATTTGTTGCAGATGCGGATTTTCCTGTGCCCATTTTTAATTATAAATGGCTACGATTTTTCCGTTTTGTACAGGAATCATTCTGGAACGCTGATTAAATAACTTCATATGCATGTTTTATGGTAAATTAAGCTTCATGATTGTTGTCTTAGAATAAGTATTTCTTCTGCGGATTATTCGTGAGCTAAATATATTGTGAAATCGCTTAAATACTTTCGCGGCTCGCCTTGACCATTACAAGCCAAATCATTGGCCAATCAAGTTTTGGACTCTGGAGTATTTCCACCTGTGTGGTTGTGTGGTTGCTCAATTTTGTCTCATGTCATCATTTTTGATTAACACTTTTGCCACATCTAGTTTGTTCCACTAATTTTTAAGACGTCATTTCATTATTCCAACTCTCCAACTCTGAAGATTGCGGAGCATAATTCTTGAACCAGATTGCACAATAAACATTTAACAAATTTTACAACACATATATTTATATAGAATATAATAATGGGATTACAATAATTAATATTGAGATTAACAATTAGTATAATATATGATTCTAGAATATTCGTAGCTTAACGTGACTTGTAACAAAGAGTATATATTATTAAGAGGAGTAACACAGTGGAAGGAAAATTTCAATAAAATAAATATTTAGAGAAAATTCTTCTTCTCTTTCGCTACTCTTTTCATCAATATTTACCTTTTACTTGTAACCTGCTACTTATTAAAATATTAGTAATAAACATATTTGTTTAGTTCTATAACATACCACACAACAAATATTTAATATAATAAGTTACTTTTTGAATGTATATATGGGTTTTTTTATTGTTTCCACACAAGGTAAACATTTTGATATTTATTATAATCATTTTGATTACTTTACTACTTGTGCACTTAATAATCTAAAATAATCTAAAATAGTTTAATATATCTATTATTAAACTTACAGTGCCATTAAAAATATCCTTAAATACTAAAATATATAAAAATAAAAAGGTCTATAAAATGAATGTGAGGGGTACTGAAAAGAAACGAACAGATTTGCATCAATTTTGGAAGTCAAAGCACAACTGAATTAAAATATAAAAATGCTTAAATCTTGAAAATCAAATATTATGTTGAAAAAGGAATAGGCTCCACATAAAAAATTATTCCTAACAAAAAGATAATAAATCTTTTTAAAGCTTGTTTTTAAAGCTTGTCTTGTTTCGAAATTATTTTCAGAATAATTTCGAAATAAGGCTTAATAAGAACAGAATATTTTCAGGATAAATTACCTTTGTAACATTTTAAATTTAATCAGTATGATATATAAAAAAAATAATCGATTTAACAAAATTCTTACTAAAATATAGTCAATTGTGATGTCATTATGGTTATGTCTTGTTTTAATTTCTTGATTTTGTGATGATTTTTGGTCGTAACTTTGAAATCCACATTTTTATCAAAAATATATTTTTTAATTACTTAGTAATGGGACACCTTATGCATATTGTTTAATTTAATTTTTGTAGGTATGTGGCTTTATTCAAAGAGTATATAAAGTCATAAAAGGGAACGAAACACAGGAAAATTTTTTTAAATTTTTTTTCATTGTTTGTAACATTGCATAGTCTTTGCTTTAATGTATGTAACATGTTTTTGTTCTGCTAAACATTTTGAATTTCGAAGTGTAAAGAAATTAAAGTAAGACTTTTGATGTAAATGAAAAAACCGCTTCGTTTGCTAAGAATTATGTTAAATTGAAATTTTGATTTATTCATCATAATGTTATAAAATATAAAATGTGGAAAAGTGTAAATATCCCAGTCTTAGAAAACTCTTGAAAGAAGACTATCACATACAGTGATGAAAACATACTATTCAAAGAAATATTAAATTTTGTGTAGGCCTGAATGGTAAAATAATAGTTCGCATTGCGTACATAAAACTTACATGGTTTCAATAATATTTTTGTTAAATGGAACCTATTTTTTAACGTTTAATAGTTTTTCAAGATAAATAAAAAAAATGCATTTTTATTTTTTATTTAATTCGTTTCAGAACCCCTTGTATGTTTCTTCGAAAAAAAATTCAGGTAGATTGTAGCTTTCGCAAGATTTCCTTATAATGACTAAACATAAAAATGTAATCTCTGTTTAAAGGTCCAAGCAAGCAGTTTAAAACATCAAATATATATTAATGCTTCACACGTAGTTCTAATTTGGCGATTTATTTCAATATTGGCGACAATTTGACCAAATTTTAAACACGTCTACTTTGATTCCATTAAGGTAACATTTAATACGTCGTTTTAAAATTTTATTTATCGTTTATCTAAATGAGTGGTTCAACTAAATAATTCGATTAGTTTTTGTTGTGTCCTTGTTGAGATCGACAATGAAATTTTCAATCTAGGCTACTTTGTGGAAACCAATTGTTTATTTATCCGTCTATTGGATTCTGCAATAATTTTTTATAAAGGTGCCCCCATTCCATGTATAACCCGTCACAGTAAGAAATGCGTGGCCACCATTTCTCTAGACTACAGTAGGGTTATTTGTGAAGCTTGCACTACTGCCACTTCAAATTGGCTTCATAATAAAATATTGCATTCTACCCGAATAGAAACATCTATAAGAAAGTATAATTTATTGTCTTGATTTCCTTCACTGTTCCTTAAGAGCTCTAAATGATTGTTCGTATCGTTGTTTCGAACATCAATTGACCCCATTTAGAAAGTATGGTGTACCGAACATTGAGCTCATTGCATTGACACCGATAATTTCATTCAATGTTTCCTATAACGAATTTCCAAAGTAAACGGTTAATTATGGTTTGTTCAAAAATATTGTGGAACATTTTGATATCATAGTTTTTGATCTTTGGTTATCTAAGCGAATATCTTAGAGAGCAAAATTCATGCTCTTACCTTTGGGTGGGTAATCGCGCCAATATTGAATTTTTTTTACGGATTCGGGCCGCCAACCCTACAATCCAACCCTTGAGTCGCCTCTTACGACCAGTTTTGGAAACTGTGGTGGTATTCTAATTCATCCTCGTGCGTCGAGATTTACGAGAAATGAAAAATGCCCCCAGCCACAGGGCTATGTCTACTAGTACAGTACGGGTTAAAATTATTGTAATAAGCGTGTTACTTATAAGAGTAATGAAATATTTCCAATTTTAAACCCCCAGCGTTTCGACGGTATATCCTGTCTATCTCAAGGAATACAATAATTTTTAAAAAATTGATAAACAATTTTTGGAAACTTGATTTGAAACATAAATTTGATAGTAACTTGGTTTAAAAATGAATTGAGTCAAAGATTTTTGACTATAAACAACAATTTTGTAACTACACAAATTAGTTTAATAAACTTCACAAATTAGTAATTCAGCAAAATTTTGGAAAATCTTCTAAGACGATTAATAAATTTCCTTTTACAAATACTTTCCAAAATTTGTCATGCCGATCCGGTTCACAACTTATTTCAGACAACAAATTTTGATTTGAAATGTAGTAAACGTCTTTGTGTTGTTTCACGAAGCGAGAATTAAGTTTTCGGATCTGACCAAGCTTCAAGCTGTATACATACGTCGGATGGAAATCCGGGATTTCTACATCTGAGATTTTTTTAAAAAATTTTTCAACTCTTTTGTATGAAAAGAGGCGTGTCTGTTGTATAATTTACATGATGTAATTGGTTAAAACGATGGGATGGAAAAATCCCGGATTTTTATCCGACGTATGTGTACGGCTTCAAGGAACACAATCGGCTGAATTCCGAATTGGTCATTTATTTGGAATTTAAATAAATTTTCTGATATTATCGGCCACGTTTATTTTAACAAAAACAACAATTTTTGACAAATACAACAATTTTTACTTAACTTTAAGACCCGATTTTATGAACGCGGATAAACGATTAATCTAGGATTAATCCACTGTTTGCATTTTATGAACGACGATAAACAAAAAATAAAATCCGAGTGTTTTAATTTATCCGCTGATTTATTTTCTCTTTTTGGTGTTTAAATCAGAGGATAAAAGTAGTTTTTGTTGTTGTACTATTTTCGACATGCACAATAAAAAATTTTTGAATATAGGAACGTGACATATTAATATTTAAAAAATACATCTTATTTTATTAAATTTACGATTTTATGGAGCTAAAATATATTAAAATATATTAAATACTTTATAGATTTTCGGCTTTTTTATAGACAAATATTATTTTCTATGACATTCACATTGTTTGAGACCTTTCGGGCCACCAAAAAATGAGGTCATTTACTTACAATACTCTACTAAAAAGAAGTAGAAAATTCACTCAACCCCCCCATTAACCCCAAGGGTATTTGTGTGTACAGAGCCACACAACCCTTTACAAAAATGAGAACTTCCTCAAGTTTCCTCTTGGCAGTTTGGTTTCGTACCGATAAAAGTTGGTCTACTCATCAGGTTGCAACGACCAAACTGCAAAAATTTACCTCTTGCTTCACACCTATAGTATGAAACAAGAACATTTCGATTTAGCGAATTATATCACCAAATCAGAAAACTCTTGGAATTTCTCATTTTATATGTGTGTATTAAGCCCACACTAAATAAGAGGAAACTTGAGGAAGTTCTCATTTTTGTAAAGGGTTGTGTGGCTCTGTACACACAAATACCCTTGGGGTTAATGGGGGGGTTGAGTGAATTTTCTACTTCTTTTTAGTAGAGTATTGTAAGTAAATGACCTCATTTTTTGGTGGCCCGAAAGGTCTCAAACAATGTGAATGTCATAGAAAATAATATTTGTCTATAAAAAAGCCGAAAATCTATAAAGTAATTAATACAGACGAATTTAAAATTTCTTAATTTATTTAGTGTGGGCTTAATACACACATATAAAATGAGAAATTCCAAGAGTTTTCTGATTTGGTGATATAATTCGCTAAATCGAAATGTTCTTGTTTCATACTATAGGTGTGAAGCAAGAGGTAAATTTTTGCAGTTTGGTCGTTGCAACCTGATGAGTAGACCAACTTTTATCGGTACGAAACCAAACTGCCAAGAGGAAACTTGAGGAAGTTCTCATTTTTGTAAAGGGTTGTGTGGCTCTGTACACACAAATACCCTTGGGGTTAATGGGGGGGTTGAGTGAATTTTCTACTTCTTTTTAGTAGAGTATTGTAAGTAAATGACCTCATTTTTTGGTGGCCCGAAAGGTCTCAAACAATGTGAATGTCATAGAAAATAATATTTGTCTATAAAAAAGCCGAAAATCTATAAAGTAATTAATACAGACGAATTTAAAATTTCTTAATATATTAAATAAAAAATGTTTCCAAAAAACGATTACTATTTTTTAATTGTTTCAAAAATAAATTAGAATTTAGAAAAGTTCTCGCAGCTAAAAATGCAGAGAGGTTTAAAACAGGCGGAGGACCTTATAAACCTAAAATTAGCCAGACAAATTGCATATATTCGTTTATAGAACCATCCGTTCGTCCACTTAAAAATATTGATTCCGCGGATCCAATATTTGAAGTATGTTAGTTAAGTAATATAAATTAGATTGTTTTGACGATGATGATGACGTTGATCTTTCCATCTTAAAAACTCAAAAATATCACATACAATTTTTCCATTTGATGAACAAAAATAGTTTTATAGTCACCTTGCGCAAATGTAGGAAATGTAGGTTTATATTAAAAATTTATTAATATTGAATTTAATTAAACTTTAACACGTTGATATTTATCAAAATTGACAAAATTGATGAGAAACATAAAAAAAAGTATTGCCAGTAATACAAAAACGGCTATAAAACTGCGATAAAAGAGAGAGAGTAAATATTTATTTATCGTCGTTTATAAAATCGGCCAAAAATAAAACTCTCGAGTAAAAATTAATCATTACTCTAGGATTTTTTGTGATTTATCCTCGTTCATAAAATCGGGCCTAAGATAATATTGAACTATGTCGTTAATGTGTGTTAAAGCTTCTAATTGCAATCTTTTTATTTTAATAAAACTCCACATTTACGTGTAGTTATCGCTGTTAGACAAACTCGTAGACTAAAATCAAAAGGTGTTACAGTTGACCCATAGGCTGGAAACAGCCTCCTAAACCAAAGCAAACAAAGAATCAAATTCTTATGATAATTGTTAATTAAAAATTACTTATCTGAATGTCACATCGCAAGTTTGGCCAATGAACGTCCTTCATTTAATATCCTCCATCCTTTGCACATTGTAACCTGTAAAAATAAAATTAATTGTAAGTAATGTTTGTAATCACAGATAGTCAATTATTTTCGCAATTCCACAATTTTGGCAACTGCTCGTTTAGAGTGTGTTAGTATGTAAGATAGCCAAAAATTCCATCACCGAAAAATGCGATCATGACATTTTTCACTCTCAGCACAAAAAATCGAAACATTTTTACTCCCAGCACACAAAATTCTTGCTATCACAACAGTTGAAATCTGTCTTGGCAACCAGTTTTCGGCATAAAGTGTGGAGAGAGTAAAAACGATGTGCGGGCCAACGAATAGTTCTTGACTATGTATTATATTTCAGCTCATTTTAAATTTAAACAAGCATAGAATCTATGATGAAAGCAAAATCCATTAGGAATGTCGGAAAACTTGAAAAGTTAAAAAAGATTTTGCCACACAGGGCAAGATCTCATTCGATTTTCTGTTAGTCCATTAAGTATGGCTCAATGAACTAACAGAAAATCGTAATGAGATTGTGGGCTGATTGGCAAAATCTTCTTTAATTGGTTTTCGTAAAACATAAAATCTTAGTTACTTTCCGTTGTACATGCCATAAGGGTAGGAAAAATCCAAGGGATATTAGAAATGTCGGAAAACCCGAATTTATATTTAATAATCCCGGTTTGGTGTTCAAATATCTTTAATTCATAATTTTTGGAAACTGTGTTAATTTCGTGTTCAACAAAAGTTTTTTTCAAATTAACAAACCGTTTAGGATCATGCTGGTATTTATTTTACCCGTTTATATGAAGTATTACAAATTTTACACAAAAAAAATATTCACAACCGTTAACTTTATAGACTTTGTTTACAAGTTACATTTGTCTATATTTTAAAATCAGGTGAATAAACAAGAATTTTTCGATTTGATGATTGGTGGTGTATTTGTGCGTCCAATGTACATAAATATTTTGCAAATATATTGGTGAGTATTAAGAAGAACGAGTAACAATTTGTATCAAGGTGTTACCGAAAAATCTGAATGATTGAATTTTTATATGCGGAATTTCTATGAAATCGTTTTGGTTCAACCTGATATTAAATGCATAGGAGGTTTTATTATTTAGTTGTGTTTTTCAAACTGTGTAGTAAGGATGTAAATTCCGGATAATATTTTTGTTATTTCGAATAAAATATTTTGCATCTCGTACGATCTACTATTTCTTTCACAATTATCAATTAATTATTTCGTTGTTCTAATGTTGATTCTATCACTTCTACTGTAAATCGTGAACGTCATTCATCCAACAAACGGATGTTATGAATATTCTTGTTTTTTGGCGGCATTTTAGCAAGTAATAAAATTAACCGTTTAGCGCTCTACGGCTGTTCCAGTAATTCAGGTGAGTTACTTTATTTCATGTACTTTATTACATGTAAATACAAAATTTCTTTTTAAATTTTAATTTCATAAAGTGTGAGGTAATTTTAAAATATTCTAAGACACTCCCAACTAAATTTAAATTTTTCATATAATTTATTGCTTATTCTAAAAGAACATTTATCGATCATAGTGCGAAATAAGTTTTAGAATTTAAATTGTAATCGAAATTTGTTTCTTTTACCCCTCATGTGGGGTTGATAATGCTGGATAACTGCAGTTCTGCGACATCAAATTTAAATTGTCTTATTCTATCATATCCACGGGAGTGAAATTAAAAAAAACAATATAATTGGTATTTAAAACTTCACGAAGTCTTGTTCCGTGACGTATACCATTGAAACAAGTTTTTCCCGCTCCTCTAAGGAGTGACAATTTGAACTCTTTTGCTATTTGATTTCTTTTCGTCTGGTATGCTCTTGTAAGCTTATGCATAGAACTCCAAGGTTTCTTAAGATTCGAGTTCCACCTCTAAAGAACTCACCAATTTAGAAATTATGTTATTGTAGATACTGGTTTACTGTGTTGAATCAGCTTCGCACGAGCATCATTTAATTCGACTGAAAGAATTTCTGGAAGTGTTTCTACACGGTCAAAGGAACCAACCAAGAGTCTAGAAAATAGACCCCAGTCAGCAGACGTATAATTGCAAATCTCAGAGTTTTGCTACTTGCGAGTTTGAATGACTGTAAAGTTTTCAACAAAAATTAAAAAATACCAAAACAAGGCGGACTAAAAACTTTGTCGAAATACCTCGACCCCATACCTCTCAATTGTTATTGCGCCTTTTAATTATGGAAGTGTAATGCTTTAAATTTTGATTGTAATTGATTATGGCGTTTAAATGATTATTTTCACAGCTTAATTTAACAACTTAAGTTAGTAGTTTAAGTTAATGAAAGATTGTACGCCTGCTATAGCTAGTCCGTAGTGACTAACGATTTTGTCTACAATTAAATAATTTCAACACCCGGAGCACGTTATGCTTCCGAAGGATAGGGAAGTTTGTAGGTCACGGATTGTATTTTCGTTGAGTGCTAAAATATCGAAAGGCAGATAGCAGCTGTGGATATTTCTAACTCGAACTTGGCCTTCTTTGATATACTTTTGATATAATTTCGGAAATGAGCCTGTTTAAAGACTCTATATCGATACCCATACAGACAAAAAATCGAGAAAAGGAATAAAATCGACACATGAACACGTGATTACTGATAAGATTTGATCTCCAAATACTTTCGAACCTCCATTTTTCAGTACCGGTACTTTTTCGGCAACAAAACCTTTAATACGAGCAGTGCATTTCGGCTCAGATTTAAAAACATCTTTATTAACATGTTTAAGCAAAACGTTTTTGCCAAAATGTTTAGGGAATTTATTTGCCGGTCTCATTTTCTTTTCACGTTGTTCTTCCTGGAACATATTTTCTACGCCAATTTTATATGTTTTTGGAGTTGCTAGTGGTTCCAGCATCTCTATAGATTTCAATTTTTGCTCACATCTGTGTTTTAATATATTTACGAATCGACCAGTTTTCATTCGCTTATTTACTAAACCAATTTTCTACAATGGCGTTGGAAACATTACTATTTATGCCGAAGATGGTAAAAAAATAATTGGCCCATAAAATTACATAAGCAAATTATTTTTTAATTAAAAATTGTACAAGCTCGTCGTAATAAAAATTATTTTGTTTAACTCCACGCTCTTTAAGAATTCTTCGTTTTACGTTTAGATATATTGAATAGTATTTTAAATAAAACGGATTGACTTCTGGCCAAATATTAATATTGAATGATACGATTTCCTCGGGTTTACTACTTTCAAAGTCTGCATATTTTTCACTGTACAATTTGCCTAAATTTTGAGAAAATGTTTTATTATGCCAGTTTGCTGGTACAGAAAAAATCTAAAATTAAATTTCGATTTTGTGCACTTATATAAGGCAATTGTTTTTTTTATTTGCACCTTAATATTATTAACGAAACATGAGCAGAAAATAAATATTGGTGTACTTGTTTTTTTTTTGGAGTCGTGCCGTTTGCTAACGTACTAAGCTGACTACACTACGAACGAGTATTAAGAGAGTGGAATTAATGACAAACATTATTTACTTTATTTTAACAAAGAGAACCACAAACAACATTTTTCACTCAAAAGATATTTTCCATTTTGGAAAAAACGGAATATAAAATCTAAATTTTTTAGGACCTTATATTAAATTTTAAATATTTTGAAAAAATAATAATTTAAACAATTTTAATAAAATCTTTTAAGAACCAAAAAATATTTGAGAAAATTTATTTTAGCTTCTTGAAAAAATTGATCAAGTTCGTGGTCAATAACAAATAAGTCTACATAATCATATTAAAATGGTGATAATTTTTGTTTCTTAAGGATGTTTTAAGGTAACTACACATATGTATATACCTTGTCCGTCGGAAATCTCTGTGAGCCTACCAATCCTCGATACAATGAACAAAATTCTATGAATAAAAATTCCATTTATTTTAGTTTTGCAAAAATTGATCAAGTTTGGACACAATGATTTTTTTTGTTTCAATATTTTCTTATAATAATTTTAAGTAAAAAAAGAGTCTTCATATTCCGAAATCAAACGAAAAAGTGGCTCAAGAATTATTAAATTTTTACCAATATTTTTCAAAAAAAAAAAAAAAAAAAAAAAACTCGCAAAAAACGCGCTAAAACACCCGTATTAATTTATTTAAGTCACTTGCCACTTTTTCGCATCTCTTTCGTGCATTTAAAAGATACATTTGTTTTATTTGATTAAATATTATTGAAAACATTACCTTTCGTATGTTACATTATTCTACTCTAATTAAGAATGGCTTTTGTTTTTTATTCCGATTTTGCACACTCCACAGCATAAGCTGAGGACAATTCACCTACCCGAAATTGAAAAGTTTTAGGTTAGGCTCGGATGATTTTCGGTGTTATGTCCAAAATCGTGGCTTCTGGTGCTAATTATGCGTCTACAATACTGCAAATGGTATGGATTGCTGAATTCTGCATTTTGGCATAAATGTTGATTCTGACGTCTAATTATGATGGTTTGATTCTACATTTCATTTATTTATCGCATACCACATTTGTCTACATTTTGATTTTTGTGTAAATTAGTTCGAAATATTTGTTGCAGATGCGGATTTTCCTGTGCCCATTTTAAATTACGAATGGCGACGGTTAAATTTAATATACGGTAGTGTATTTTGAGTGTAATCATATTTTTAGTAGTAGTTTCAGAAGTTTTCTCTTCATGATTTCGTTTTATATAGACATCATAATAATTTAAAGACCGCTGCTGCCAGTTAGATATTTGCTGATAGTTGCATCGTGGCCAGTAAATTAGAACTCATGATTGTAGTTTTAGAATAAGTATTTCTTCTGCGGATTATTCGTGAGATAAGTATATTGTGAGATCGCATCAATTTTCTCACGGCTCGCTTCTCAGGGTTACCTTCGCCATTACGAGCCAAATCATTGGCCAATCAAGTTTTGGACTCTGATGCATTTTCATCTGCTGTGTGATTGCTCTACTTTGCCTCATGTCATCATTTTTGATTAACACTCTGGCCACATCAAGTTTGCTCGACTAATTATTTGTGATGCTCTCCTACTCTAAAGCAGATTGCGTAGCATAATTCTTGAACCAGATTGCACAATAAACATTTAACAAATTTTACAACACATATGTATATGGAATAGAATATAATAATGGGATTACAATAATTAATATTGAGATTAACAATTATTATGATATATGATTCTAGAATATTCGTAGCTTAACGTTACATGTCACAAAGAGTATTTATTTTTAGAAGGAGTAACACAGTGGAAGGAAAATTTCAATAAAATAAATATTTAGAGAAAATTCTTTTTCTCTTTCGCTACTCTTTTCATCAATATTTACCTTTTACTTGTAACCTGCTACTTATTAAAATATTAGTAATAAACATATTTGTTTTAGTTCTATAACATACCACACAACAAATATTTAATATTATAAGTTACTTTTTGAATGTATATATGGATTTTTTATTCTTATTGTTTCAAAACAAGTTAAACATTTTTATATTTATAATAATATTTTTTAATTATTGTCTACTAATTATAGTAGATGTATATATAACTAATTGTGCGCTTTATATTATGAAATAATCTATTAATATATTACATTAATTAAAATTAATTATAATAAAAGTTTATTATTAAATCAGATTATTAAATTAAATTTTACACTGCCCTTAAAAATAACCCTAACTACTAATATATTACGAATATAACAAGTTCCATAAATTTTTTGACAAATAAATAGGTTTCACAAAATAAACTATCCCTGAAAAGAAGATAATACAATTATTTAAAGCAGAATGATTTTCGAGAACATCTTATTAAAATTTGTAAGTCTTCATTGTAGAGAGGCTTCACTAGGGATTTATTGTACCAATTAGAATTACAGCCAGAAAAAAACAACAAAAATATTTCCTGGAACAGAATATTATCAGGATAAATTACATTGATAACATTTTAAATTTAGTCAAATTATGATAGATAGAAAAAATAATCCTTTTAACAAAATGCTTACTAAAAGATAGTCAAGCGGGCTGTCATTATGGTTATGCCTTGTTTTAATTTCTTGATTTTATCATAATGTTATAAAATATAAAATGTGGCAACGTGAAAATATCCCCCCTTAGTCTTAGAAAATAAGCAAAAGTAAGACTATCACATACTTTTCAAAGAAATATTAAATTTTGTGTAGGTCTAAATGGTAAAATGCCTCGTACATAAAACTTACATAGTTTTAATAACATTTTTGTTAAATTTTATTCAGCTTTAGATAAATGGGATCTATTATGGAACCTATTTATTAACATAGTAATTTTTCAAGATAAATAAAAAAAAATATTTTTTTTTATTTAATTGGTTTCAGAAACCCTTGAAGTTGGTTCGTGAAAAATTTCAGGTTGATTGTAATTTTTGCAAAATTCCTTTATACGAGTATAATGACTAAACATAAAAATGTAATTAATTATTAATATTATTGAGTTATTTTTTAGAATTGATAATTTTTGCAATGGTATTTAAGCTTCCGACATCCTTTTGGATAATGATTTTTGAGTAATATGCATAATTTAATATTTTTATAATGAAGTTTACTGTCCGAAACCAGACCAAGTATTTTTGTGGTACCAACCACAAAAACTTTTGCCATCCGGTTCATGTATCAAAAGAATATCTAAAAGTTATTTTTTTGTCTGATTCTTTTTCTAGAGTAAATTTAATTCTATTACTTTTATCGATTAAATTAAATGCATCTAAAAATGTGTAAATCTTATTTTCTGGAACCGCCGAACTTTTCAAAATTTTCACGACTAAATTTGCAATTATAGGGCTTTTTTAGGGAACCCAAAGGTGGACAAAAAATTTGCCTAAAAACTTTATTATCAAAATAAAATTTTGAATTATATAAAATAAAACCATCAAAATCAATTTTTGTTTACCAAGTGTAAAATTGTTTTTTGAAAGTGTCTGAGATAGCCGTTTTTCGGGGTCGAAAAGGGGTCGAAAGCTAAAGCAAAAATAAAATATTTTTGTAAACTGAGTTAAATACCATTAAAAAATTAACAATAAAAATGTTATCTCTTCGCTTATTTCTAGTTTGGCGATTTAGCGTTCAATTGGCTACAGTTGGGCATTGTATTAAAGCATTCAAGTTAGGGTTTTTCTTCCCGTTGTTTTATGAGTACTTTAATATTTTGTTAATCCATAGGAAACATTTAAGCTGATGTTTTTACTTAAATAACCAAAAATTAGAACATACACGCCTACGGTGGACACCCCTGGTATAAAATTGTAATTTATCGTATCCACCACCACGCGCGCTCATCTTAAATATATCGCATTACTTTTTCTAATATGTTAAAGATTAAAATTTAGTATAACAGAACGCGTATTTTGATCCAAAAATAATAACAGGAAAGAAGAATTACCGGAACGCAATAGTGTAGAATATATGTGTTTTTGTATTAGTAACAAACAAATTTGTTCGTACGTAACGCCACACCATTCGCAATGTTTTTATTTTAAGTTAATAATTTATATTTTGTAAATTAACAAATTGTATATCCCTTTTGTGTTTTAACACAATTGTGTGGGTACGGCAAAATTACCATGTCAAAAATTTATTTTTGTTTGTGCTTTGAACCAACTTACATATTTTTGTATTCCTTTCAAACTTATTTTCATTCGAAAAAAGCACTATAACTATACACTCAATTGTGTTGGTTGTAGTTCAAATCAAGTGCAGTTTTTTATCAAAGACGCCATTACATACTATGATTTTTTACTCACACATTTGTGTGGTTTGGACTTTAATAGAACCATTTTTTTTTTGCCGAAGAAGGGATATTTTATAAAAAAAAACAGTTGTAAAACATTTCGTGTTCAATAAAACGACAGGTAAAAAATAAATTCACTTTCCTCAAAATTTAGCATAATTTAGTTTTTGTCAAATTCCCCATCTACATACCATGGGAGAATGTCACAAAACAGGAGTGGAAGCACCAAAAATTTGAACCGATTCCATCCGGTTCGATAAATTTTGATACCTATCGTCACAAAAACAACACACATACATGCGTAACAAATGACAGCACACCTATTCAAAATTGTGTTTATGCGTCGTATACGTATTCAAAAATTTGTTGTTTCGTCTTCCAATTCTGGATCAAAATACGCGTTCAGATGACAGATTTCTATAGTATGTAGTGATTTTTTCCCATAACAGTTTTTTTAAAAATAACTAAGTATAAAATGTGTTGGTGCAGAAACAAAAAAAATGAAAAAAAAAATCAAATTTACGTTGCATTGTTAGTGTAACCAACACACTCTTTGTTACTTTTTTTTAAATAGGTATCTGTCAATGAGAGAAAATTTGCTGGACTTATATATAAGTTGGTTCTCTGTTTGATTAAAGAAGTGTTATTTTATAAATGTATGTATATACATACATTCAAATCTTTTGATTGTGTGATTTCGTCGATCGTTGCCTATGGTTAATCGCGCCAATTCTGTTTTTTCACGGATTCGGGTCGCCAACCCTGCAATCCAACCCTTGAGTCGCCTCTTACGACAAGTTTTGGAAACTGTGGTGGTATTCTAATTGATTCTCGTGCGTCGATATTTACGAGCAACGAAAAATGCCCCCCAGCCACAGGGGCGATATGTCTTCTTTGATCTTTTTGAAAGATGTTATGGAATATTCCAAAATTTTTTTACATTTCTCCGGCTCAAACGATTTTGACATATTCTGGAAGGGACCGCGTTTTTTTAAATTATTTTTTTCAGCTCGCATAACTTTTTTAAAAAGAAAATTTATTAAGGGATATTTTCGAATACCAAAGACCAATTACCGTGGGTCCTGGGTGAGATCGTATACTGGATTCTCACTATTTAATTTTTTGGTTCTGCATAATTTTCTGGTTTTTTCAGGAGTCGATTGCGATGGGTGCCACCGCTCGTCCAGTAAAGCCCGGATTCTTGGAAAAATTGCTGGAAGGGCGTTTTCGAATACCAGAAACCGATTGTGATGTATCCTGATTTCGGAAAAAATCATTTAGTGGGTCATCCGGTGGGGCCGGGTTCCATTATTTATTTTCTTGTCACACGATTTTGATAAAAATTGATAAAGGTGAGATTTAAAATATGATAAAAGGAGTTCAATGGGTTAATGGCAGCAATGGACTGCGATGAGTCCTAATTTCTGGAAAAGCCGTTTAGGAGGTCCTCCGCTGGGACCCAAATCCTATTTTTCAAAACAAATTAGTTCTTAGGTTCTTGGTGGGGCTTGACCCTTCTTTTAACATTTTATTTAGCTGTACCGATTTTGAAAAAAAAATATCGGGACATGGTTTTTGGATGGGCTCTCGTCATGTTGTACTTAGCTGCGTCATGTTATATCACGTTGCACAATGTTATGTGATGTTGCGAGATGTTCACTATGTCGTGTCATGTGCACCATATTGCACGATTTTGTATCATGTTGCGTCATGTTGGTTCGTGTTATGTTTTAAGATTTTTACCTATTTTATAAAAATGGGTGAGAATGGTTTTCGAGCGCTAAAAATGGATTGTGATGAGTCTTAATTCGAAAAAAAAGACTTTGGGGAATTCGCAAATTAGATCTGGGTCCCTATTTAAAAAAAATCGGCTCGAATTTAAAAAGAAAACTTGAGAGACGATATTTTCAAGTGTTAGGAAACGACTGCCGTTTGGGGAAATTTGTTTAGTAGAAAAATTGTCAATAGGGATACAAATTTCTTTGTATTTTAAAAATAGAATAGGATTCCGAAATGAGTTCCGGATGTGATTTTAAAAAATGAGTAAATTTGGATGGAACGAAGAGAATTGTCAAACGAATAGTATGGAACTAGGTCAGTGCTATGAAAATATTAGTGTGGCTTGTTTATACGATATACGCCCCGAAAATGACACATTTTTACTCTCAGCCCCGATAATGTTTGCTATCATGACAGAGCTAAAACTGTCACAATACATACATTTTTCGGGGCTGAGAGTAAAAATATTGCATTTTCATGAGGAAAACATAAAAATTTTCGGGGCTAAGACAAATATTAATTATTGCCCATCCCTAATTATGTTAGTTAATTCAAAGTAATTTTAGGACAGAGTTTTTTTTTGTTTTTATCCATGCCATCTGTTTTGGGGCCTGCTCTTTCGCGGGTATTTTTTCCGTCTTACTTTACGCATCACCTGCCAAATCGAAGCCGTACGGCTATAGGACCGAATTTAAGACCATCTACACATTGCAAGCTCCATGCCAGCCTATACTGACATGGAAGATGGGTCGGCCCATTAGTTTTGTACTCCGACAGGGAGTCATAGATGTGAAACATTCCATCCCAGATCGTAATCTGTTATGAAATTTCACTTTTGCATCCTGCCCCTATCGGGATTCGAACCCTGTTCCTTCCAATCCAAATACCAAAGCTTTAACCACTGTGCCATTTGGTCGGTAGGACAGAGTTGATATATAGTTCGCCAAACACGGCAAATATTCGTTGGCCGAATTATCGGCTTGTGTCTGGTGATGAAGACGTTGATGAAAGACGATGATGATAACGTTGCCATAAAATGTTGATGAACTTTTCGATAGACATCAAAGCAACGTTTGAAAAACAATCTTGCCCCATTTTATTGTGAAGCTTTTCAAAAGCATCATGCATGAAAAGGATCTCTGTACTAGAGGTTGTCGTTGGTATCATTAGAAATAAACTGCATAATTTATGAAATTCTTTAAAATCCGAATTGAGACCTGAATTGTTTAGAAAATCAAGAACTTCATTTAAATAAAAAAATAATAAAAAAAGGCATTATAGGGAAAATTGTTCTTATATGCATGAAATTCACTAATATCAAGCAATTCTAAAAATTCTAAATATTTGAATTCTTCAAACCGAAATTATTTATAGTTCACAGGAAATTTCCATTCTCAATCGTTTTCTTCTAAGTTTTTCTTCAATACTCTCCTGTCAATTAATTATCGTCCAAAATTGATCAAAGTCATATTTTTTTAAAAAAAGTTTAAATTATTTTACGCTGTTCATGCAGTATGCAACATAGTTAGACTTTTTTTAAAGTACCATAATATCAGTATATAGCAAGTTTACTTCTTTAGTAGTCTAGTTCCATTCGAATTGGGCTGTTAATCACAGATGTTATTGAAACAATCAAATTATTATTCTGGAAAAACTGTTAATGCCAAGCTAATAAGTGTAATATAGTTCTATATAATTTCCTCGGCTATAAGAGTCCGAACTTTCATTAATCCCTCTAAATGCAAGGCCTTGCATTCCCAAGAAGAGCGCCGTATCTATTAATGATACAAGAATTTCCCTATTTTGTTTAACCTTGTTAGTGAATTTTTCGATAGCTAAGGTATGGTCTGAATTTAATAAATTTCCTATTCGCACACTTTGTTACGACCATTCTGTAACAATTTTTCTCAGTTGCAAAAAATTTTCGTTGCCAAAATGATTTGTCATTTTGGTGATTACATCCCCCATCTATGCTAAATATTTGCTACTTGTGTTTGAGTCTAAGGAGTAGCTCAAAAAAATCGTGTGAATCGTCTGTGTTAAGTTCTTGTTTTACACGCGCCGTGCGATTGTTAAATAAAGGGCGATGAGCGAGACCAATGCGCATTGAGTGTGTGCGAAGTAAAACGATCTAGAAAAATCTTATATGCTTCTCGTTTATATCAATGCGAATTGATGTAAACGAAAAACAGAGAAGAAAGACAATTCTTCTAGAACGTTTTGCGCGTCGTTTTTCAGAGCGAGAATTTTTTTTGATGAGTCTAGTTTGGATTTTTATAAAGTGCAGTCGAGTTTTGGTTTTTCTGAAAAATTAAAGTCTTGTTTTTATTTTCAATAATTCGAGTTTTGTATTTTGTTAAAAACGGGAATCATGAACTTTGTTGTGGTTAAAAAAATTAAATTTAATAAAATTATAATTTAAATAATTATAAATTGTAAATAATTTAAACAAATGCGATTTAAATAAGATAATTATTAATAAAAATAATTGGTTTAGATGATAAATATTACAAAAATTGTAAAAAAGGTCAATAAAAATTCGCCATTACGGAATATTTTTAGCTTTTTATATTCTTGCGAGAAAAAACAACAAAAACCCAAGTAGAAAGAAGGACGAAGATTTTTTTTTATATTTGTGCCGTTGGTAATTAATTTGATATAGTTTTACTTGAATATGAAGTGTTCGTCATATTTTTTATGAATAAATTTGTGTGCTATAAAACTAGTTTAAATAAATTATATTGTGTAATAAAACTATTAATTTGTACACAAGAAGTATACATTACATAACTTAAATTTGTTAATTAAAAAATTGGATTAAAAACCGATACTTTGATCACAAAAAAAAAATTAGTAAATTTCTGTTAATAAAAAAAAGTGGGAGACAAGTGTGGTGTGACATTCATTGCATTCGATTGCGAGCCAATTTTTGTGGTGACGGGGACAGGCCCCGCAACATAATAGTGCCTAACCAGGCAAGCACTCGAGCGCGAAGGCGGGAAGACGCCCAACAATTCCTTCGATGAAAGACACCGCAACGGTCTGGGTGTGGCACCACCTGTAGCATGACGGCCGCTCAAGGCCGCAACAGTGAAGTATTATAATAAAGCCGAGCCAACGCCCTACGGGTTTTGTTGGCGGCCAGGCAAGGCCATTAAAAAATAAACACAAAAAAAAATATACCAAAGGCAAAAAGGTCGCCCAACGGGGAGACATATGGGTTTTGGCGAGCTCGTGCCCAACGGTCCGGGTGTGGCATCACCTGTGGCATAACGACCACCCAAGGCCGATAATAAAAAAATGAATTATTAAAATTTCCGGTTTTGGTATGATGAGGGGGGAATTTCCATACTGTGTCGGTGTATGGTTGGCGGTCTCTTGGTGCCCGCATCTGGATTCGAAACCGGTGTTTACCACCGTTTGAGTTCGGACGGATGCGCCCACCAAACCACCTCTCTTCCGTTATAATTTTTTTTAACTTTTTTGCTGTTCGTTCCTCAGGTTCCGGCCGACAAATTTCGGCGGAATTCGGGTATTATTATTATTTGCGTTTTTTTTTAATTTTTTTAAAAAATCTCTGTAATCACGCTGTAAGCCAGGAGCCATGCAAGCCTCAAACCCCACGACCCTTCGCACTTCTCCCTGAGAATGTGGCCGGCAAAAATCACGGTGTTAAAAATGATTGGTGCAACGATATTAATAAAGTTTCTCCGTAGATCTAATCTAAACTTAGGAATATGTTTCAAGAAGGTATGATTTGATCTGAGATTATACCCTGCATGAGTCACAAAATTATTCCCACTTTTAACATAGAATATTCTAAGTACCTTGAACACGAATATGTGACGTAGAGGAAGTATGCTGAGATTTTCAAATAATGACCACGAAGGCGAAAAAGATTATTTAAAGCACATTATTCTGATTAACTGCTTTTGTCGCACGTATATAGGACGTAGTGTAGCATTGCAAGTACTACCCCAACATGATAAACCATATTGCAGTATTGAGTCCGCTAATGCAAAGTAAATCGTCCTAAGTAAATATTGCGGACAAAATAGCCGTAAAACATACATTTTCTGGAGACCAATGATAGTCTAGTTTTCAGCCCTTGTGTGTGCGCTTTCCAATTTAAATCTCGATCAATAATAATACCTAGATATCGAAATTCATCAACGTGTTATTGTTTCTGCTGCATTCGAAAGTATGATACGTTGTCTCAAGATACAACGATGGGGTATCCCCAAAAATGTAATAATTTCGTTTTTTGACTCAAAACAAAATTATGTGCTTCCAACCAAATTGACAAACTGTTTAAATTATGATCTATGAGCGTGATATTATCTTGATAACTTGGACTAGCATATGTAAACGAGAAATCGTCAGCAAAAGCAGTTGGAGACCCTCGAAATTGTTGTCGAAAAATACCGTAGTAATATCGTACAGTTTGTCAGAAAATTTCACTTTGTCCAAACGTTAGCTTCATAAATCCAGAGCTATTTCCATATTTAGGTGTTAGGTGTCATAGAGTTTGTCGGAAAATTTCACTATGTCCAAACGTTAGCTTAAGGTTGACACAATCAAATAAATCCAGAGCCATTTCCATATCTTGGGGATATGTATCATTTTCAGTTCTCGCAAATCTAAGCGCTTTATTGATTTGAGTAGTTTTATTTTAAATAAATTCTGAATATCGTAGAGTTTGTCGGAAAATATCACTATGTCCAAATTTTAGCTTCAGGTTGACACAATCAAAAAATGCAGCAGAGCCATTTCCATATTTATGGGATAGGTGCCATTTTTCGCCCTAGCAAAATCTAATCGATGTTATTGGTTTGAGTTGTTTTAATTTAGAAAAATTCTGAAATTCTACGATAGTAGAGTTTGTCGCAAAATATCACTTTGTTCAAATGTTAGCGTCAGGTTGTCACAATGAAACAAATCATAAGCTATTTCCCTATTTAGGGGATAGGTGTAATTTTTCGCTCTCGCAAACCGAATTGCTTTTATTGGTTTGAGTAGTTTGAATTTAGATAAAAAAAATAAAAGTATAAAAGTTGAATTAAAAATTGTATTGCTGGAATCCAGAAGATATCCCCCTCGAGATTATTTGCTCAAAAGTTAGGTTCATCCATCTCAAATATAACGCCAATTGTTCTCTGAACGGACGATATGAAGATCTGATCTAAAGCAAAATCTCAGCATAGGTTTCATATCTTATTTGCGGAACTCTCAGGAATAACTCATTGGGAATTTGGGCCTTAAAGCTAGAATTCTTGGTGCTCCAAACTAACCGAAATTACCTATTTCCAAATATTCAATTCAAAAGCCTTATCTTTATCTCTGTGTTGGTAAGTTTGCATTAAAGTTTTCCATTTTATAAAAAAAAATCGGTTAAATTAAAAATTTAATTGCAGGAATCCAGGAGAAACTCCCTCGAAAATAATCCCTCATCGTATTTTTTTTCAATAAAAATATAAAAAAATGTCAAACCAATAGAATTAATACAACAAATATTTTAATGCAATAAAAGTATACTCACATTTTTAATTTCACAATCAGAACCGACCCTTTCCGAAATATCAAAACAGTTACTATTGTTCACAAAAAGATAACTGTTGCGTCTTAAACAATAGCGCGATTGAATTGCGATGTACATTTCTTTCAGCTGCAGCCCAATCAAAAAACTTGTGCACTAATATCAAAATGGTTATTGCAGTTCATCCAAAAGTCTAAATATCACACCCACCCGCGGCAGCTCCCTAAAACAAAAGAAACAAAAAATGAAATTCTAATTATAAACATAAAATTCGAAAAACGTATCTCAATGTTACAGCAAACGCGTTGATCGCTCTTTTCCCTTTTATATAATTTTTTTTTACTTATTGTCCCGATTTTTTACACTCCACATCATAAACTGTGGAAAATTCACCTACCCAAAACTGTGAAGTTTTAGGTTAGGCTCGGATGAATATCGACGTTTCGTCCAAAATTGTGATTTCTGCTACCAATTTTGCTCTCACAATACTGCAGATGTTCTGGCAAAATGTTGATTCTAGCGTCTAATATTTATTAGTTTGGAATAGTTAAGTGGTTTACTGGTAGGCAGTATCAATCAGAAAAGTTTAAAAACACTTGAAATTTAAAAATTATTAAACTTCTTGACTGTAATTTTCGAATAAGCTGAAAGCAGGTTTCATTCTTTGCTTTAATGGTTGACCAGTTTCGGAGGATTGGTGTAAGAATTAGATTTTCTACTCTTCCATTTAAATATTTTCGTATTTTTTTTTTTTTAATCAATACCATTTGTTTTAGGGCCGAAGCACTCATTGCTCTTTCTTGGTTCATTTTTCTGGCTATAGGACCGATTTTTTACGTTAGCCTATAGTACATGGACATGGAACATTACGTTCTGTGAGTAATAGGAACACAAATACCCCCACCGATATGTGGTCGTATTTGTGTTCCTATTAATCACAGAACGTAATCTGTTAATGAAAATTACCTTTCGTATTCTGCCCCTATCGGGATTTGAACCCAATTATTTTTGAAACGTTTGATTATACAATTTAGTCGTTTATATCATTGCTTATATTATTTGAAACAAACAATAAAGAAAATAATTATTACAATACATTTATTAAACAGAAATATTGAGATACATAAAATTCATATAAGAATATATTAAGTTGACAAACTATTATTAAATTTATTTGTGTTGTGATTATTATTATAATATAATCTTCTTAAACCTAGCGATACTATTAGTGATAATACGAGTAAAAGTAAAAAATAGATATATTTTTAAAAAAACTTAATGTATAATTTAAATGCTGCAACAGTGACACAACTCTTTTAGAAATGAATTCACTCATTTCTAAAATGATCGAGTCAAACGATTCCCATTAACTCATTATTATGTATCAAAAAATACTTTCTTATGTATCTATTTTTAGCCTAGTTAGGAAAAATTCCATTTTAAAAATTACTCAATTCGCGAAAGGAATTAACATTTTAAGATATTGGAAACTATCTTAAAAAGATTTGCAAAATATTAAAGAACTCTAAAAGTTAAGATCCGTATTAGGAATCAAAAAACAATTATTTTACTAATCAGAATTTATTTTTTATTTATTTTTGAGTTTTTACTAACAATTTTGAGTGATATTTTTAAATCGTTTTCCTGATTATTTTTTGATGCATTGTATCACTCTTCTAGCAAATGAGCGATATCTACTAATTTATTATAATAGGAACCAATATTTTAACATACGCTGATTTGTATCAACAGTGACACAACTGAAAATTCACTCATTTCTAAGATAATCAAATAAACTAAACGATTCCAAATAATTCATATTTTGATTATTTTCTTTCAAAACATACTCTCTTATGTAGTTATTTCTAGCAAATTAGGTAAAATTCCAAATAAAAAATCACTCAATTCACCAAAGAAAATATTGGAAAGTATCCTAAAATATTTGCAAAGCATTAAAGAATTATAAAAATTAAAATCTGATTGAGGGTGTAGGAATAGAAAAAAATTTATTTTACTAATCGGAATGTATTTTTTTTTACTTTTGAAAAACGCCGTTTTTACAAACAATTTTGAGTGATATTTTCAAATTGGTCCACTGAAAAATTAAAAATTTTTGGAATGCGTCACTGTTGCAGCAAATGAGCGATTATTTACAATATTTTACTGATAGTTAAACATGTGTTATATTGTATGTAACATTTCCAATAAAATTAAATCTAGTTTTGGGGTAAAAGATAATAAAATAATTAAATTAAGACAATGGAAAAAGCACAAGCATTTAAAAACCAATTGAATTAAAAAATTAAATTGCGTAAATCCTGAAAACCAGTTATCAAGCAAAAATTCAATTCGGCTTTGATATTCCACCACTAGGTGCAATCAGTATTAAATAAAGATTTTTATGGTTTAGGGCTCGTTTTTTATTTTAAATAAAATAAAACATCTTCGACATCATTTTCAAAGTTAATGAAATTTTTTAAATAAATTTCCCGAAAACAAATATAAAAAGACAGCAAGTTAGCAAAGAAATGAAGTAAAAGAAACATCTCTTCCTAACATTTCGTTCTTTTTCTTATGTTTTGACATTATTTAGGCTAATTATGTGACCTGAATTCTTTAAATGTGTTGTAAGTGGACTGGTACCTTGTTCTTCATCTTTATTTGCACCTTTTTTTATATTGATAACATTTCATTAATTAATACAAAGTTAAATTATATTTAGAAAAAAGACAATCATTTAAACAAATTTAGGAATTACCGACAATTTTGAAATTATAATTTTTGAACAAGTGTTTTATTTTCATAAGGAATTAAAAATAATTTTTATCGTTATTAATGGGCCGAATTTCAGAGCTTCTAAAAAAATTTTTTGTTTTCGATACATTGATTTATTAATTTTGCGGAATAATGATTAGTTAACAATGTTTCTTTTAGAATTTTATAAATTTTATTGTGAAATTTGAAATCTGAAAGTATAAAAAGTTTTTGAGCCAAAATGTTTATACTGTATTAATTTTATAGAAAGTAGGAAGCCAAGAATAAAAATTTAGATATCTACCAGACCAAACTATCTTTGTGATAACAATCAAAAAAAATTTTGCCATCAGGCTCGTGAACTTCCATTGCTAAAGTAAATTTTATTCCATTAAACATTTTGTTAAATTTTGTTAAATACCGATAACAAAATAATAATCTAAATTCTTATTGACAGTGGTGGGGACATAATATCTGACAGATACAGAATTGCGCATCAATTCAACAACTACTTTGCAAATGGGGGATATTTAGCTTAAAAATATGTTTTTATATTTATACGTCATCTATTGAAATAGAGATTTTATCCAGCATATATTTTATAAAAGTTTTGATACTGGAATATATTCAATTTTTTTAAAATTATCTAAAGTTATTCCAGTTTTCAAAACTAACGATAAAATTAAATTACCGAATTACAGATTAAGTTAACAAATTTTAATTGAATGCCAGACTCGGTTTGTTTTATCACATCCTTGAAGGTCTAGTATGAACCTATATCGTTAATTTTGTTAATCGAAGATTAGAAAAAGAAAATTGGCGTGAGACAGTCAAATTTTTTTTTTTTTTTTTTAATATTCAAAATGCTTCGAATCGGTTATTGGCATATCTGAACCAGGTTTGCATGTTCAAATATCAGGCATGTTCTATTTTTTGAACCCCAAAGGTACGCGTCAACAATTTGTTACAGTCGACTATCAATTTAGTTATTCGGAAATTTAGAAAAAAAAATCGACGTCAGAAGATAACACAAGCCTATAATATATCACAAAAAATATTCATCATAAAGGTTTTCCCGTAATATCCCTGCTGTATACAGTTCTGTTATTATGGATTCTTTGTGCTATGCAATTTCATATAAGATGTTTAATTTAAAAAATATTATGTTTCGTGGCTTTTTGTTAATATTTGTAATTTAAATTTGTCTATTTTTTATATTTTTTAAAATCCATGAATATTTATTTAATTATTATTTTAAGTTATAATTATTTTTTTAACTTATAATTATTAAAAAAAAAAAACAAAATTCATTTTAAAAACATTTAAAAAACAGTAATTTAAAAAAAAACTTTATTTTTTAACAAATATTAAACATTTATATAAATTTTATAAATTTGGAGGCCTAGTTTCGGAAATTTCTTTCGTCCTCAGTTCCTTTTTCAGTACTACTAATTTTCCACTGCTTTCCACCTAAAATAAATGTGTATCTTAATTTGAATCAATCCATGTCACCGATAGTTTCTCTAAATTAGTTTTTGGTAATTTACTAACTTTATTTAGCAAATTAATTTGAGCTCAGTGAGCCAAACATCAATTTACCCAGTTAAAAATTAAAAAAAAAAAAAAATCGGCGTGCTGAACACACTATGAACGTTAATTTTAGTGACATTTGGCGAATTAAACAACAATATGGAGTTGAATATTGAACTAACATAGTTAGTTCACTGAACTGATAAATATTTATTTTAATAAATAAATATCGTGAGCCAATTAAATATGAACCAGGTATATTAGGGATGAGACCGAATTTGATGATGAAAATTACAATTGTTATTTGTGGTGGAATTTCAAGTGTTTTCATTTCACAACCAATGATAATTTGTTTACCTAATAATTAATTAACGTGTTTTAGTATCAAATTAAAAACCTATTTACCTGCCCCTTAAATAATAGGACCGATACCCATTAGCTAGACAGCAAATTTGTTTCTTAGGTTGTTCACATTTCACCTAAATTAATTTTTTATAAAATATTCTTACATTGCATAAAGATAATTTCACATTTCAAAATTTATGTATTTCAGTTTGCGCTTTTTAGGCTCAATTTCAACAGCAAATTTAAGTTAAATTTACTTATATTTTTTGTAGATTTTCCCCTATTATTTTTTGTCAGTGCTCTCATTATACCTTCGAAAATACTTCGACGCATACTTCGCCTTCATTCACTCTAGAATTACTTATGGCCTCGTTGTTTATGGCAACTCATTCCAATCACGTTTGAGGAAGCTAACAATTTTACAGAACCGCTCTTCAGTATAGCTACAGATAAAAGTTCTACATTTCATGCAGACTGTGTCAAATATATCTATAGGATAAGAAATGATAGTGTAGGCGTATGTGCAATAATCGCAATAAAAATAATATAAAATTTTGTACAATTTTTAATGACTTTGGTCGAAAACGAATTAGTCCTACACCGAAGTTCTTCTGAAAAGATGTTGGAACCACTAAACAATTATTGGAAAAAAAAAACAAATTGAGGGACAAATTTCGGATGCTGATTCGAAATACTCAAGCCACCACATTATGTCAACATTCGCATGACACAGGGTATACATGTGGATTGAATGGACAGTGAAACATTGAATTTTTTTAAATTAAAAAATTCGGTCGTTTCATCCGACTACAGTGACCAAACTACAATAATATTGAAAATACTTAAAATTTCATATAGAAATCACATGTATTCGTTAAATACACTAAAATTCGGGGTTGCTAAGGGGTTGAGAATTGCGTAGCGAATCATAATAATTCGCTAAGGCAATGCGATTATACTTTGTATGAAAGTTCAAAGTATTTTCAATATTTTTGTAGTTTGGTCACTGGAGTCTCATCAGACGACCGATTTTTTTAATTTAAAATAAATTTAATGTAAAAATAAGATCTGGCTAGCACTCAAAATAACCCAAAATTTCATACAGCAGTTAATAAAAAATTTAAGCAGATTCGGATGTCATTGAAAAGATTAATTAAAAATTGAAGCTTACAGTAATTTTAATTGACAGGCCAGCGTTTACAAAGATTATGTATTGAATAAAGTTGTTGTTAAAATGTTTTTTTTTTTTTTTAAGAAAAATATTGTCTAGTAGATTTAATGTCCTGTGAAGGTCAATTAATACTCCCTACATAATACCCCTTACAAAATTATTTAGAGAGACGTTATGTCAATATCATTGAATAAAAAAAAACAAAAATAAAAATATTTGTTAAAGAAAAGAAAAATATAAATATCACAAATATTCGTCAGCTTACGAAGAGCTTTCAACAATTTCTTAAATTTATAAATATTATCGGCTTAAAAGTGCCAAATAGTCCGGTAGAGTATTATATATAATGGTCTAATGCAGGATATTGATTTTCCGCGATTTTCAGTTTTAATTCTGTGACATTGTTATAAGTTCGAGTTTCTGGTCGAATAGCCAGGAGGCACAACTTCCAATGTGTGTCGGTACGAAAGTAGTCAGCTTTCTAATTAAATAAATTGGATTGTGATCTTCCCAATTTTTGAAGAAGCAATTTCCAATTAGTTTTTCACGTATCTTATAAAAAGCAGGCAGTACAGATTAGGGTGGTCCTTATTTTCAAAAGTTCCAATATCTAACGGACACCCTCTAGAAATAAAGTATGTATTTAAATTTTTCACTTTCAAACGATCAGAAAATTCAAAAAATTGTCCGATCCTAAATAAAAATGGTTGTGAATAGAAGATATAATTATCCTTCCAAAACATCAAAAATATTGAAAATTGGTTAGCAAACAGCGATTTTATTGCCAATTTTCGAGACTAATAAAAACCGAAATAATAAACGTTTTTTGGTTAAATCCAGGATTTTATATTCAAAATTACAGATAAATAAATAAAATTAAGTATAGCGACTAACAAAGTAATATTTTATGATGTCATAAAAAACCGTATGGGTCACAAGGACTTATGATATCATTATCATAAAACAGAACTGTGTTATGTTCTTATGAATTATACGGTTTATACATCATTTTTATTTATTTATTTATTTTTTTCGAATTTGGCCACTTTTCCTTTGTCGATCTCTAAACGACATATTAAATTAAATATTTCGAAATCTGAAACTGGCGAAAGAAAAGTTAGTTTGGATTGTAAATAGAATGCCAAATTTCCTTTTTTGACATTGTCGGCCAAGCTCGCAAAATAATTCTTTTTTTGCAAAGTACTTCCCGGATTTAATTGGTCTATTGAGCAAGCAGGACTGGTTTACTTAATAAGAAAGATTTAACTGAAATATATTCAAGGATTTAGCATCAGAACCACTATTTAGCATCAGAACCACTATTCACTATTCAGCATATCTTATAAATATTATGTACACTACTTATGTTATCGGAGTAAAGTTTATGCCAAACTAACACTGTGGCCTATAAGTACTTAGAATTGAAAAAAAACACTCAAAAACTGAACTTTCATAATAGTATTTGAAAACTTTTAAAAAACACAAATATTTACATTATAATATACGTAGAAAACTTAAGTAATTTTTGAGAATAGTTTTGAGTGAATTTTATAAAATAAACTTTTTTTTAAACAAAACACACTCCAAATCGCACAGAGGTGGTCAGAGTGGTTCTGAACTAGTATTTGATGTAAGAAACCAATCTTATTTATCCACATCCTCGAACATCTCTGAGCTTCTTGTTTTTCGAGAGAGATTGAGTGTAATACGAAAATTCCTAAACATTTTAAATTATTAAGCTCGGCATTACATGATTTGATATGTTTTGACCTACATGATTTGTGCGATTTGGAGTATATTTTTTAATATATTCACTCAATTCATATTTTTATCCTTTTATTAACATTTTAAAGAATTATAAAAATTTAGATCCGTTTGAGGATATAGGAATTGAAAAAAATTTATTTTACTAATTAGAATGTATTTTTATTTACTTTTGAAAAACACCGTTTTTACAAACAATTTTGAGTGATATTTTCAAATCGCATTTGCAACAAATGAGTGACATATTTTTTACTTATAGTGTAAATATTTGGGTTTATTAAAATTTTTTAAATATTATTATGAAAGTTCAGTTTATGAGTGTTTTTTTCAATTCTAGGTTATAACTATTTTAGTACTATTTTAATAACTATTTTAATAACTATTTTAATAACTATTTTAATAATATGATGATAATATAATAATAATATTTCGATAATAATTATTTGGTAAATTTATAATGTACAAATCCAGTTTATATGTACATTTGATTGGGTAAAAACCAATCAGTACTGGAAATGTACATATAAAAAACCCTCTTTGGGAACTTGATCATTTTTTGACGAAATTTAATATTTACATTATCATAATTTTTATATGTAAGACTTAGATTAGATCTCAATGAGAAATCTCAATTGAATGCGGTCGATTTTAGCACTATTTGTTTGAATTTAGCACTCTTCAAATTGATTTTGCACTTTAGTGCTATTTGGTATCAAATTTAATTTTCTGATCCTTTTTTACCGCTTGCATTAATTTTTTCTCTTTATTGTTTTGCTTAAAATTATAAATTAAATAATAATTTTATTCAGTGATTTTGTTATAAAAACCTGAATTAAATTAATATTCTATTTTATTTTGTAACAACCTTTTAACGGCCGCCTAGTTAGCCCCATTTGTTTTATATGAGAAACACGCTTGCTGCGTTTATATTATTTTAATATTTTGCTTATTAATTAATTTTATAATAACTTATAATCTAGTTTTTAATTAAGTGGTTCAGCTTTGACTCTAGTTTTAAAATGTCGCAGAGTATAACAATTCGTAGAAAATCTAGAATATTGTTTTTTGTAGCCTCCTTGGTTTTTCAATACGAGGTTGCCAATTTTTAAATAAATTGAACTACAAATAGGGAATAAAAGTTTCCATTTCTCAACCGATAATTTTGAAATTTGATAAGGTTTTTGACGAAATAGTTTCAAAATGGCCAAAAATTAGAACTTCAAATAAAATCGATGTTAGATTTCCAATCTTACTATACAAATCAAATTTAAGTTTAGTATAGTAATTGATTGCCTAGTTTTGTTCAGCAGTGACGAATTTTATAACTTCGTTCAAAATTCATTTTAGAATCAAAATCCGCGTTTGAATACCAAAATTGGCAATAATTGGTCAAATGGCCAAATTTGGTAATTGGAAGTGGCCAAATTTCAAAAAATCCACAACATACCAAATTTAACCATAATTTTTTCAACATTCGCCAATTCCAGAATTCTTAAATAAAAATTTCGAATAACAAATTTCCAGAAATAAATACTCCAAAAAAATTTAAAAAGAAAAACAAAATTCGTATACAAAATTCCTATATACCAAAATCGAAAACACTTTCCATTTCACGCTCCTAGAAATAAGACAGAAAAAATTTCATATTTCCATGGGCATAAAATCGTATTTCTTTCGAATTTCATTAAAATTTATCTTTGGAATACGAATCGTCATGCCGAATTTAACAATTTTTGGCCGAAGAACGGCCAATAAGTATGAGAAAATTCCAAAAATTCTTACTAAAAGGTAAATCACATCCCATGAAATGGCCTATTTTTAATACAAATGTATGTTGTTTTAAAAAGGTTTTGATTTTTGGCGGGGTACTTTAAGATTTCAGCAAAACTGGCATATATTGTAATTTCAGGAATTTGAATTTCTTCTCCAGGGTCAATGGCAATTTTAAAATTGGTGCATTGCGAAAGCAATGAGCAATCAAACTTGTGTTAAACCAGCTTGTTCCTTTCTTAATTTCGGGTTGACGGTTAATGAAATTCTATGTTGAAGAGGGATATACATCCGGCCAATTTACACATTCTCTTAGGTCATCTTTCTTGAGAATCGGTATTGGTTTTGCCCCGAGCGGACTATTGCTCTACCCTGATTGCTGCTTCTTCATTGGCTTCGCCAAATGTGTTCCTCGTGCCCGGCATCGATTTTTTTTTTTTTTACAATGCAATCTGTTTTGGGGCTCAAGGCTCACAGTCGTACAGAAAAACAATGTCTAAATATTCTACCAATTCTCGACATTGTCTACACTAAAATCAATTGTCTTGAAACTATGAGTTTTTAGAATTAGAACACCATTCCAAAAAATCATCGATGACCTTTTTGTCTTTAATTTTGCAAAGGATAAGTTCAGAAATATCCTAACGAATTACTTTTTAAATTTTAAATAAAATTTTTATTTTTTATTCCAAATCTGAAACCATATAGATGTTAACTCTGTAGCGGAATACTTCCATAATTTTTCTGTACATTTATAACTATTTTTTAATACTATTTCGATATTAATAATTATTCGGTAACCTTAAGATATACAAATCCAGTTTCTGTGTACATTTGATTGGGTAAAAACCAATCATTCCTGGAATTTTACGTATAAAAACCCCGTTTAGGAACTTCACCACATTGTTGAGTATTTTAAATTGAAATTTTAATATTTTTATTGGTTCGAATTCTTTTATTGCAAAAATGTTTTATTTTGCTTGACCTTTTGGCACCTTTAATTTGTTGAAATAAATTTTTATTATCAATTTTTCAGGATTAAAATTATTCTTAACGTATCATTTAAAATTTGGAAATTTTTATTAAACTTTTATTACTAAATTTTATTAGTGTCCGACAGTTTAATTTTTTTTTTGTGTTAATTTTGTAAGACCGAAAGGTTTTATTTTCTGATCCCTTTTCTCGGTTCAGCTAGTTTCTACATAAAAATTTAAAACTCTCAGAAATTAAATTTCATTATAAAATTTATCTAATTATTGTTTTTTGTCTTATTTACATATTCTTTTAAATTTATTTATGCACTTTCAAAAATTTATCTTATATTTGTTGTATGCTATAAACGGCACCAAAAAAGTGTCGAAAGCTCAAGCAAAAATAAACCATTTTTTCAGTAAAAGAGTTCATACCAATAAAAAAATTTATAAATTTATATTTAATTTATCATAACTAACTAAAAAAACAAAATTTTATTATCGATAAATATTTGTATAATACATTTTATAATGATTCTTTCTAAATATTTAATTATTCCTTTTCCTTTATTATTCAAATAATATTTTCGTAATTTGACAGTCTGCAAAGCATTTGGTGGACGAATACAAACATGGTAATATATATAGAGCTTTAACGAAACTATTCTGTAAAATTTGTAGTTTCGTTAAGTCCGATTGGAATGAGTTGACGTGAACAACGAACGACAAACCGAAGCTGTACCCAAAATCGATAATAGCCTATATTTTTATTCTACTGAAAGCCGAAATGGCAACAAAATTTTCAATCGGACCAATTGATACCTTTCGTTTCGGTTCCCTCATTAACTTTACAATTTTTTTTTATAATATTTAAAATCAAAATGTAATATTAACCAAAACTTGGCGAAAATTGATTATGAATTGGAAATATATATATAAGTTACAGTTTTGGACTCGAACCCGAGCCAGAGCGCAAACCAGAACGTTATTAATTTTGGTTTGACTTTTTGAAAGGCAAATGAATCGAATTATTTTAGTAGGTATAAAATGGGAGGCTTAATTTACTTTCACGTTTTAATGAGATTTATCCTATTTTAGAAAGAGTTTCTCCTTTTAAGTATAGCGAATTTGGGTTCAAATTATTCTTTCGGGTTATTCTTTGAGGAAAGAAAAAAATCACATTTAAGCGATATCCGGTTAGTAAGAGCATCGTGGCTGTTGTGACATATTCTTAAAAATATTTGAACTTTTCACTGGGCAGAATCAATATTTATTAGTTTAAAAATGAGTGTATTGCGTAATTTAGCCATTGAATTTGCGGTGAGTTGCTTCAAAGGCGAACGCCGGAAGGTCACGTAATTTTGATATGCCTCATGTATAACTTGAAATCTATTCGAAATCGAATTACGTCTTTAAAGAGACTAAATAAAATGTCTGGCTGTAATCTTCAACCATCTTGAATTGTGAACCGATAATAGGAGACTGAGAGATGAAGGACTGGGAATGGCATTGAATCCCAAAAAAAAAATACTAAGACACAATCCTAAAATGATTGTTTTGCCCAAATACAAAATTTGTTCTAGTAAAAATCCCAAAATAAAATAAAAAATCTCAAAAAAGTTAAAAAATAAAAATAAAAATTGTTAAAAATAAATTGTTTTAGAATTTTCTAAGTTTCTAAATAAGGTTTCTAAAATTGTATAATTTACCAATGCAATGTATAATATCGAAGTTGGGTTGGGTACGATTTGCCAATTCCAAAATTCTAAAAGCGAAATTCCAAAATTAAAATTCCAAAAAATAAAATTCCAGAAATCAGAATACCAATAAAAGCAAATTTCCAAAATTCCTATAAATAAACTTTCAAAAAAAAATCTATTTAATAAATGCCAAATTTCAAAATTCCAATATACAAAATTTGAAAAAAGATCCATTTTATGCCCATCGAAATATGATTTTCAGAATTCCATGGGCATAAAATGAAATTTATTTTAGAAATTTTGTGAATGGAATCATGTTTGACAAATAATTTTTAAGAACAATATAATTAAATTTAATTAATTGATATAATTAAATAATAACAATAATTAAATTAATTGAAATAATTAAATTTTTTCTCTAAAATAAATAAATTTTGGAATTCATTTGGAATTTTGAATTTTATGTTATGGTATTTTATATTTTTGTTAATTGGGTTTTTGGAAATTTGGGTCAGTTGGAATAATTTTTTTTTGGATAATCGACTCATTCCCGTTTTATCTATAGTGAAACCAATTGTTAATTTGTCAATGCAATGTTGTATAAGATCGGGGTTGGGTTGGGTACGATTTGCCAATTCCAAAATTCTTAAAACGAAATTCCAAATTAAAATTGCAAAAAATAAAATTACAGAAACCAAAATTCCAATAAAACAATTCCAAAAAATTTAATTCCAAACGATCAAAATTCCTCTACAAAATGCCAAAGTTCAAAATTGCAAAAAGAATCCATTTTATGCCCAAGGAAATGTGAAACGCGCGCGCTTTTCAGATTTCCATGGGCATAAAATGGAATATATTTTGGAAATTTTATTATAATTTATAATTAGGAAGTCTTCGGTTGATGATATATCTTGTAAATTATTAAAACCGTTACAGTAATTATTTGGGTTTGCGTATTATTTGGGTTTGCGTATTCAACTACGATTTGCCAAATTCAAAATTCCGGAAACGGAATTCCAAAACCAAAATTCCATAAAACAAGATTCTAAAAACCATAATTCCAATAAAAAAACAGCTCCAAAAACAAATTCCCAAAAAAACAATATTCTTACACAAAATTCCAAATTTCAATATTCCAATATACAAAATTCATTCCATTAAAATTCCATTAAAATAGTTCCAAAAAATAAAATTCCAATAAAGCAAAATTCCTATACCAACAAAATGCCAAATTTAATTCCATTACACAAAATTCCAAAAAAAAGTTCATTTTATTTTATTTTATTTCCAAGATTTGCCTTGCAGATGCTCCTGAGTGTTGCTAAAAATTTGGTTTCTCTACAGTTCACATCCAAACCAAGTCTTCTTGCGCAGGGGTCGAGCGGTATAAAACTTGTCGCCACGTTAGCTTATTATTCGGGGCCCCGGGTTCCATTACTGGTGGTGATCCGTAAAAAAAGGTTGCAGCTGGGTGTTTTTAACGTGTCACATTCGGTAAAATACTAGTCACATGTCTGAGTGGCATCATTCAGTGAGTTTTGGAAGTCATGTGTGATTCCTGGACATGTTTGCGAAATGAATTCAGATAATTGTTTACGCGCTTTCAAATATTTTTAATGTCGACACACTGGTTAACCAATTTGGGTTTATCAACTTACGGAACTCATATTTTGCCGCAATATGAAACAAATTTCCGATGCTCGGTAATTGTTTGATAAGCGCAGGTTGAATCTAAAATCGCAGAGTAGAATTCGGGGGCACTCTCGCGGAATTTCTGTTTTCTGGCATCGGTTGATTGTCGAATTTTAAAGTGTGTCTTTCTTAATTTTATGTTATGGTAGTTTGTAAAATAATATTTCAAACTTTTATTAATTAGGATTTTAGAAATTTAGGGCAGTTGGAATCTTTTTTTTTGGATAACCGATCCTTTCCCAAAAATAATTACTGTAACGGTTTAAGCAAATAACAAGAATTCATTCTTTAAAAGTAAATCAAAAATTTCCTAATTATAAATTTTAATCAAATTTCCAAGGACATAAAATGGATTTTTTTGGAATTTTGTACATCGGAATTTTGAAATTTGGCATTTTATATAGGAATTTTTTTCTTTTTTTGAATTTTATAGTTTGGAATTGCCTTTATTGGAATTTTGGTTTGTAGGATTTTGGTTTTTGGAATTTTGATTTTGGAATTTCGTTTTTGGAATTTTGGATTTGGCGAATCGTACCCAACCCGCAAGTATGATTAAAATAATGAAAAATGGAATTTTACATATGGAACTTTATCTCTAAAATAAATAAATTGGGATACAATCATATTCCCGAATATTTTATTACCAAAATGATGTTTATGACAAGATCAAAAACTTACTAGTAAAGCGTTTCTCAAATTTTAAATTACCAAAACTAAATATTCCAAAAAATATCCCAAATCACCTTTTGGGGTTGGTATCGAAAGGCCAATAATTTTATTAGCGAAAAAAAATATCCCAAAATGCCATCCCGAAAATAATAATCCAAACAACAAAAATCTCAAAACCCTTAATACTAAAAATATATTTACCAAAAAAAAAATTGCTCAAACACAAAATTTAAAAAAAATAAAAATATCGAATTAAAAATCCCAAAATTTGCCGAAAATAAAACCAAATGAGTCGAAATCTGCGCGCGAAGATTCTGACTCATTTGGTTCTATTTCCGGAAGATTCGTAAAAATTAAATCATTAGATAATTTTTCTTAAGATATTTTTTTAAAATATGAAATATACTTTACTATTATGTAGACTTATATTTCATTTTAATATTTTCATTTAATTAAGTCTATTAAATGTTATTTAATGTCTATTAAATAACTATAAAATTAAATGCAAATTTTGGATTTTTTTTAGATTAATTTTTTCACAAAAATTTACAAAAGGTGATTTGGGATATTTTTCGGGATATTTGTTTTTGGCAATTTGGAATTTGAGAAGCTGCCTACTGGTAAGTAGTTTTTGATCTAGTCAAAAACATCATTTTGGTAATAAAATATTCGGGAATACGATGGTATCCCCGCCTTTTGTAAATTTTTGATTGTTTGGGCGAAAAAATTGGGAACGGTTCGGTTATCAAAAAAAAAATCCAACTGACCTAACCATCCAAAAGCCCAATTAACAAAAATATAAAATTCCATTTTACAAAATACCATAATCAAAAAAACAAAATTCAAAATTCCAATTGAGTAAATTCCAAAATTTATTTAGTGATACCATCGTATTCCCGAATATTTTATTACCAAAATGATGTTTTTGACTAGATTAAAAATTTACTAGTAGGCTGTTTCTCAAAATCTAAATTTCCAAAAATAAGTATTAACTTAAAAAATTTAAATAAAAATAAAAAAAAAATTAAAAAAATCCAAATAAAAAAAAAGTAAAATTCATTCACTGATGCCACACAAGGTATCACAGAAACCGTATTTTTCTTCGTTTCTTTCCCCGTTTACCTATGATACTGGTTTTAATTGCGACTTAAACAAATTTTCGGTGCAACCACCCTAACACAAACATAAATGAAATAAAAAATATTTCAAGGCCATTTTTGACTCATTTTAGTTTAAATTTTATTTTCGAGAGAGCAGAACAAAAGACACATACCATACATATACATTATCTATTACGACTAGTTGGCTTTCAAAAAATAATCAAAAAACCAAAAATCTCGTGTGGCATCAGCCATTATTTCATTTTGCATCACACACATGTTGTTTGAACGGTAACTAACAGTAGTTTATACCATGACACACATGTTGTGTGAGCGGTCGTTAAAGTGCTAAGAAAATATATCTAATGATTTTATGTTTTCGAATCTTCCGAAAATAGAACCAAATGAGTCGAAACCTGCGCACTCAGATTCCGACTCATTTGGTTCTAAATATTGGGATTTTTAATTCGATATTTTGTTTTCGAGCAATCTTTTTTTTGGTAAATATATTTTTAGCATTATGGGCTTAGAGAATTTTGTTGTTTGGATTACTATTTCCGGGATGGCATTTTTGGATATTTTTTCGCTAATAAAATTGTTGGCATTTTGATACCAACGCTTTGGAATTTTCTTGATTCTAATTTAAAAGTTTTATTAATTAGGATTTTAGAAGTTTAGGCCAATTAGATTTTTTTTGGATAACCGATCCGTTCCCAAAAATAATTACTGTAACGGTTTAAGCAAATTACAACATTTCATTCGTTAAGAGTGAATCGAAAATTTCCTAATTATAAATTTTAATAAAAATTCCAAGGACACAAAATAGATATTTTTTGAATTTTGTAAATCGGAATTTTAAAATTTAGCATTTTAAATAGGAATTTTGTTTTTTTTGGAATTTTATGTTTTGATTGAAATTTTGGTTTGTAGGGTTTTGTTTTTTGGAATTTTAATTTTGGAATTTCGTTTTCGGAATTTTGGATTTTGCAAATCGTACTCAACCCAATTTGCGGTTGGGTACGATTCGGGTCAGTTATCCAAAAAAAAAATTGCAACTGGCCTAAATTTCCAAAATCCCAATTTACAAAAACATGAAATTCCATTTTACAAAATACCATAACATAAAAATAAAAATTCAAAATTCCAATTAAGAATTTGGGAATTTTCTTAGAAACAAAATCCCATTATTTCATTAGTTTAATAATATTTGCAGCATTTCGAAAAAAATTTTAATTGGTTTATTTCAATTAATTTAATTATTATTATTTAATTATTTCAATTAATTTTATTTAATTGTTCTGAAAAACTATTATTTATACTTATTTTATTTCTTTTTTTTCAAAAAGATTCCCGTTATTACCAGATTGATTAACGCTTATTGTTGTGATTCTAGTAAACAGTCATTAATAAAAATAAAAAAGCACTGTAACGGTTTCAGCAAATTGCAAAATACCATTGAATAAACCTCAATAGATTTTCTATTTAAAAATTCCATTTTATGCCATGGAAATATGAAAGGCGCATTAGGAATTTTGTTTTTTTGGAATTTTATTTTTAGGAATTTATTTTTATTGGAATTTTGGTTTCTGGAATATTGTTTTTTTGGAATTTTGATTTTGGAGTTTCATTTTTGGAATTTTGGATTTGGCAAATCGTACCCAACCCTTTCAAAGGACATAAAATGTATTTTTTTTTTGGAAATTTGTATATTGGAGTTTTGAACATATGACATTTGTATGACATTTTTTTCTAAAGTAAATAAATTTTGGTATTTTCTCATTTGGAATTTTGAATTTTGATGTTATGGTATTTTGTAAAATGGAATTTTAAATCTTTATTAATTGTTAATAGTTTAGGCTAGTTGGAATATTTTTTGGATAACCGACCCGTTCCCATAAGTAATTCCTGTAACGTTTTAAGCAAATAACAAGATTTCAATCATTAAAACCTAAATTGAAAATTTCCTAATTAAAAATTTTAAATCTCAAAATATTTTAATTCCAAAATAAATTTCATTTTATGCCGAGAGGCACTTTGAGACTCGTGAAACACGTGCATCATCTACGAAAGCCTTGTCGAAAAACTACAAGAATGTAAATTCCTACAATATTTCTTCAGAAAAATTAAATAAATTAAAAGGAATGCCAACAAAGTCTTGGCCGTTATAAAATTCAAAATAACAGCTTCTAAAGAAAACATAGACCAACAAATTTTGTCCTCTAGTACATATTGACGTTGTCATCATTCCTAATATATGTAGGTTACAAGTCCACCAACAATTTTATTATAGCATGAATTATGTAATTAAGTTTGAAGTTTATCAAACATAGCGGTAGAGAACAAAATTACTTGACAAATTAACCATTTGTAAGGCTCTATTCGTAACATGGTATATACAACTAAAAAAATAAAACTAAAAAAGCTGAATGTAACCACAAATTCGGCATCATACGTCATATTAATGGATGGTAAAAAGTAGAAAACAAAAATCTTTGAAAAATTTGTTTTTTTGATATGGACAAAAGTTATGTAAAAGGAAAGTTTAAAAAATAAATATTCACAAAAATACTTAATTTACTATCATTTTTAATTTGAATTTTCGGAATCATTGGCCTGGTAGTTTGGTTGAACTAATGATGTTAGTGTACTGGATGAATTACAGCTTTCAATAGCCAAATTTTATTTTCCTTGCCCAAAAAAAATTGAAATGTTTACTTGTTTTAAGATCCTTAGCTTCGCCTAAAGATAATTGACCAATCTGCAGAGATGTTGCCAGCCATAATCTGAAAAAAAAAAGATTTTTTTAAAAGAAATTTTGTTAAGATTTTGAATTTTAAATATTTATTATTTATTTGTACAAAATGAGAAATGTATAAATATATATCCCCTTGACTTTCGTCCCTGCACTAGCAGAACGTAAGGGGCTAAGAATTAAATCTAACCATGTTTTCTCAGCAATTAAAAGAAGCAATTTCATTTAATATTGTATTACATATAAATTTTTTGTTTGGAGCCTAATTTTGCTACATTACATACAACGGTACGATTTTGTTTATATTTTGCGAAAAGTGGCTGAGTGCCCCTTGTGGAATTAATTAGTTTCACCAAGAGCATTAAAACTGCACTAATCATAAGGCTCGATTTTATTTGTGAAATTGAACTGCATCTGTAGATAGTAGATAGTAATTAATATTAAGCAGGTTGCCTCACGTCAAGAATCTCTACCATTAGCATCACTAATATTTCTAAGCATGGAACTTCGGAGTGGAAAGAGGTGCGTTAAGTTAAGTTCGAGTCGACTAATTTTTTAACAGGATTGTGTTTTGAACCTTTATGGCTATCTTGAGCCTAATGATGGATTTGTTCGTTGTGGAACTGACCATAATTCAAATGTGCCAAAGGAATTAAAGGATCCGCTAATTTGTTGATTTTTATAATTTCTAGACTCCTATGGCCACTGTACGAGTGTAAGGCTCCGCTAATCGTGGGAATTCCCGCTCTGTAAATTTAAGTGTCAGTTCCACAATATTCTACGAGTTTGATACAGCTTCTGTACTCTGTTGACCAATTTATGACGAAACATGAAGTTTCAATGATCTTGAAAATTCTCACTTGTCGAAACGGTCCGCAGATTTGTTAATTTATATAGAGTCTTCATCTATAGATCTAAACATCTCTATGAACCTGCTATCCAACTGATGAGGTAATGGGGCTAAATATTTAATAATCTTGCTGGCCAGCACTAACTTGTGGCATTTGTCAAAATGTACGTATATCGCTGTTTAAATGCTACAGAGTGAAATGTAATAATGAAAAGTGAAATTTTTGAGTTCAAATCGTTATGAACGGACTCAGTACTTATGACCGGTATAAATTTACCAACAGAGTACTTAAACTATTGGAAATGATAGATCGGTGGACCGTTCAATAGAACATGACCACTATTCCCAGACAATTCATTGCTCAAATCCGTAGAATATCGTACAACACTCACTCAGATTTACAAAACGAAGACTCCCTTGATAGGCGGGTCTACATACTCGCACGGTCGATTGCTATAGAAGTCTAGAACTTATCTAAGTTTATTAATTTGCGGAGAATTGCTCTATTTTCAACGGAGCTGATTCCCTTCCCATGTCGCTATTTCAAATTTACATCGTGAATTCGCACGACACAGCGTGAATTCTTTTACTCGCACCGTAGATGGTCAGGGGAGTCTAGAAGTTGTCTAAATTAGCAAAATTGCTGACCTTTTAAATTCTTGTGCGGTAGAATTTTTTTATTTGAATTGTGGTGATTCCACGATCTACGGGGTTTGTTACTTGAGCTCGAGATAGCAAGAAGGGTGCAGCAGACAATCTTACTCTCCAAAATATTGCTTTAAGTGGGAATAGGAAGTGTGGGATGAGAAAGTCAAGGGAGTATGAGATGAAGGGAAAACGTAGAAAAAGAAATACTTATTATGTGCATAAAATGTAAGAAGTCTCAGATGAACTTTTAAACGCTGGTGCTGATAGTGTATTTTTATTAATCGTGGGATGAAACTGTGGGATAACTTAAAGGCGGGTCAAAATACCCTGTCGTGCAAAACAAATTTACCCCTTCACACGTTTTGTGTTCCCCCTTTGATTTAGAATATGTTTTTGTTTTCAATAAATTTTGACGCAGGGATGCCAATTCACAAAACGAGAATTGTAAATCCTTATCGGAGTGAAGTTTATGCCCAAATAACAAAATATACACTGCTGCCTATGAGTACTTAGAATTGAAAAAACACTCAAATATTGAACTTTCATAATAATATCTGAATTTTTTTAATAAACACAAATATGTTTACACTATAAAGTAGCAAACATTTAATTTTTGTGAAAAGTTTTGAGTGAATTTTTTAAAATGAAATTTTTTACAACAAAACACAATACGAATCACACAGAAAATATCTGGTTGTTGTTATTCCAGGCAGAACGTCATTGAGTGTAATTTGAAAATTCTTAAATATTTGAAATTATATATTTCGGCCCCTACGGGTTGCACAGAAATGATCAAAGTAGTATCCAATGATGTTCTCTCTCGGATAACAAAAATCATAGAAATTTCCGAGCATGTGGACAGATAAGATTTGATTCTTACATCAAATACTAGTTCACAGCAACTTCGATATTTTCTGTGCGAATCGTAGTGTGTTTTGTTGTCAAAAATTTCATTTTAAAAAATTCACTCAAAACGTTTCACAAAAATGAAATGTTTGCTACTTTATAGTGTAAAAATATTTTTGTTTATTAAAAAATTTCAGATATTATTATCAAAGTTAAATATTTCAATGTTTTTTTCAATTAAAGTACTTATAGGACACAGAGTATATTTTGTTATTTTAGCATAAACTTCACTCCGATTAAATCCTTTGTGATTGTTAGGACAAATCTCAGCCAAATTCACTTCAAAGTGCGACAAACTTTTCCGCGTTAACTTTTTAGCGTTAAATGAAAATGTGGAAAATTGTCGATTTTTCTACGTAATTTCGCTACGCTAAGAACAAAAATAATTAAATGCTTAATTGAAAAAATTTGGTTAAAGCAGACCTAGAATGGAAGCTCTGTGTCGTAACAAGAATAATCTTAATCACAATATTTGGTGATCGTACATACTAAGGTACCGGGGGTTTGGGGCCAATTCAACAGCCTCAAATGTGGATTTTAATAATAATATATTTAATGAAAATAGGATTTTTATTGGTACATTTTGGCAAATGTCGCACCCACCCTCACCCTCAAGCATTACAAATGTTTAATTAATCAGTTAATATTGAAGTAAATTTTCCAAGAATAAATAAATTTCAATTTTAGATTTTGCACTTCAAACTTTTTAAACCAATAACAGACTAATGCTTTGCTCGGAAATCCATAAGAAAGATTTTTGCGTTTGGCTCAAAATATGAAGCTCAAGCTAGTACAGTCTATTTAATTTGGCTCTTAATTCCCGGTAACGCTCCCCTGTAAAGGCAGTTCCTTCCTTATTTTCGAAAATAAATGGAGCAATGATGCCACCTGTCCGAAACCCGCACCAAATAGTCACTCGTTGTGGATGCATCGGCTTCTCGTGGCTTATGGCTACGTCTGGATTTTCTAAGCCCCAAATGCGACAATTTTGTTTGTTGACGTAACCTCCAAGGTGAAAATGAGCTTCACTGGAAAAAAAATGGCTTTTCGGTATAATAGCGCACCGAAAACATTGCGGATGGTCATTTTCCTCCAGCTTCTGCACTCATTGAGTTTTGTGCTCCTTTATTATATCTATAGGTCTTTATGCGAAATTCTCATTACAGAACTGCGTAAAATGTTCAATTCTTTAATACAAGTTTATGATGATGGATGCTCAGGCACATTCTGGCAACAGCTTCAATATTCTCCACTGTAAATCCACGCGCACGTGTTGGTTTATCCAATGAAAATCCAGTTTCACGAACTCGCTTTACAAGTTGATCCACAAATTTCCTTGTAGGCATTTCATTTCTACTGAATTTTCTACGTACATTTCTTACAGTTTGTGTATGAGACTCACCACTTTGAAAGAAAATTGTAAAAATTTCACAATTTTGTTCAAGCGTAAAGCGACCCATTTTGTAAATGTTAAACATTAAACTAATTTTCTGTCGTAACACGAATGACGTAAGTGTTGCCACAGAAAAGATGGAAGGCCACCCGTTACTGGACGAAATTCAAAGGATTGCATTTTGTTATTCTTTTCTTCTACAAAAGTTGTCCCATAAACGGATTACGAGTGAAATTGAAAAAGAATAAATATGAAAAACTTTAAAATATTACTTTAAAATACATTTTGATTATTATAATTGATAATTGATTAATACAGTTACTCACAAAAAAATGATACAATATGGAAAAAAATTAATTAAAGAGAAAACTTATTTTATGCTTGTTTTTTTCGTCATAGAAAAATCAGTTTACCATAGATTTCTCATTTTTATAAATCGAGAAACAAAAATGATTTGAATAAAAAGTTCTGATAATTCCAATGTCATGGTTGTATTTGTGACTTTACATTACATGGTAAACTTATTTTTCGATAGTTTCGTTGGAAAATTATTTTACAAAATGTTTTGGCAGAATGGGAAGGGGGTCATTTGGAAGGATTAGGACATCATATCCATGGGATGAAAGCTTCCAAATGACCCCCATCGTCACAACAAAAAATTTTGTTACCGAAATTACATTTCTGCAAATTTCAAGAGCTTATAATTCTGCGCCTTTTATTTTTTCCTATTTTACAGGTTAGCAGAACGATGAACCCAAAGGGAACTTATGTGGAAGGAGATCGAATGTGTGCGATACATTGGGTACGAGAGTGAGTAATGTAGAAATAATATGTTCTGATTAAAATGAGGGTCGGTTGTGTGATTTCGGGTGGGGTTGGTGGGGTCAATACAATTGAGTGAATTTATGGATATTTGTAATACATATTTTTCTTGTATTTTCAGGAATATCAAATTGACTTCAAAATTCAGTGATACGACGAACCAAGTTTGACTGCTGTAAGTGTTAACGGAGAATCGGATGATGAAGTTGTTGGAGCAAGTACCAGAATCTTTTACTAGGCCAGAAGATGATGACAAATTCAACCGGGATACTGCCTCAATTCAGGTAGAAGAAATGGAACTGATCGGATTTGTATAGTTGCTCAACCGTGTGGAGAATTGTTGTTTCTGTAACAAAGAAGAATGACCATGTACCACGGTGAAAATTAGATACGGGGCAAACCGGGACGAATTGAGATTGGTGAAGTTGTCTACTTCGAATAAGATGGGGGTTCGTTTTGCTGTGTCACTGTTTTTGATGAATTCAGGCGCATGGATTCAATGATCCATGGATTTATCTTCATAGTAAAGTTAACAGTTAATTTTGATATATTTACATTTTCTTATGTTTTTTTAATTTCATTTGATTACCGTACTAAAATTTCTTTCAATTATTATTTAAATTTATTACATTATTTATTTTCATCTATTTAGGAATTATTTTATTTGAAAGCGGCTTGCAGTGTCTGAGACGTAGGAAATGCTTTCTTCGATATCTTATACTCATTTATTAATTATGAGTAGTTGGAGAATTGGCAGCCATATGGAGTAAACGATGGAGGAGAGATGAAATGAGTGACTACCGATTAAAACCATGACACAAGAATACAGAACACCAAACCGATGAACTTCACTGGTCGAGCAGCCTAATAATGGCATACCGTAATCAAAATGATAGCAGTGCCTTGGAACGATTAGTGCGAGTAAGTAGTATAAAATGCGATTTTATCTAAATCCTACTATAAAAATTATGTCTTTGCAGATTTTTTCCAAAGAGGGCCAGCAGATTTCGTTAGGCACACGTTAAGTGAACGTAACGAAAGCACTTGATATGACAAAAGAATAAATGAATTTAGCTGCACACCAGTTAATTCACAACACAACTACCAAAAGATAAACAAAATACAAAAAATATCGATGACGGATAACCAGAATATATATAGCACACATTATCCAGATTTAAAACATACCACATCCATAGAAATGCCTCTGGGGGATTTTGATATAAAGGAAAACATGTTCTATTACAAAACAGGCTCTGTTCTGAGAGCAAGGCTGTGAAACACACACTCTTCACAGGTTTCTAAAATGTATAAAAACTTTTAATCTGTAATTTGTCACTTTTATTTATTTAATAGCGTTTTCGCTTGCACAAAAATGTTGATCCATTTTTGATCCAAAATGGCTTCTTTATTTACATTTTTTGTCTTTTTATTTTTTGATTTTGGAACATATTTGTACCAGCAAAAACGCTATAACTTACATAAAAAAATGAAATTAAATTTCCTTAATAAATGGTTGCCAGCGCCTTAAAGATGTTTTTAAATAAAATGACTAAAGAACGATAAAAATAAGAATTTGTTTTTTTTGGGTATCTTGGCATCTGCATAATTTTTTGGTATTACCGTAATCACACAAATTTAATTTCAAAATTATTCGGAATAGACGTACGATGTTGCAATACTACAAACATTATGCTTTTATATTACATACAAAGACATGATGCAAATGCTAGTGCGTGGTGTGATGGTAAAGTGCGTGCCTTTCAACTTTCAGCTTCGAGTTCAAATCTCGCCGCTTTGGACGTAAAATATTTTTAAAATAAATAGAAAATTAAAAGTTAAATAAATATAAATTTATAATAAATCTAATAAATTTAAATAAAATTAATTTATTAAACTTTTGCTTCTAATAGCGTTTTAAAACTCTAATCAAAAATAATAAAAAAAAACGCGAGTATCGAACCCGCGGCTTGAAAGCCCACGTCATTCCGCCATTCAACATTTTGATTTTTTCGTCGGTGTAATGGCGGCCGGATTGTCGCCAATTTCAATTTATATCGTGACGTCATTTTCAATTTATTGTTGTTGTTTTTTTGGTAAAGTAACAGGCGCACATAAAAATAAATCAAATTAAAAAAAATCACAAAATTCTCCGATTTTTTTTCCAAGTTACCAGGCGAACAGAAATACAAAATGATATGCGCTATTCATATTTGCGCTATTGAAATTCAGATGTTGCACCTGGAATTAAGAAGAAATTTTCGCCGCTATTCATATTTCTTCGTAATTCCAGCTGCGACATCTGAATTTCAATAGCGCAAATATGAATAGCGCATATCATTTTGTATTTCTGTTCGCCTGTTAACTTGGAAAAAAAAATCGGAGAATTTTGTGATTTTTTTAATTTGATTTATTTTTATGTGCGCCTGTTACTTTATCAAAAAAACAACAACAATAAATTGAAAATGACGTCACGATATAAATTGAAATTGACGACAATCCGGCCGCCATTACATCGACGAAAAAATCAAAATGTTGAATGGCGGAATGACGTGGGCTTTCAAGTCGCGGGTTCGATACTCGCGTTTTTTTTTTATTATTTTTTATTAGAGTTTTAAAAAGCTATTAGAAGCAAAAGTTTAATAAATTAATTTTATTTAAATTTATTAGATTTATTATAAATATTTATATTTATTAAACTTTTAATTTTCTATTTATTTTAAAAATATTTTACGTCCACCTGCCAGATTTGAACTCGATGCAGCAAGTTGAAAGGCACGCACTTTACCATCACACCACGCACTAGCATTTGCATCATGTCTTTGTATGTAATACAAAAGCATAATGTTTTAAGCTATTTTTAATATGAGTTAGTATTGCAACATCGTACGTCTATTCGGAATAATTTTGAAATTAAATTTGTGTGATTACGGTAATTCCAAAAAATTACGCAGATGCCAAGATACCCAAAAAAACAAATTCTTATTTTTATCGTTCTTTAGTCATTTTATTTAAAAAAATCTTTAAGGCGCTGGCAACCATTTATTAAGGAAATTTAATTTCATTTTTTTATGTAAGTTATAGCGTTTTTCCTGGTACAAATATGTTCCAAAACCAAAAAATAAAAAGACAAAACATGCAAACAAAGAAGCATTTTAGATCAAAAATGGATCAAAAATGAATCAACATTTTTGTGCCAGCAAAAACGCTATTATAGTGCATATCCACACTAGGGTAACTTTTATCTGGTGACTTCTTCGTTTCTTTCCCCTTTACCAAAAAAATTAAAAAATTGTGGCGTAGATAATACCGAAAAACAAACGAATAAGTTACCGGATACCAGTTGCTAGTCTAGTGTGGCATCAGCCATAAAATCAGCTCAAAAGTAAAATCCAAAAGATTTGTTTGCAAACAAAGAAGCCATTTTGTGGATTTTGAAATCCAACAAATCTTTTGGATATTATTTTTTTGTATCTCAAATAAAAAGATTTTGGATCAAAAATAAAATCCAAAAGATTTGTTGGATTTCAAAATCAAATTTGATCCAAAATGGCTTCTTTGTTTACATTGTTAACAAATTAAATCCAACAAATCTTTTGGATTTTGAAATCCAACAAATCTTTTGGATCTTATTTTTGAGCTGATTTTATGGCTGATGCCACACTAGACTAGCAACTGGTATCCGGTAACTTATTCGTTTGTTTTTCGGTTTTATCTACGCCACAATTTTTTAATTTTTTTGGTAAAGGGGAAAGAAACGACAAAGTTACCAGATTAAAGTGTGGATATGCACTATAATAGCGTTTATGCTGGCACAAAAATGTTGATCTATTTTTGATCCAAAATGCTTCTTTGTTTGCATTTTTTGTCTTTTTATTTTTTGTTTTTGAAATCCAACAAATCTTTTGGGTTTTATTTTTGATCCAAAATCAAAAATTAAAAAGACAAAAAATGTAAATAAAGAAGCCATTTTGGATCAAAAATGGATCAACATTTATAAAACGCTATTAAATAAATAAAAGTGACAAATTACAGTTACTACAAGTGTTTTAGGTATGTCCTTATTTTTTGACAAAATGATTAAAAGTTTTTATACAGTTTAGAAACCTGTGAAGAGTGTGTGTTTCACAGCCTTGCTATCAGAACAGAGCCTGTTTTGTAATAGAACATGTTTTCCTTTATATCAAAATCCCCCAGAGGCATTTCTATGGATGTGGTATGTTTTAAATCTGGATAATGTGTGCTATATATATTCTGGTTATGCGTCATCGATATTTTTTGTATTTTGTTTATCTTTTGGTAGTTGTGTTGTGAATTAACTGGTGTGCAGCTAAATTCATTTATTCGTTTGTCATATCAAGTGCTTTCGTTACGTTCACTTAACGTGTGCCTAACGAAATCCGCTGGCCCTCTTTGGAAAAAACCTGCAAAGACATAATTTTTATAGTAGGATTTAGATAAAATCGCATTTTATACTACTTACTCGCACTAATCGTTCCAAGGCACTGCTATCATTTTGATTACGGTATGCCATTATTAGGGTGCTGAACCAGTGAAGTTCATCGGTTTGGTGTTCTGTATTCTTGTGTCATGGTTTTAATCGGTAGTCACTCATTTCATCTCTCCTCCATCGTTTACTCCATATGGCTGCCAATTCTCCAACTACTCATAATTAATAAATGAGTATAAGATATCGAAGAAAGCATTTCCTACGTCCCAGACACTGCAAGCCGCTCACAAATAAAATAATTCCTAAATAGATGAAAATAAATAATGTAATAAATTTAAATAATAATTGAAAGGAATTTTAGTACGGCAATCAAATGAAATTAAAAAATATAAGAATTCTTAGTGCAAGGTGCGACATCTTGCGTTCAAAAGCGCAAATTCCATCCAATAGCTCATTTGGCAGGTGAACCATTTGTCGCATAGTGCGAACATTTATTTTCAAAAATTTAACACGTTTTTTTAATTATTAGATAAAACAAGAATTTTTTCTTTATTAAATACAAATATTAAATACAAAGATTTAAATACAATATCTTGATTTTTTTTAAAAAGTCCTCAACAAACTGCGGTTTTGTGGTCCGACACTCGTTGTTTCCATAATTATATCTGTAATATAAAAAATTTTTATTTAGTTTTTAAATAAAATAAGCAAAATTTTAATAAATTCAAATTTAATAAATTTTAATTAAATATAAGCGTTTTATTGTTGCGCAATTTGATAGAAAACGTTATTCTTTCAAAAACAGTTTTGAAGAAATTCTGGCTCAAAATGAATATAGGTAATGTATATAGCACGGTGAGCACGAATATTACCGGTAGAATGCGTAAGAAAATCGTGGTTAGTGGAAATTTCGTATTTTGAAATTTGGTCACATTGTGTTTCGAACGTGGATTGTAGGCGAACGAGGGGTCACTTTGAAGCAAACCAAACGTAGATCTACTCATAAATACATTAAGAATCGAAAATAAATGAAACATTTGGAATCCGTGACTACAAAATTTTATCCGTTCAAAAACAGTAAGGCTAACCATCACGTTTTTTTCACAAAAAATTCACAATTTTTTTTTGTCGAAATTCCTGCTCAAAATGAATATAGGTAATGTATATAGCACGGTGAGCACAAATATTACCGGTAGAATGCGTAAGAAAATCGTGTTTATTGGAAATTTCGTATTTTGTAATTTGGTCACATTGTGTTTCGAACGTGGATTGTACGCGTAAATACATTAAGAATCGAAAATAAATGAAACATTTGGAATCCGTGACTACAAAATTTTATCCGTTCAAAAACAGTAAGGCTAACCATCACGTTTTTTTTAGCTTGGAAAATACAATATTTTTATTGCGAAATAGTTTTCCAAAATCACATATAATAATGATTCGACTCGAATGGAATCGAATAGATTTGTTTCGACAGTTTTGTACGAGGAAATATTACTAAAACGTAGTCATTAAAATATTATTTTTCGGTGGGAAGACACCGCAACAATTACGGGTGGCCTGACGTGGCTCACGCTAATACTTAAGCAACAATATCTGGTAACAAGGTAGTCATCAAGGGATCCCGCAACGAAAAGGACGGCCCAATTTAAAGAGAATAGTTAATAAATAGCAAAAATCATTAATTCGAATTACAAATAATTTTGAGGAGACAGCCGTCCAAGAAGATAACGGTGAGTTTTGAATATAAATGGCATTTCTGAATATTATTTTGTTATATAGAAAATCGTGCCAGTACTAGTTTATTAGAGACGATCCATACCGGTGGAAACGGTATTGATAATCAAGGCAGCAGTAAAGTTAAACCAAATCCAAGGTCCTTACTTTCGACTAATTTTGTTACAGATTCAAAGAGCAATACTCTGTCGCTGTCACTTTAATTGCTGTCCCTCAGCAAATTTACCTACGGTGATTGTCGACAAGTATTGATTATTTAAAAAATATTTAAGTGGAGCAGTTACCACTTACTTGTTTCAAACAAAGAGCAGACAAGCATTTGATTCCGTGGGTCATGCATGTGGCTAATATGTTTAGGAAGAGCTAGGTTCCTAGTCAATCCTTAGCCAAAGTATGAAAATAGATATATGCAGCCTCATTAAAAGCTTTAGCATCAAAAGTATTATTTGCGCTTTCACAAAATCATTTTAGTGATGTGTTTAATCCGCCCCGGTGGCAAATTAGTCAGCATACTTGCTCTAGTGACCGGAGGTATCGGGTTCAATTAAAGGTGGTGACAAAGAAAAAAATTGGCGGCTTGTTTAGGATCAATGAATTAATCGGTCATTATCCGAAATGAAAATATGATTATGAAACTTCATTTGAAGCGGTCAAATCCCTTGATGGGATGTAGTGCCAGAGAGAAAGAGAAATAGTGAGAGAGAGTTTAATCGTATACAAGACATAAGTGTACTCTCAGAAGAAAATTCTGATTAAAGCGATATTGAAACGATTCCAGCATATCAGCTTGGATGTAAGTTGATTAACAAAATTATTTTAAAAAATCATCCAAAAGTTTCGACTTCTCAAAAAATCGGCCCATTTGATATTACTAAACTCATTGGAAAAACTACTTTGGAATTAAATCTAATTTTGTTTGCAAGAATTTGACGATTTGCAACGCAATCCAAACGATGATGGTCGCAAAGTAGTGAAAATTTATTTGAAATTTTTAAAAATACTTAAAAGGAGCAGTTACCAGTAAACAAGGGCGTTTACGCGTTATCAAATAATTTGTACGTGATTGCGTTGAAAACTCGTTGACAACGTTGAATTTTCGTATTCAAACTAAGAACAGATTTGGCAATACCCGATTAAAAATATTGTCAAAATTGTCATAAAGTAACCAACATTATTAACATTCATAAAAAGTCGACTCTTAATAATGAGAAAATTAGTAGACATTTCCGGCAATAAGGTCATCCGGGTAGATTCCACAATATAGCCACAACTATTATCGAATAGTAGTCGCTCTAGCCTACTCAAATTAGCATAGCCCGTACATATAAAAAAAGAGTTGGATTTCTTTGACAAAATTCGGGATGTTGACAAAATTATTATGTGAGAGCTGATCATGCACCCCCAATTATAGAGTTTCCGCAATATAGCCGCTACTATTATGGACTAGTAGACATTCGAGCTTATTCAAATTAGTATAGCCCGTACATATAAAAAGAGTTGGACTCCAAACCATAGAATTTGTGGCAGTTTGATTCAGCCAACTAATATTTCGGACACAGTGCGAAGAGCGATAAATGATTTATTTAATAAAACATTGAAAATGTGCCTGAGCCTATTAGAAGGGGAAATAAAAGTTTGGCTTCACCTAAAGGGCGAACAATCCTGAATATATTCAGTAGTGCAAAACAATAGCAAAAGACGCGAAATGCTTGTGAAGAACAAAGTGAATGATTCAGTCGTCAACAATAGGTATAAGACACTGCTGTGTTTTTTTGGATAGGATAAGGTATGCGACCCTGAAGGAAATATGTAACATAAAGGGTTAGAAAACTAGTGTTCACTTTCATTGCGATTGTGATAGTAAAAATGATAAAACATTTTTTTTGCTGTTCTCATGTCAAAATAAAAATTTATAGAAAAATTATTTAATATTTTTTTTGTTAATTTAATTTAACTAATTTATATTTAGTGATAAACACAATTATTAATAAATATAATAAATTAAAATGAACAATAGTTTGCGTTGCTCGAGAAAGAAAATCAGAAAATTCGTAAGGAATTTGATGTACAATGAGCAAAAATGAAAGATTGGTATCCATGAGTGCAAAAGGTATTTAAAATATAATTAAATTATTATAACTTGGAGATTTGTTACTTGCGATCCAAATCAGGCCCCACGTTTTGAGTTTTAATTAATTTGGTTTTATTTTTAGAATCGACATAAGTTCTGTGACTACTTAGTCAGGTGCGGAATTGATCGATAATCAAATTTCAGGATGTGTAAGATGAGTATCTATGCCATATGATTTTGGTAATTTTTAGTTTCAAAATATTCAAAAAAAACAACACAGGATTTTTTTTTAATTCAGCCTATAGTATTGGACATGGAAGATGAGTTGGCCCATGGGCTTTGCACGCCTCGAGATTCGACCCCGGCACCTCTCGATCCAAACGCCAAAGCTTTTACGGTGCCATTTGGTCAGTAACACAGAAAGTTGATTTGAGAAGTACAAAAAATACTAAATCATTGCCTCCTATTCTAAGTCTTTTAACACTTAAGTTGTAGGAATAAGAAGCATAAAAATTTAAGAATTATATTACGATTTCTAGTGCGATTAACTAAATTTGAATAGAGATTAAATAAGATAATAAATGATCTATTAATAATTGTTCGGATTATATTCGATTTAATTCGTGTGCGAATCGTAGACAGAAAGTTGAATATTTTTAAAGGTTTACAGATATTGTGAAAAAGTTTCTTCACATGATTGATATTTTAAGGCTTCAGCTGATCAAAGCTTTGGCCAATCATCTCGAATTATTAGAATGTAACGTATATCGTTAGAAATAAAATTTAACGGTGGCACCATGCCTAGAAGAATTTTCTAGACAAACTTTATTGAGGTGGTTCGTAACACCGTAGGAAGCTCGTAACCAGATAATTTTATTACTCAGCAGGGCAGTTAAAAAAACTGATAGGCCCGAAAAAAAAAGATTAGATACAATTTATTTTTATATTGAAAACATCCACACTTCGTGTGGTCATCTGTTTTACAAGCAGTGATTTAGAAGCGTATTATTTTTTTATTAATAATATTTAAAAAAAAATCGATAAAATGACATAAAAAGATGATTTGAGAAGTCAACTTTTCAAGAACTTAAAGAGAAAGAAAGTGTTGATTTCTAATGGTTTGGCATGACGTTAACTTTTTACTTGAAAAATTTTATTTTCTCGATCAAAAATTTGATAGAAATCTATAAAATTTTACTCCGGAACTTCAATCTAAACTAATAATTTTTCATAACACAAAAATGTGATAATATTATTTAAGTGCGTGTATTAAAAATATTGTGTGTAATAGTTTTATTAATAATTAATATTTTTTGTAGTTAAAGAAATTAAAGAGAAAATCTACTTTTAGGAGAAATGCTCTTATAAATTGGAAGTGATCCATAAAATTAAGAAAGTATCTTACAAATATTATATAATATACCAAGTATATTTTAGAAAATTTCCAAGCAAATTAGATTAGTCTCAAAAAAAAAATTGCGAAGTCCGCTTAAGCGAAATCTAAGCGAATCATTAGTGAATTGTTTTTCCTATATTTTCCTATATTTTTTCTATATTCCACGCACGTGGGCAACCTTCAAACGGGTTATCAGCCCATAACTCAGGCAGCATTGAGTCCATTCAAATCTTCGGTTTAAGGCGAAGATGCCCAACGTCGTTATATCTACGGTCAAAGGCGGGAAGACACCTGACCCATTTCGGCATAACGGATGCCGTCCTCAAGGTCAGCCTCAACGCAGTCAAACGGTCAAAAGGTACCGATTTTTATTTTTATGTTTTTTTTTAAATTTCAGTTTTCTTAATTTTCAATATGCATCATAAAATGAAGTACTAATTTTTTCGGGTTGGTATGTTGGGAGGTTGTTTTTCATTTCATGTAAGTAACATCTTTGCGGGCTGGGAATTATTAGGCCATCCCATAAAGCCCAATTCCAAGGGGGAAAAACAATGGACTGACTTTCAAAAATTAAATGCCAAAACCATCGATGATAAATACGCTAATCGCAATATAACCTACCTATATACTCAAAAGCTTAGGTAGAGCGGTATATTTTTCAAAAATTGATCTGGCGGCAGGTTTGTACCAGATAGAGGTTGATGAAATAGATAGAGAAAAAACAGGTTTCTCGACATCCAATAGTCATTACGAGTTCTCTTGAATGCCATTCGAGAACAGTTTAAAAAAATACAAAAAGCAAAAATTACAAAGGACATATAGTTTCTGGGGAAGGTATAAAACCGAACCCGATTAAGATAAAAGCTACTGAAAACTTCCCTATGCCGAAGACTTCGAAAGAAATAAAATTTTTCATGGAATCATTGGCTATTACCGTAAATTTGTGAAAATTGTTGGAAAAATTACAAAACCTTTAACCATTTGTTTAAAGAAAAATGCAAAACTAGGGTTGCGTGATATTTTTTTCTACATAAAATTTATTTATGCTGTCCCTATTCAGCGCATAATTTATTTACTCGTAACATTTCAGAAGATTTTTTAATGCGGTCCCTATAATCACATAAAAGCAGGTTTGACTGTAATTGATAGCAACCGGCTTGATTAAATAAGAAAATATATAAGACATTAAATATTATTTATTTAATGTTTATACCAATTAACAAAAATACGCATGTTTTGGAAATCAGACTGTTAAAATATTTCTTATAGGAATTTAGAATAATATTTAATAAATTAATTATTCTAAATACTATGGTGCGAATGTATAGAGATGTTTTTTGTGGTAAACTCTCACATTGCTCAGAAATTTTTTTTAAGTAAAACTATTATCGGCTCCTTTTGATTTTCAGTGTATCCAGTTCTGGCAAATGACAAAACATCATGGACACTACACCAAAAATCAATCATACATAAGCTATTTTTTAGGGCCAGATTTTCTTATTTTTGAGCAGATCTCATTGCCAATAACAAGACATCGTGGAGACTGCACCACAATGAAACCATATAGTAATAACTCTTACGGGTATAACAAATAAAACAAAGACGCGTGGAAACTTAGTCAGAAGTCATTTCATCCCGAAAACAGCTTTTCAATTATGTAATAGCTAAAAAAAAATGTCGAAAAAAATTACAACAAAAAAATTGGCCGATCTCAGAATAGACTACGACGACAATATCAGAATTGTCTGGACCAATTGAGTAGAGGTTTCAGGTTTCTGAATCATTAGATAACACGACAACAAAATCTGAGAAATAATTTATTGAATAGAAGAGAAAAAATAGAAATAATTTATTGAATCATTCAACCACCCGAAATTATTATGAATTTCGATAAATTTTAATTTTCTAGCTTCGATCTCAGAATTGTCTGGACCAAATGGGTAGAAGTTTCGGATTTCTAAATCATTTTGTTACACAACAGCAAAATCTCATTAAGGTATCATGTGTAATACTGGTAGAAATAATTTATTGAATCATTCTACCTCCCGAGTATTATGAATTATTATGAATTTTGATAAATTTGGAATTTTCTAGCTCCGACCTCAGAATTTTCTGGAGCAAATGGGTAGTGGTTTCAGGTTTCTGAATCATTTTGTAACACAACAACAAAACCTCATTATGGTATCATGGGGAGTACTGGTAGAAATAATTTATTGAATCATTCTACCACCCGAGTATTATAATTTATTAAGAATATCTGTAAATTTAGAACTTCCCAGCTCCGATCTCAGAATTATCTGGACCAAATGGGTAGTGGTTTCAGGTTTCTAATTAATTAGGTAACACAACAACAAAATCTCATTACGGGATCATGAGGAACACTGGTAGAAATAATTTATTAAATCATTCTACCACCCGCAGCTCCAACCTCAGCATTGTCTGGATCAAATGGGCAGTGGTTTCAGGTTTCTGAATCATTAGATCACATGACAACAAAATCTCATTACGGTATCATGTGGACTACTGATAGAAATAATTTATTAAATCTTTCTACCACCCGAAATTATTATGAATTTCGAAATAAATTTGAAATTTTCTAGGTTCGGTCTCAGAATTGTCTGGACCATCTCTGGATCTCATTATGGTGTCATAGGGAATACTAGCAGAAATAATTTATTGAATCCTTCTACCACCCGAGTATTATGAATTATTATGAATTTCTGTAAATTTGAAATTTGCTAACTTCGATCTCAGAATTAAACAACACGATTAAACAATAAGCATGGTCACACTAAACATAGACTGGTCGATTCTCCCAAAATCTCAGACGAACTATATTAGTTATAGTAACGAAACAAATTTGTATATTCTGGGTTACTATGCAGAAAAGATCACGAAATCATACTCTACACTAGGAAACATTGACCACAAAAACATAATAATGCAAATAATTAAACCATAATTAAAAATAAACATCTGCATGACAAGCAATCATCAAAAAATGATGATTGCAAAAAATTTTCCAAATTTTGATCATTTAAACAAAAATTGAATAAATTTAATATTTTTACAATATTTTATTTGATTTTGTTTATTTTATTGATAAAATTTGAAATCAGTAGCAAATAAAAATACAGTACAGCGAATTAATAAATAAAATAAAGTGATATTGCGAATAAAATAAAGTGACAACTTTTTTTGTCGAAATTCCGGCTCAAAATGAATATAGGTAATGTATATAGCACGGTGAGCACGAATATTACCAGTAGATTATTGTAATGTTTTCACGGCGTTGAACCCACATTTGTTTCACTTCAAGTTAATAAAACATAATTTTTATTTACAATTTTATTCTTAATTAATTACCGACGTTTCGAAATGGTATCCATTTCATTTTCAATATTACCAGTAGAATGGGTAAAAAAATCTTGGTTAGTGAAAATTTCGTATTTTGAAATTTGGTCACATTGTGTTTCGAACGTGGATTTACTACCTAATTATTTAACTTTACCAATTTATTTTCTTTTCGGTTTAGGGTAAATTTCATGTCATGTCTACTTTAACATTATTTTAAATTAACTAATCAAGATTTTGTGTGCAGGCCTGCATAGTGGTTTTAATTATGGTTTGATTCAAAATTTGTTTTTCTGGGGAAAATAATTCTGGTTTAAGTCTTAATTATGCCGAGATCTAAGTTTATTTATATTTATCACCATTTATTTAAAAGTTGAACTAATTATCACTGAATTAACCGAACAAGTGGTGCAGTGGTTAAAGCTTCGGCACTTGGACCGGGAGGTACTGGGTTCGAATCCCATCAGAGGCTAGATGCAAATGGAATTTTCTTCATCGATTACAATCGGTGCTGTTAATAAACACAACTATGACCCTCTGATGGAGTGCAGAATTCAGCGCCGACCCACCGTCCATGTCAATGTACAGGTTGACATGGAGCTTGCAATGTGCAGGTGTTATACTGTAATTGTGTGAGTAGGTGAATAGGTGAATGGGTTAATGATGTAGCATGAATGCGTGGTATCACAATGGGCCAAAAATGGCCTAAGTGTCAACCACTGAAACCTAACCTATCACTGAATTATATTATATTATATATTGACAGGTTTTATTCGGAAAAAGTGAAATTTTTTTGTTACTTATTAATAATTGTAAATATATGATTTAATTTTTTACTTTGTTTAGTATTTAGAAAGAGTTGAAGTTCCTGAAATTATAATTTTGATTCTAATTATACCACGTTTATACCAGTAGTATAAGAGTATGTATCATAAAAGTATGACGATGTAAACTCAAAGTAAAATACTTTGCTACTTTATTACATACTTTTTTGCAATTAAAGTGTTCTACGTATCTAATAAGTATTGGTATAATGTTTGCGGTGAGAACGATACTATATAATATTTTTTAGATACGAAATGTCATTTTAGTCATTCTTCTAATTTTTCTTGTTTATTGTGATAAAAGATAACTTTCTTTTTATAAATTTTAATGAAATATAATAAACTATTATAATGTGTTCACACTACTATGGTGTAAACTGAACGAGAGAAATACTTTATTAGTAAAATACTATTATACTATTAAAGGAGCTATGGTGTAAATGTGGTTTTAGTCTTTATATTTAGATTTTAGCTGGATTTTCAGATGACGGCAGTGACGAGTACTATTATATTGTACTAATTGTTTGGTAGTTTGAATTCAATTTTATTTTATTTAATTTATTTTATTTAATATTTATCAGGATAATTGAGTTGGATTAATTAGGTAATACGAATCATTACATTTAACTGCTTTAATTTTATTATTCAAACTTCAATATTTTATCACTTTTTATTAGTATTCCTAATAGTAAAAACAATCACTGGAAATAGTATAAGTTATATTTCCGATAATTTAATATATTGTTATGATTCTGATTGCTGGGTATTATTCCATAATATATTAAATAATTGTGTTGTCTTGTACTAACCATCTTACATTACATTTCAACTAACAATTTACTAACTATTGACTACTTAGGTAGGTACTTAGGTACTACCTAAACCGGGTCAATTTACATAATAATTAATTCACCTTTCCTGTTACATTATCTTGTTTTATGTACAAGAGCGTGAAGTTGTGTCCGGCGTCAAGCGGGAATCTTACTTAGGTTTGGTCACATATTCCAATCAGTTAATCAATCAGTTGAAATGAAATGGAATTGGTTGAAAATCCAGCTAACACTCCGGATATTTTAATTGGCCTTAGAATTCTTAATATATTTGGTCAGAATACAGAATTCTATAAATTGTCCCCAACTCTTGATGGGAAGCGCTGATTAGTTTTTCTAGCTGACATGGTTCTCAACAAATTCACCAATTTTTCTTTAGATCACCCATTTTTCTCAGAATTGAATTATGTCCACTGCGGTTATCTCATTTGATTTCAATAATTCAACCTAATTAAGGTTTCACCCTTTTCAAAATTTATAAACCGGCACCGAGGTAAAAGTAATAAACGCGTCGTTTCCCTTAATTATTATTATTTTTATTTTTTATTATTATTTAATCTTTGCAATCCGTTCTGGGACCGAAACTCTCTCGCAGTTCGCTTTTCACGTCACGAGAACGTACTGCTAATAGGTTTTCGTAACCATGTGCACATTGCATAGCTCCATACCACCCTATAGTACTGGCATGTAATATGGTTCGGCCCATCAGTTCTGCACTTCGACAGGGGCTCATAATTGTATTCATTTTCTTCACCCAATGTAATTTAAGTTCATGTGTGAGATAGAGATATATAATGTGTACATATATTTATAGGCGTTATTATTATTTATTATTATAATGTTTATAATTGGTAGATAATTTATGTAATTAAAATCGAACTCTAGAACTTCTTTTAAATCTGTTTCGGGATTTTGACGTGTCTTTTTGGTGGGATTCTGCAGTTGTACATTCTGATTGGACCTTGGCCGTTTCCCTGCTACGGCTATTGCCGGGTCACGTATGCGAAACTTGGTGGAGATTTAACTAATTTCTGCGTGCGTGATTTGGCGGTGGCTGGGATGGGGGTATGACCGGGTTCGGCTCGGAGTTGTCGGGCTGTGGGGCTTCATCGGAGGGACGCGTTGGGGTACCGATGCAGGTTGATGGGTTCTTAGTTTATTAGAACCCTAGCCCAGCTCTACAAACTAAATTTGAGATAACGGCATGATTCCTAACCGATAACGGCATGGTTCCATTCATTATTGCCGAATCCCAAAATTTCGTTAAAATACAGCTTCGCACACCGAATTTGGCCATCATTTGTTGATAGATGGCCTAGTTTAATTGAGCATTATGCTGGAGTGGCAACCCAATTCTGCATACCATGTTTCATGGTGATTGGTTGAGGAATGTTAAAGTTCCTTTGAGTATGGGATAAATATGTCCTATGTAGACTTGGTAATTAATCGAATATTCTTTGGTAACCAAATTAGTAACGCATTTGAAATTTTTACGAAATCAGCTAAATTTATTTGAAATATAAACATTAGTAGTTTTCTAGGAAGCATTACCTTCGGGATGCCTCACTTATTCGATGCAACTTTTTGAGTTTTTTTTTTTTTTTCTTTACTATTTTGTGGTTGCTCAATTCAAGGGTTAAATACTAATGGATTTTAGAGTAATTGTAAATACATATATTGTAGTTCAAATAACTACATATATGGTTTACAAAAATTCTATTGTAAGTTGAGGAGTTAAATTAATAAATGTTTATATTATTTAGGAAGCCGGAAAATTTTAATTTGGAATTAAATTTCAGGAAATCTACAGATGCTTGTAAAATAATAATATGTTTTTGAAATATTAATTGCTGATTTTGTAGACTAGAATTGTGTTGTGATTGTAGGCGTCTATAAACAGAACAGGCCGATTCAATCAATCAATTTTTGTTTCGGAAGCCGAAAAATATTAATGTAGCATAATATTTCAGGAAATTCCACATGCACGTGAAATAATAATATTTTTTCTCAGGTTGCTGCACCTATTAAGCCTTTATCCTTCCTCTAGTAGAATAGAAGTAGATTAGAATTGTGTTGTGCCGTACGATCGCTGGGTGTCTCAAACCGGGTCGTTCCGTCTCAAAAAAAAAAAAAAAAAAACCTTTCCTATCCTTCCTATTGTTATATGAGTGAAATTATTAATAATTTAATATTAATTAAATAATTAATTATTAATATAATTCAATTTATTATTAATATAATTCAAATAACTATGGTTTCAAGAAATTATATTGTAAGTTGTGGAGTTGTAGAGGATTAAATTAATAAATATTTATATTATTTAGGAAACCGGTAGATTAATTTAGAATTTAATTCAGGAATCTTTAGATGTTATGAAATAATATTTCTTTGAAATATTAATTGCCGGTTGTGTAGATTAGAATTGTGTTGTCATTAGTTCATGAACTATTGGCTTTACCTAGGTATTTGTAACCGGGCTGATCTAATTAATCAATTTTGTTTAGGTAGCTGAAAAGTACAATATTAATGTAGAATTATATTACAGGAAATTTCCAGATGCACGTGAAATAATAAATTTATTTCCTCAGGTTGCTGATTTAGAGAAGCAATTGTTGAAGACCAATACCATCGATATCCATTTAACCTATTAAGCCTTTATCCTTCCTCTAGTAGATTAGAAGTAGATTAGAATTGTGTTGTACGATCGCTAGGTGTCTGAAACCGGATCGTTCCGTCCCAAAAAAAAAAAAAAAAAAAAAAAAAAAAAAAATACCTTTCCTATCCTTCCTATTGTTATGTGTAAACAGGCTGTAGGAATAGGCCCAGCGTTATCCGGGACTCTTGGCTAGCACTTGGTTCTACAGTCCAATCAATCAATCAATCAATCAATCAATTGTGTTTCGAACGTGGATTGTAGGCGAACGAGGCGTCACAATGAAGCAAGCCAAACGTAGGTCTACTCATAAATACATTATAAATCGAAAATAAATAAAACATTCGGAATCCGTGACTACAAAATTTTATCCGTTCAAAAACAGTAAGGGTAGCCATCACGTTTTTTCGCAAAGAATTCACAACTTCTTTTTGTCGAAGTTCCGGCTAAAAATGAATATAGGTAATGTATACACCGCAAACTAACCGCAAACAATTTATTGAATTGAACGGAATAAAAAGCGCCTTACTAAATATTGACTGTGGTGTTCCGCAGGGTAGCGTCCTGGGGCCTCTGTTGTTTTTAATTTTCATTAATCACATAGCACAATTACCTATTTCTGGACAAATCAAGATGTTTGCGGATGATACTGCAATTTTTTACAAATTCTGTGATTGTACACAAACGCAGGTTTGTTTAAATAATGATTTAAACATGATGATTGAATTTTTTGATATGAACAAAATTTCTCTTAATCTCAGCAAGACAAAAATTATAATTTTTCACTCATCATATTTGTCACACTGTGAGTTTCCAATTATGCAATATGCAGGTGTTACTATTGAATGTGTTGATAAACTTAAATACCTGGGTGTTATACTTGACAAGCATCTATCTTGGAAAGATCATATAAATTTAGTTTGTTTGAAAGTTTGTCCATTCTTGTTCTTGATCAGAAAATTGGCTAGTTTTGTTCCAACTCATGTTTTAAAAATGATTTATTTCTCTTTTGTTCATTCACGTTTTTATTACGCTATTGCAGCTTTTGGATCTGCAGCGAAAACTAGATTAAGGAATTTACAGATTCTGCAAAACAAGTGTTGTAAATCTATTTATAAACTCCCTGTGTTATATCCAACATCAGCTTTATATCGCGTTGTAGCTAAGGGAATTCTTCCAATTGGCGCATTATTCGAATTGCATTTATGTGTTTATATGTACAAATGTTTGACTGTGCCCTCATGTTTAACTAACATGGAATATAAATATGTAACTCATAGATACGAAACTAGGTCTACTAATTTGCTGACATGCTTAAATATCAGAACAGAATTTGGAAGAAAATCTATATCATTTATTGGACCTTATATTTATAATAAACTGCCCGACCCAATTAAAAACACTTATAATATTTTTAAATTTAAGAAATTGATAAAAGCACATTTGTTGTCTAACGTCGTGAATTATTTGTGAAGTATATTTTTATATATTTTTTATTTTTTATATTTTATATTTTTTATACTTTTCTGTTTTTTATATTTATTGTTTTCAAATACATAATTTTAATTTTATATGACAAATTGTAATAATTTTTGTTAAAGGGGAACCGTATGGCTTTAAAAGGACTGAAAATTCATTAGCAGATCTGTTTCCCTTATTTCTTTTCTTTTTCTCATTTTCAATGTTATTAAATTTTATTTTCAACGACATATATTGTATTGTAAAATGAGAAAAGAGCAAAGAATAACTAAATAAATCAAATAAATAAATAAAAAAAAAAAAAAAAAAAAAAAATATAGCACGGTGAGCACGAATATTACCGGTAGAATGCGTAAGAAAATCGTGGTTAGTGGAAATTTCGTATTTTGAAATTTGGTCACATTGTGTTTCGAACGTGGATTGTAGGCGAACGAGGCGTCACAATAAAGCAAACCAAACGTAGATCTACTCATAAATTACTTAAGAATCGAAAATAAATGATACATTCGGAATTCGTGACTACAAAATTTTATCCGTTCAAAAACAGTAAGGCTAACCATCACGTTTTTTTTAGCTTGGAAAATACAATATTTTTATTGCGAAATAGTTTTCCAAAATCACATATAATAATGGTTCGACTCGAATGGAATCGAATAGATTTATTTCGACAGTTTTGTACGAGGAAATATTACTAAAACGTAGTCATTAAAATATTATTTTTCGGTGGGAAGACACCGCAACAATTACGGGTAGCCTGACGTGGCTCACGCAAATACTTAAACAACAATATCTGGTAACAAGGTAGTCATCAAGGGATCCCGTAACGAAAAGGACGGCCCAATTTAAAGAGAATAGTTAATAAATAGCAAAAATCATTAATTCGAATTACAAATAATTTTGAGGAGACATCCGCCAAGGAAGATAACGGTGAGTTTTGAATATAAATGGCATTTCTAAATTTTATTTTGTTATATAGAAAATCGTGCCAGTACTAGTTTATTAGAGATGATTCATACCGCTGGAAACGGTATTGATAATCAAGGCAGCAGTAAAGTTAAACCAAATCCAAGGTCCTTACTTTCGACTAATTTTGTTACAGATTCAAAGAGCTATGCTCTGTCGCTGTCACTTTAATTGGTGTTCCTCAGCAAATTTACCTACGGTGATTGTCGACAAGAATTGATTATTTAAAAAATATTTAAAAGGAGCAGTTACCAGTTACTTGTTTCAAACAAAGAGCAGGCAAGCATTTGATTCAGTGGGTCATGCATGTGGCTAATATGTTTAGGAAGAGCTAGGTCCCTAGTAAATCCTTAGCCAAAGTATGAAAATAGATATATGCAGCCTCATTAAAAGCTTTAGCATCAAAAGTATTATTTGCGCTTTCACAAAATCATTTTAGTAATGTGTTTAATCCGCCCCGGTGGCAAATTAGTCAGCATATTTGCTCCAGCGACCGGAAGTATCGGGTTCAATTAAAGGTGGTGACAAGGAAAAAAATTGACGGCTTGTTTAGGATCAATGAATTAATCGGTCATTATCCGAAATGAAAATATGATTATGAAACTTCATTTGAAGCGGCCAAATCCCTTGATGGGATGTAGTGCCAGAGAGAAAGAGAAAAAGAGATAGAGAGAGAGAGTTTAATCGTATACAAGACATAAGTGCACTCTCAGAAGAAAATTCTGATTAAAGCGATATTGAAATGATTCCGGCATATCAGCTTGGATATAAGTTGATTAACAAAATTATTTTCAAAAATCATCCAAAAGTTTCGACTTCTCAAAAAATCGGCACATTTGATATTACTAAACTCGTTGGAAAAAGCACTTTGGAATTAAATCTAATTTTATTTGCAAGAATTTGACGATTTGCAACGCAATCCAAACGATGATGGTCGCAAAGTAGTGAAAATTTATTTAATTTTAATTTTTTAATTAATTTATTTTTTTAATAAATTTATTTAATTTAATTTTTAAAAATACTTAAAAGGAGCAGTTACCAGTAAACAAGGGCGTTTACGCGTTATCAAATAATTTGTACGTGATTGCGTAGAGAACTCGTTTACAACGTCAAATTCTCGTATTCAAACTAAGCACAGATTTGGCAATACCCGATTAAAAATATTGTCAAAATTGTCATAAAGTAATCAACATTATTAACATTCATAAAAAGTCGACTCTTAATAATGAGAAAATTAGTAGATGAGAAAGTCATCTGGCTAGATTCCACAATATAGCCACAACTATTATCGAATAGTTGACACTATAGCCTACTCAAATTAGCATAGCCCGTACATATAAAAAAAGAGTTGGATTTCTTTGACAAAATTCGGGATGTTGACAAAATTATTATGTGAGAGCTGATCATGCACCCCCAATTATAGAGTTTCCGCAATATAGCCGCTACTATTATGGACTAGTAGACACTCGAGCTTATTCAAATTAGTATAGCCCGTACATATAAAAAGAGTTGGACTCCAAACCATAGAATTTGTGGCAGTTTGATTCAGCCAACTAATATTTCGGACACAGTGCGAAGAGCGATAAATGATTTATTTAATAAAACATTGAAAATGTGTCTGGGCCAATAGTAGTTTAGTTTCGCCCAAAGGGTGAACAATCCTTTGGCTGAATATATTCAGTAGTGCAAAACAATAGCAAAAGACGCGAAATGCTTGTGAAGAACAAAGTGATCCAACATTACAAATAATTACTAATGATTCAGTCGTCAACAATAGGTATAAGACACTGCTGTGTTTTAGGATAGGATAAGGTATGCGACCCTGAAGGAAATATGTAACATAAAGGGTTAGAAAACTAGTGTTCACTTTCATTGCGATTGTGATAGTAAAAATGATAAAACATTTTTTTTGCTGTTCTCGTGTCAAAATAAAAATTTATAGAAAAATTATTTAATATTTTTTTTTGTTAATTTAATTTAACTAATTTATATTTAGTGATACACACAATTATTACTAAATATAATATGCTAAATATACTAAATATTAATATAGTAAATATAATATTACTAAATATAATAAATTAAAATGAACAATAGTTTGCGTTGCTCGAGAAAGAAAATCAGAAAATTCGTGAGGAATTTGATGTACAACGAGCAAAAATGAAAGATTGGTATCCATGAGTGCAAAAAGTACTTAAAATATAATTGAATTATTAAAACTTGGAGATTTGTTACTTGCTATTAGGCCCCACGTTTTGAGTTTTAATTAAAATAGTTTTATTTTTAGAAGTGTTTGTTTGTTTATTGTGAAACTTGCATAAAATCATCGACATAAGTTAAGTGACCGCTTAGTCAGGTGCGGAATTGATCGATAATCAAATTTCAGGATATGTAAGATGAGCACCCATGCCATATGATTTTGGTAATTTTTAGTTTCAAAATATTCAAAAAAAACAACACAGGAATTTTTTTTTTTTTCAATCCAGCCTATAGTTATTGGACATGGAAGATGAGTCGGCCCATGGGCTTTGCACGCCTCGAGATTTGACCCCGACACCTCCCGATCCAAACGCTAAAGCTTTTTCGGTGCCATTTGGTCAGCAACACAGAAAGTTGATTTAAGAAGTCCAAAAAATACTAAATCATTGCCTGCTATTCTAAGTCCCTTAACACTTAAGTTGTAGGAATAAGAATAATAAAAATTTAAGAATTATATTATTGATAAAATATTCCGATTTCTAGTGCGATTAACTAAATTTGAATAGAGATTAAATAAGATAATGAATGATCTATTAATAATTGTTCGGATTATATTCGATTTAATTCGTGTGCGAATCGTAGACAGAAAGTTGAATATTTTTAAAGGTTTACAGATATTGTGAAAAAGTTTCTTCACATGATTGATATTTTAAGGCTTCAGCTGATCAAAACTTTGGCCAATCATCTCGAATTATTAGAATGTATCGTACATCGTTAGAAATAAAATTTAACGGTGGCACCATACCTAGAAGAATTTTCTAGACAATTTTTATTGAGGTGGTTCGTAACACCGTAGGAAGCTCGTAACCAGATAATTATATTACTCAGCAGGGCAGTTAAAAAAACTGATAGGCGCGAAAAATAAAAGATTAGATACAATTTATTTTTATGTTGAAAACATCCACACTTCATGTGGTCATCTGTTTAACAAGCAGTGATTTAGAAGCGTATTATTTTTTTATTAATAATATTTAAAAAAATTCGATAAAATGACATAAAAAGATGATTTGAGAAGTACAAAAAATACTAAACCATTTTACAGCCTCCTTCTTTTCAAGAACTTAAAGAGAAAGAAAGAGTTGATTTCTAATGGTTTGGCATGACGTTAACTTTTTACTTGAAAAATTTTATTTTCTCGATCAAAAATTTGATAGAAATCTATAAAATTTTACTCCGGAACTTCAATCTAAACTAATAATTTTTCATAACACAAAAAATGTGATAATATTATTTAAGTGCGTGTATTAAAAATATTGTGTGTAATAGTTTTATTAATAATTAATATTTTTTGTAGTTAAAAAAATTAAAGAGAAAATCTACTTTTAGGAGAAATGCTCTTATAAATTGGAAGTGATCCATAAAATTAAGAAAGTATCTTACAAATATTATATAATATACCAAGTATATTTTAGAAAATTTCCAAGCAAATTAGATTAGTCTCAAAAAAAAAATTTGGGAAGTCCACTTAATCGAAATCTAAGCGAATCATTAGCGAATTGTTTTTTCCTATATTTTTTCTATATTCCACGCACATGGGAAACCTTCAAACGAGTTATCAACCCAAAACTCAGGCAGCCTTGAGTCCATTCAAATCTTCGGTTTAAGGCGAAGATGCCCAACGTCGTTATATCTACGGTTAAAGGCGGGAAGACACCTGACCCATTTCGGCATAACGGATGCCGTCCTCAAGGTCAGCCTCAACGCGGTTTTTATGTTTTTTTTTAAAATTCAGTTTTCTTAATTTTCAATATACATGATAAAATGAAGTACTAAATTTTTTCGGGTTGGTATGTTGGGAGGGGGTTTTTCATTTCATGTCAGTCCCATCTTTGCGGGCTGGGCTTGGCAGGACACATCCACAAAGTCGGAGTGGCGTCTCCCCGTAACATTCCGGGGACTCTCTTGGCTTACAACCAGAGATCCAAACGGTCGAAATTAAGGAACAAATTAACAACATATTAAAAAAGGAATTATTAGGCCATCCCATAAAGCCCAATTCAAAGGGGAAAAAACAATGGATTGACTTTCAAAAATTAAATGCCAAAACCATCGATGATAAATACCCTAATCGCAATATAACCGCAATACTCAAAAGCTTCGGTAAAGCGGTATATTTGTCCACAATTGATCTGGCGGCAGGTTTTCACCAGATAGAGGTTTATGAAGCAGATAGAGAAAAACGTGTTTCTCGACATACAATAGTCATTACGAGTTCTCTTGAATGCCATTCGAGAACAGGTTTAAAAAAAAATACAAACGGAAAAAATTACAAAGGACATATAGTTTCTGGGGAAGGTTTATAACCGAACCCGATTATGATAAAATCTACTGAAAACTTCCCTATGCCGAAGATTCCGAAAGAAATAAAATCTTTTCTTGGAATCATTGGCTATTACCGTAAATTTGTGATAATTTTTGGAAAAATTACAAAACCTTTAACCATTTGTTTAAAGAAAAATGCAAAATTAGGGTTGCGTGATGTTTTTGTCTACTTGAATTTTTTTTATGCTGTTTCAGGCTTCTGAATCATTAGATAACACGACAACAAAATCTTAGAAATAATTTATTGATTAGAAGAGAAAAAATAGAAATAATTTATTGAATCATTCTACCACACGAGTGTTATTAATTATTAAGAATTTCTGTAAATTTAGAACTTTCAAGCTCCGATCTCAGAATTATCTGGACCAAATGGGTAGTAGTTTCAGGGTTTTAAATCATTTTGTATTACAACAGCAAAACCTCATTATAGTGTCATAGGGAATACTAGCAGAAATAATTTTTTGAATCATTCTACCACCCGAGTATTATGAATTATTATGAATTTATGTAAATTTGAAATTTTCTGACTTCAATCTCAGAATTAAACAACACGATTTAACAATTAGCATGGCCACACTAAACATAGACTGGTCGATTCTTCCAAAATTTGAGACAAACTATATTAGTTATAGTAACGAAACAAATTTGTATATTCTGGGTTACTATGCAGAAAAGATCACGAAATCATACTCTACACTAGGAAAAATTGACCAAAAAACATAATAATGCAAATAATTGAACCATAATTGAAAATAAACATCTGCATGACAAGCATAAAAATGATGATTGCAAAAAATGTTCCAAATTTTGATCATTTAAACAAAAATTGAATAAATTTAATATTTTTACAATATTTTATTTGATTTTGTTTATTTTATTGATAAAATTTGAAATCAGTAGCAAATAAAAATACAGTACAGCGAATTAATAAATAAAATAAAATGATATTAAGTTGTGGTGTTTGATAAATGATGATTACATAGCCTAAAAATTTTGGGTTACCAACGTAACTTTTATTATGATAATGTAATATTGGCTTGCTAGTGTCTTTAGTCTGGTGGATTCTTTGTGAGAAGTTTGGAAATATGCTGCTTTAAGCGTTGGTGTCCCAGATGGTCACTCAACAGAGCCAACAAGTTCTTCCCAAACTACTCCATACACGACAAATGATTTTGACAAAAAAAAAAAAAAATAGATACTAAAAGTTCTGGATGTTGTAAAATGTTTAAGAGAGTTTCCTAGTCAGCCGGAGGAGTTTGGCTTTTGGAAAAAGAGCGTGCATGGAATATTAAAATTATGCAAAGGCCCGAAAATTTAATCTGAAATATTTCGGAATGCTGAGCGTTATCCGGAACATGATAAAAGGCAAAGCCGATACGGCTCTAGAATCATACAACACCACCCCCCCCCCCCCGATCTGGGAACGTTGGAATATCAGATGACCACTTTTGTTCAAAAACAACATTCCATCCCAAAATTTTATTAGCAGCTGTGCCTCAATACCTATCTTTGATATTAAATAAGTTATCGTCTATGGAAATGTGCCAAGAGGCCATGGATGCAATGATACAGTCGTGTCGAGACAAGCCACTAGATACTTTTGTAAGAGGACTTAATGGCGACTTACCAATCTATCTACTCTACCGCAACTTATCTACTCTACCAATCATACCGAGGAAAGTTATTTCACACCTTGCTAATTATTATAACACGCAAATGCGTAATTTCTATCCGGAGGGAGCTGTTGATTGGCCCCCAAATACCATCAGGTCTACCCAACCCGTACCCAAACAATCATCAATATCATCATCAGTATTCCAGCAATTAGCTTCAACATATAGACAAAAGCAACCATATCTGTTAATTATAAAACTGAAAGGAGGGAGTTCCTTAGAAACCTGTATGTATTTTGTATTAAGTCACTTCATAGGTGATTGACTTTATGGTCGATGATATTGAATATTTGAAAAAAATGTCTTAAATTGGACAATTAAATTCGGAGATGACCATTTTCCAAATATCAGCACAAGATCTTTAACTGGTTCGAATTCTATAGTGGCATCACCTCTGTCATCACCATCGCCTACTGCGACTATGACTTCGCAGTGGTATAATTCATTTGTATAATTAATTATAATTCTTTCTTTTTGGTCGAGATATTTTTTTTTGTTTAGGTTGGTGATTTTCTTATGAAAAATGTTATCAAACTTTTAACTTTTTCCATAATGAGAAATACAATGAAGTAAACCGCGTTTTGAATTAAATATCAATTATTGGTGTATACAGAAATAATACGATTTAAACTGCAAATTTAAGAAAACCGCAAATATTTTTACAATTTCCATAAATAGTAAAATATTTTGAAGTTTTTAGAGTGCACGGTGTATAGTATTCAATAGTGTAGTATTCAATAATACAGATAAACACATTACAAATAAAGTAGAGCTCAGTGTTTGGTTTCTTGAACGTTGTAAGGAGCATTATCAAATTCAATTTGATGAAATATTACTTGGGAGAGTGAGTACCACTCAAATAGTCGGAATTTTCGTCTGTGGATGCACCTTTATGATGCAAACAAAACGATATGAAAAACAATACCTCTTGATACATAAAACACAAAATTCTGACTAACAACACTTTTTTGTTTCGTCATATAATTTTGTAAAATTATATTTGAATATATGTACATATTTAAGTTTTAATGTATTTAGGGTTTTAATAATTAATTTTCGGAAACATTTGGAGGTTTAAAATTCATAAGTCAAAATTTTGTAAACAACACAACAAACAAAGTTTCTATTGGGTATCATAAGGAAAAAGTAAAATGAAAAAATTTTCAATGATTTACCAACCTAGTTTTAAGGCTCCAAATATTCATTGGATTGAGTTAAAAAATAAGAATTTACATGACCCTAATGCTGCACCAGCACTTGTAGCACAATCCAATGAAAATGATACTTGAATTTTTTTACATATTAATTACAAATTTGTTACACAGTTAGCAATTTTTTTCAGGTCCTGTTATCCTGCAATTCGTGTGTGGGCTGGCATTATACAAAGCTACACCACACTTTTCGAATTTTTTGTTAATCGTACTGAAATTTTTTAGAAATTAATTACAATCCCCAAAAAACCTTCCGTTAGGGATGAAAATTTGAATTTCTGTGATTTTTGTTTCTACACTGAAAGAAAATGGGAATTTTATTCCAAAGAAATAACGTCTTTATATTAATATCTTTTAACTCAAAGAAAATTTAATTGAATTTATCATTTGTTTCAAAACAAATAAATTCTTTGTTTCATATTAACAGCAATATGTTCGAAATTATCAGCATAAATAAAATCCTTTGGTTCAATTGTTTTTATATTTTATCACAAATTATTTTGCAATTTGTTACTTAAACGGATAAAAATCCTTTAAATCAAATGATAGTTTAAGCTGACAAAACAAGAAATCATTTAAAACAAAGAGACTTCGTTTTGTTTTAAATGATTTTTTATATTTGATTTGTAATTTATTGTTAGGCGAACACATTTTTTAATTTAAAATTGTAAGTAAAGTTGTGAAAAAAGGATTTAAAAAAATTACATTGAACATTTATAAAATAATTACAGTATTTTTAGTACCTATATACAGTATACAAGTTAACATTCTAACATTTATCACGCGCATAAAACATGCCTACTCTTATTTCACAATTCCAGACAGACATTCCTGTAAGGTAATTGTACTCTTTTAGCACGTTGTAACTCGCAAGTGGAAAATTTCCAGTATAACGTATTTTTCTTCTAATAAGCATAATAAGCATTTTCGTTATCATATAACATAATTTACCTTATGTAGAAACTTAGAATAAGAATTTAGTTGTAAATCTATTGTAGAATAATAAAGTTGAGGTTTGACCTCAAATAAAAAATTAATTTTTTTAATTTTAATAATCTAAAAAGATTAACTTATACAATCTAAAGGCAGACGTTTAGATACCTAAGAGTCTTACGAAATCCGAAAATCAATAGTTCTTAACCCTTCTTAACCCTTAAATATCCTTCACAAACAGAGAGAAATTCGTTTCTCACCAAATATACTTCAATATACCTTGAATTTTGTTACTCAACCGATGACTAGTCGCACACCTACGCGATCAATAGATTAATTTTTATTGCTTATTTTTTGTCCGTCCTTTTGTTTATTTTTTACTTTTTCCTGCTACATGTAACAAATTTTTACTTTTACAAATCAGTAGATACTTATGATGATGACGTAACAGGTCGAAATCGATCGAGTGATTTTTTAAACTTTTTGAACAAATTTTTTAATTAAAATATTCAAAATTATTGAATATAGTGTTTAATAAAATGTGTTTATAAAGTATAACTTGCCTAAGCTAGCAAATAATAAAACTGACTGGGACCTATTCCAAGAACTAATTGAAGAGCAAATAGACCTTCAAGTAGCAATTAAAATAAAAGTACAATTGAAAGATGAACTAGAGGTATTTAACAGTACTATTCAATAAGCAGCATGACAAAGTTCTCCGACTAATCATACCGAATACCGTAGGAATCAAAAATACCCTTTTGAAGTTAAGGAATTAGTTGAAACCTGGCAAAGGACACGTACCCGGAAAGAAATTCTCAATTATCTGTGTAATAAACTGAAACAACTTATAATACAAATTAAAAACGAAACTATTAACAAGTACTTAAGTGGTCTCACCAAACATAAAAACACTGATTACTCTCTTTGGAAAGCAACAAAGAGAGAAAAAAGGACCAAAACGCATGCGCCGCCTATTAAAAATGAGAAAGGAACCTGGGCCAAAAGCAAAATTGATGACCATAATATACGATCTGTAACATTACAAGAATTGAAAGAGGAGATCAAGTAAAATTTAAGAGCGAAAAAAGCTTCAGGTTATAATCCAAGTACTGGCCAAGTCGTAAAAGCCATTCCCGAGAAGGGATTACGAAAATTGGTTCAAATAATCAATGCTGCCTTTAGAATAAAATATGTCCCACAGCAATAGAAGTTTGCTGAAGTAAACGTGCAGCAAACGACAAAAAGTCGTACAGGCCGATTTAACTACTTTCTGTCATTTCAAAATTGTTTGAAAAATTATTGCCCAAGAGGCTCAAGCCAATAATAGAAGAACAAAATTTAATTCCACCCCATCAATTTGGATTTAGGAAAAATCAATTTGGATTTAGGAAAAGTTTGGCACCAAGGACTTGAATTTAAATTGCATCGAGATCTACCTAAACAGTTCCATCAAATTCTTAAATCGTACATCGCAGATCGGCATGTCCGTGTAAAATATAACGAGGAATACTCTGAACTAAAGAGAATAGCAGCATGCATACCACAATGAAGCGTACTGGGTCCCATACTGTATATCTTGTACACCAGATAACTGAAAAGTTTATATCAGAAGCAACGTCAAAACTACAACAAGCAACCGACTCAGTGAGTAGCTGGAGAAAGAAATGGCGCATTTCCCTAAACGAAGCAAAATCGGTTCATGTAAACTTAACAAATCAGAAACTTAACTGGATTCCAGTGGAACTCAATTCAAGGCAGGTTCCAAATGCAAATACAGCCAAATACCCCGGCATGACTCTCGATTTCAAGCTGAGATGGGAAGAGCATGTTAAAAAGAAAAAAGAAGAATTGAACATCAAATATAGGAAAATGTATTGGCTAATAGAAAGAAATTCTGAGCTTACAATACACAATAAATTGCTGTTATATCAGCAAATACTTAAATCAGGCTACATGAATTAAAAAAGTTTGAATTAAAAAGGTTTTTTTTCCGAATTAAAATAAGTGTTTTTAATTCATTTTAAAAATGAATTAAAATCAGAGCTGAAAAAGAAATAAAAAAGTTCGATAAAATGAATTTAAAAAGGCATTTCTTAATTCAGTTTTAAAATGAATTAATATAAGTGTTAATAAAACGAAATAATATAAGCCTCTTTATAAAATGAATAAAATGTTATTTTCATTAAGGAAAATTTTTTGGAATTTAAATTTGAATTTGGCACGTAACAATTTGGCAATGCAAAATAAGGCGTAATTTTACTTTACGTATACATCGGAAAAATCAGGTAAGGAATATAAATTTTGAAAATTTTTAAATGCAAAACTGTTTACTATCAGTTTTTAGGGGGGTAAGCTACATTTTCCGGAAAATTTTTTGATTTTTCAGAAAAATTTTTACTTTTTTTATTTTTTCAATATTTTTTTTTATTTTTATTAATAATAATTGCTTCGTCAACCTTGCAGACACAGATCAAAGAGTTTCTCTGGCTCTTATCGCTTCTTCTGATAGTGCCACAAATGCTAAAAGAATCAACTTTCGGATATAAATTTTTTTTTATGTAATTTTAATTCGTTTATACCTTAGGGGATGGGAGCTGCCGCCCCCAAACCCCCGCTTTTCAACAATTTGTACAATTCTTTAAGTACCAAACTAAGTAAAAAAACATTGAAAAAATTTCAAAATTCTCCTGGAAAAATTGAAAAATTTTCCCGGAAAAATTATTTGTACTGTTGAAAACTGTTAAGATACAATCCTAATATCCAAATTTTTATAAAGATTACACATTTGTACGTATTTTGGCTAGAATAATACGCGTTTTCTATTTTTTAAGTGAAAATTTTCCCGGAAAATGGGACAATTTTTCGGAAAAATTTAGCTTGCCCCTCCTAAAATCTGTTGATAAACAATCCTGCAATTAAAAATTTTAAAAATTATACTCTTTACCTGATTTTTCCGATGTATACGTAAAGTAAACTTTAGCCCAAAATAATGCACATTTCTGAATATTTGTTAAAAGTCGAATTAAGATTTTTTAATTTATAAAATGAAATAAAATGTGCCTTTTTTAATTCATTTTGACAATGAATTAAGGTAGGTGTTTTAAAAATGAAATAGTGTAAGCCTTTGTTAATTCATTTTTGAAATTTCTCATTTTTGTTAATTCATTTTTGAGTTTAAAAATATGAATTAAAATAAGTAGCAGATGTTCATATAAAAATCAACTTTCTTAATTCATTTTTAAAGAACTTTTTTAATTCAGACTTTTTTAATTCGGTACCCCGGAATATGTCAGTGAAGAAATAAAAAATCATGCAAAGAAACACATTCAGTGGATATCTCGGCACCAAAACGCAGACATACGAAGTTTGTTGGACACCACTAATGCAGTAAGTATACTTCAAAGGCAGAAACCTTTAGACCTGGGCAGTTGTATTTAATTAGGACAGAGCATTATACTAAACAATGTAAATTCAAACGGGATTATTCATTGGCCCGTCAAATGTCAAGATTCATTTAAGAAAGATAAGCTACTAAATGATTTGTAAATCAGTTGTAATATATTAAAAAAAAAAAAAACATCATCACTTGCAACTGTATTGTTTTTTGTTTATGAGATTTCTTAACTTAACCGACAATATCTTAAAGTTTTATATAATTTTCAGATCGAGTAAATTCTTTTATCAGAGTCCGATTAAACTAATTTGTAATTTTAATCTTTAGTAGAATTATAAGATTTTGAAAAATATTACACGCAGTATTGGTGCCATCTGGATTTGTAAAAGGGAGGAAGGATAAACATATTTGGAAATTTCGCATTGCTGACAGCCAGGCATCATTCGTTAAACATTTGCATACATGTCATAAAAAAGATCATATTGATGAGAGCGAGGTTATGCCAAATAAGATATCCATTAAAATTTTAGACGCTCAACAGTTTTTAAATACCATAAATCCTAGTCAAAACCCAATTGACATTTCCGATGTTTTGAAGAAAATTTCACAGAGTTTGCTTGCGTTTGTTTCTAAATTGCTAAGATACCATAAATCGAAGCATACAATAGATTTTTTTTCGAGAAAGCAACATTTTTTAATTATAAGCCCTTTTAGGATTATCAAATGCCCAATTCTGATAAAAGAAACTTTTAGTGTGAAAGATTTAAATTAGGAAATTATGAACTGAAACTGAGAAAATTATTGCCTGCCATAACCCAAATATTTTCAATTTTACCAAGCTTAGAATGCTAAAATTATTTTTATTATGCTTAAATTACGCCTAAAGATTTGCTAATAATTCGTACTAAAATCGAGTGGTTTTAAACTCGATTTTAAGTTCCTTCTCAAAATCAGCAAAAAATCAAATTTCTCAAAACCAGCATACGAGATTTAAAATTCAGTTGATTATTTTCTTAATTCAAATATTTACTTTCTAATATTAAGTTAACTAAACTCATCCTTAATTTTCAAAATATTAAGAAATATATTCTAAAAATAAGTAATTTAAGGGGCGAACCGTAAAAAATAACGTCCGTTTTTTTCACTCCGTGTGATAGAATATACCGACTCTATTCATACTCTCATTTTAATAAAAGACGCAAACAAACATTAGATCATATAAGATGCTTTTTGTAGAGACTATTAACCGTTATAGATTTGAAGAGTGGCTTCCATCAAACACCAATAATTAAGAGAGGCAAATATAGAAAAAAGGCTTTTTCCATGTATCACGAGAATTTCGAGTTTACTCGCCTCCGATTCGAGCTGAAAAACGCCCCTTCGATGACATTATCCGCGATCACATTGGAAAAAGCTGCTATACGTCTATATATAGAAGACATCGTCATATTAGGCAAAACGGAGGAGGAACACTTCGAGAACATGAGGATAATATTTGGAAGACGCATACACGAAGAACCAACTCGACAAGTGCGTGCATGCCTTCAAGACGATGTAGAATTCCTAGGATTCTCGTTGATGAAACAATCAGACAATCCAAATCCCCGTACAATTCCGTTAGTATATGGATCGAACCCTAAGAAGGAAAGTGCATCAATGAAGAGGAAATATCGCTTATTAATTTATTACCGAAAATTGAACATGTCACAATCCCAGAGGCAAAATAAGTTTTTCACCACAGTAGACAGTAGAATCCGATATAGAACAAAAACAGCATTCTCTGTGAAACACGGAAAATACGAATTCACCAGACTTCCGTTTTGCTTTAAAAATGCACCATCATTAATCCAACGAACTATTGATGATATTCTAGGTCGTCACATAGGTAAACATTGCTATGTTTATATTGACGACATTATTATCTTTTATCAAGCAGGCTTTTATCGGCAATTTATACAGGACTACCCAGAACTTGCATTTTTTATCACAGTTCCTATCAACGACCAGTGAAAACTAACTTGTAGCAAATATGTCAAAAAATTGTGTGTTCCATGAACTGCCAACACATATAATTCCATGGCACTATAAATTTACATTCGAAAGGAAAACAATAGAAAAATGTTTGTTAGTATTTTTTGTAATGGTTTTTACTAAGTAAAGCATTGCACAACCTATGTACCACAAAACACAATTTGCGGTAAGCTGATGAACATCGATTGCTGTGTGAAGTATTTGGGCAACATGCTCCACCAATAAAAATATGTGAGTACGGGTTTCGCCTTTTTAAAAGTGACGGTTTTAAAATTAGTGACAAAAAACGTGAAGAGAGACCAGTAAAGTTTGAAGACGCTTAGTTGGAGGCGCTATTGGACCAAGATTTATGCCCTAATCAAGGAAGCTCCTATCAAACCACTGATTAATAAAAATTGTTATTGGCTAATTGCGTTACTTCCAACAATATCAAAAACATTCCAGAAACAACAGATTTAGAGATTCAAACCAATAACCAAATAAAGAAATCATATTCCTGACTGTTAAGGCAGGCTCAGCACGTCAACGAGCTATTAAACAACTGTACGTAATATAAAAATTCATTCACATATGTAAAACAAAATTGTTGTTTCAATGCATATGATTTATAATTATTAGAAAATAAATAAGAACGAATTAAAAAACCAACCTGCTTGGTGGTAAAAGCCCCCACCACATACACTTGAAACAAACGAAATATGGCAGCTTCAATTAGCAGATCCTCAATTTAATCGTCCTAGTGCCCATGTTATTTTAATTGGAGGATAATTTTTCGTTGACATCCTTGGTGAACTAAATTCTTCAAAATTTGGTTGGCTTGTGGCTGGGAACATCGGCCATGAACAGAACGCTACACACCTCGAGGTCTAATCTTTGGAATACACGTGGAATCTCAAATAAGCAATGTAGAGTTAAGAGAGATAGTAAAACGATTTTGGCAAGTAGAAGATAAGGCAGTTGAACACGATTCTTGTGATTAACCCGATCCGTTGATTTGTTAACCGGAAGTGATTCTGTTGAAAACGAAATCAAATTAAAAGATCAAATAATCGAAATACTACGGGGATCGTAGTAACACAGAAGATACACCAAAATTAATCGAGCTCGATCAAAGTACTAACACTTTGGGGCATTCAACAAGCGACATCTTGATCAAGATAGACCTGTTTCCAGAAGACGTAACTTGGGCCAAACGCGGATTTCACCATTTATTGAATGGTTGAAAATGTTGCTGCAAAAAATATGGACAACCAAAACTGACTGGGATGAAATAAATGGTTGGTAGCCTTGTTTGCTCCAAAAGTAAGGTGGCATCTATAAAGCAAATCAGTCTCCCAAGACTCGATGCGGTGCAGTTCTTATATAGCTGAACAAATAAATTACCTGAACAACATCAGACGTTCCGGCTCGGTGGAAAATATTTATTGGTAAACGCACGAGGAATACTGGACATAACTCCCAAAGAGAATTGGAGCCATAACATAGTTGGTTATCCCTCCTATCCGAAGCAAGTTGGTCTGAAGGTTATCCGAAGCAATTTTTCAACCAAATGTTAGCCAAAACGAATATTAGCCGATATTTTTCGAGTTGGCAGAGTACCTAAATCCGACAACAAAGAGCTAAAGAAAATTGAGTTACCATTTTCAAACTACAAAAAAGTTAAAACAGTACTCGGAAAATTTTATCGTATATCAAAATTTATGTTTTAAATTGTCGTAACTCGAAATAAAAAAAACCTGATGGAAATCGCAAAATATAAATCAGATATTTTAATTTCAGCAGTTTGAACGAATTTTCGAAGCACTTGGTGGATCGTTCCTTGGAAGATTGAGTTGAAGCGTTTCTTTGAATGTGTCTTTGGCGTCATTAATTTCTGTTCTTATTACCCAATAGATATTCAATTTGATTTTGCTTCTTCTGGGAGTGACCACAAGCAAGAAAAACCTGCACTCATGAACCAGAAAATAAATTAAATGGCGGCGATTTTAATTTTTTTTTTGATGTCGCCCTCGATAGCATAGTAGCGTGTGCTATGTAATTCGGGGGTGCCAGGTTCGATTCCTGGTGGTGACAAAAAGTTACGACTGGGCGTTTTTGTGTTATGTGTTACATTGTGCATTGTCTTATATATCGGCTTTTCTCTATAAATATTTTATTTCTTTTATTTTGAAAAATAAATAGAGAATTTTCTGAATAAGGTAGGAACACGCAATCAAACAAAAAGAATTGCGAACGGTTCGACTCACGTGGCTAAACAATATTTCGAAAGTGGTACCTAAGACGATAAATAGTTAATTTATTAGAGATACTCTTTTGTGGGCGCTTATCTGTTGAGAAAAATTAACGAAAAACTTATTAAATTCCTTAAAGATCAGATCAGAAGACTTAAGAAAAATGGTGCCCGTCCCGAATTGATATAAATACAATTTTTCCTTTTCTTAGTGATAAATGTTTCTTCCTGTCATCTAACACTATTAAGATTTACATTTTTACCAGCTGCGTAAAATAGAGAGATAAAAAACCCATCTCCATTCACACAGATACCGATGCCAAGATGAATAATTTTTTTACGGATTCGGGTTGCCAACCCTACAATCCAACCCTTGAGTCGCCTCTTACGACAAGTTTTGGAAACTGTGGTGGTATTCTTATTCAAAAATGCCCCCCAGCCACAGGGGCCATTTCTAATATTACATACTACTAATTTTATTAACATTCAAATTAATTCTAAGAAATTGTCTGAATTAACTGAATGTCTTGTATCGCTTCCGAACGACGTTGATCCGGTATACTTTTCTAATGTTACACTCGCCCTCAGACGTAAACGGTTTCCTGTGACTCACCAACTCCGAAAGCGAGCATTTTTTTTTTAACCAATATCATCTGTTTTAGGGCTGTTTGCTCTCTTTCGCGGTTCATTTTTATCGTCCTACATTACGCAGTTATGCCAAATCGAAGAAAATGTTATAAGCAGCTTCCTAAACCAAATAAATACAAAGAATCAAATCCTGATTATAAACGAAAAATCCGAATTACTTATCTGAATGGTACAGCAAACGTGTGTGACCTCCTTTTACACAATGAAAATTTGTTTATTTTTTTCTCCCGAATTTTACACTTCACAGCATAAGCTGGGAAAATTCACCTACCCGAAACTGTGAAGCTTTAGGTTAGGCTCGGTTGAATATCGATGGTGCTTCCAAAAACGTGGTTTCTCGGTATAAATTATGCTTTTACAATACTAAAGATGTTCTGGATTCCTGCCTTCTGCATGTCGACGTCTTATATGTAAAATACATTTTTGATTAGTTTTACATTTAATTTATTTAGGCTATACTGAGTAATTTTTTTAAGCTGAAACTTTAAAATATCTCGGAAAATAAGCAATATACGAAAAAATGTCCATTATCAAAATTTAATCATTCCGAGGGGGGTGGGGGGGGGGGGGGCATACATTAGTGCCAAAGTTAGCTCTACTTTTATCCCCTTCTTTTAGGTGGGACGATATTAAATTTATATATATTAAATATATGTTTTTTTTTATGTTTCAAAGAAATCCTACGTGGTAATGGAATTTTTTTTTTCGTAAAGTGCTTATTTCCCGACATATTTGAAAGTTTCAGCTTAAGAACATCAACCAGTATAGTGGATTACCTTTTGATATTTTTGTGAACTAGTTGAGAATATTAGTGGCTAACGCGTAGGCAAAATATGTCAGAAAAGTTACAAAACATTTAAAATAGTTACAATGCGTGCATTTTTTCGAATAAGTAAGTTGTTTCTCACGAATAACCCGCGAATTTCGTTGTTCACGCTTATCTTATGTTTAGTGATGGCGCCACCTGCAATATAGTATTCGACAGCCAACCCTTCATAGTTAATTCATTTATAGATTCCAAGTGAATAATAAACACGTTTCCTTTCCTACGATTCCAGTTAAACCTACTCGTGGCTGACTTCTTTCTTGGATTTTAGACATTACAAGTTTCAGGTGTTAACTAGAACTTTTAGTTTTATATTTAACGATATTTTCTTCTTGGTAATATATTTTTATGAATTATTTTCTTAATTCCTTCTTTCTAGCGCTTTGTAACTTTTCACAGGTTGTTTTTAAAATGTGGATTGAGAAAGGGCCCCATTTTGTGTGATATTTATATTATTTTATTTGTGGATGCTATTAACAGATTCATCTATATTTTAACCATCTGGATTGCGTATTTCGCTAGCCACTTCACAATAAATATTGACCGACACAAAAATTGTTGATGTTGTTTAATTGTTCCAGATCTCCACTTCCAAGGTTTGTTCAGCATAATGTATGAATTGCACATCATATTTTTTTTTATTGAAATACATGTCAAACAATATTGCATAATATATGAGTAAAATATAAGCACAAACAATAAAACAAATAATTGCTACAAAACATTTATAAAATATAATAATTGGATTACATTAAGGTTATAAAAAAATATATGATGCTTACAAACTATTTTATAAATGTCAATATAATCAATATATATGGTCAAATATGTGCCTAAAAATATATGCCAATTTATTTGTGTGAATTATATTATAATATACTACCCTTAAAACTAGTTATACAAATTAGTAATATTAAAAGCACAAAATTGGTATATATTTAAAACTATTAAATAATTTTATTTTATAATTGAACAGATAAACGTTTGTAAATTTTGTGGAAGCATTTTCAAAAATGTAATCTTTTCGCAATTATCTAAAATTTGTTTTAAATATTTTGTAATGTTTCATTTCTAAAGAATTTAATGCGTTGCCATACGATTGATGATACGATACGAGAGAATTGAGAATGAAAGCTTTTGGCAACACAAAACTAATTCAGAAATAGCCACAATTTAATTGCGAAAAGAGCACATTTGAGATTGGCATCCCCACAAAAATTATTTGGAGTAATAATAATTTTTTTAATTAACTAAAAAAAACCTGCCTCTATACTGCCCTTAAAATTGTCCAGTCATAATAGACATATTCAGATTAAAATCAATAAAAAATTATCAGTCCTTTAACTTCAGAAAACGTCAAAGGGAGGGAAAAAATTGAATTGATTTTCGTAACAGAAATTAAAAACCAATTCAATAAAAAACTCGTTAGCTTAATAACATTCGAAAAAATCTTATTGAAATAAAGTAAATTTACCCTGCCTCGAAAGTATTTTAGACTTGTTCTTGCGCTACTGATTTTGATGTAAAGAACTGCACAAATAACAAACATTTCATGGAACAGAATATTCTCGGGATTAATTACGTTTTCAGATATTACAATACAAAAAAAAATCGCGAAAATTTGGATATTATTTTCTTATGTCTAGTTTTTAGTTTCGCTATACGAGAAATGATTTTGCGATGGTTTTTGAAATGCACAATTTTTATCAACAATGCCAACAAATGACGAAGACCCTATTCAGCGCGCGTTTGACACGATTTTTTATTTAGTATGTGGCTTAAATTTTGCATTTCAAAATAGAACGAATAAAATCTTAATGCGTATAAAGAAATTAATGGATGACATATGACATATGATCTTCGTTTTCGAGATTTCTTTTATCATTGTCTATGAAAAAAGTTAAAGAAAAAAACATAAAATCTGAAAACGTGAAAATATCCTGGCCTGGAAAATATGCTGTTCAAAGAAATATTAATTTTTGAGAAAGACTAACTTTGTTTCAATAATATTTTTGTTTAATGTTGTCTTGTAATTTGTTAAAGGTTTTAAACTGTATCATAACTGGACAAGTGAAATCTTCGATTTAAGGTACATAAAAATATTTTTTTTTCAAGATACATGACGCGCTTTAAGTTTGACGGTTTATTTCAATTTTGGCTTCACTTGGGCGATTTATTTGCGGCACATGATTTTCAATTTCACCCGGGTATTGATTTTTTATAATTTTATTATTCCGTGTAGGAAATATTTTACGAATGTAGGTCTCCCGCACTTGAGTCATGAGTGGCGGAGGAACAATAGATTTGTGGAATTTCTGATTCGTTTTCGTCTCTGTTGCAAAATTATAATGGGTTTTCTCATCAGAATTTTTATTTAAATTTTATCTATTGAATGTTTATTTTTTAGCCGGCTATGGAGAGTTATTTTATAATCGTATGTACATACATTCAAGTTATTCAAATAGATTCATAAATAATGAAAAACTCTTGATTAAAAAATGATTTTATGCTATTCATGTGGCATGAGAAATTTCTTCTAATAAATACACCAAAATAAGGAAAGCGTTGGAGGTAGTGCGGATAATAATAGATTAGTAGCACTCTTTCTTGCACAACAAACAGCAACGGAGGTAGGTCCCAAATGAAATTCATTCAAGCATTAATGTGGATCGTCAAACAAGCCAAAATGTATATATTTTTTTACAGATGCGAGTCGTCAGCCTCGTGACCAAACCCTTGAGTCGCCTCTTACGACAAGTTTTGGAAACTGTGGTGGTATTCTAAAGAATTCATGTTCGTACACCCATATTCTAGAATTATGAGTAATGAAAACTGCCCCCGCCCCCCAGCCACAGGGGCCATGTCTAGTTCTTTGGATATTTGCGGTATTGGAGAAAAACAAGAAGAACATTTGGTTGAAATAGTTACTACGATAGTTAAGAACGTAAACTGAAGCAGCACAATACATCGTCAGGACTACCATCAAAAATTTTTGTGAAATTTAGTTGAAAATATACTCGAGACTCGATAATTAAAACCCATAAGATGAAGAAGATCTCGCAAACTGCGGATATACTTAGTGGGGTTACATTGGAGGATAGGATTTTGATGAAATATGAGAAGCGACCATTTTATGTAGCAGAGTAATTAACATCGTATAATCAATATTTATTTAAGAAGGTAAGAGATCTTCTGAGTTAAGAATGGTAATATTTTTGTTAGAAAATCTGATGACTGCGCATGATTAATTTTAATGATATAATAAATTTTGATGTTTAATTCCCAATAATTTCAGTAACAGGCACGTGTTTAAATCATTTTATTTAAACAATTACAATGCAGTATTTTCATAAAAAATACAATTTTTATTTACAAGGTAAGGTACCTGGGAAATTTTCAAAAGGCTTTTAGTCACTACCAATCTAGTTAATTTGAGAGAAGTTTAAACAATACATACACTTGAAATAAAAGCTTATAATTGAGCTCATATATGAGTTGCTTTCGACGAACTTAAAATTTGTGGTTCTTCGCTGGCAATAAAAAAAGATTATAACAAATAACTTAGATATTCAACGGTATCTGTAGAATTTTCAAAAAGGTTATAAACGCAAACGATCTAGTTAAGTTAAGAGAAGTTTAAACATAAATAAGCTCAGATATGCGTTGCTTTCGAGGAACTTTTGAAAATTGTAATCCACCGATGGCAATAAAAAAAATATTACAAATAACTTAGATATTCAACGGTATCTGTGGAATTTTCAAAAAGCTTTAAATCTCTACCAATCAAATTAAGTTAAAAGAAGTTTAGACATAATTTACACATGAAACAAAAGCTTATAATTTAGGTATATTTTCACATTTATTTTCATTTTGTGTATTATTATTATAAAAAAAAAGTTTAGGTATGCGTTGCTTTCGAGGAACTTAAAATTTGAAGTCCACCAATGGCGATTAAAAAAACATTATGACAAATTATTAAGATACTCAACGGCATCTAAAAAGTTTCAAAAGGATTTTAATCGCTACCAATCAAGTTAAGTTAAGAAAAGTTTAGACATAATTTGCACATGAAACATAATCTTATAATTAAGCTCAGATATGCGTTTTCATCGCTACCAACCTAGTTAAGTTAAGAGAAGTTTAAACTTAATTAACACATGAAACTAAAAGCTTATAATTCTTATATGCGTTATTTGGAGAAAATTAATATTAGTAGTTCACCGATGGCAATAAAAAAAAGATGAGAACAAATAACTTAGATATTCAACGGTATCTATGGAACTTTCAAAAGGCTGTTAATCGCTACCAATCCAATTAATTTAAGAGAAGTTTAAGCATAATTTACACATGAAACAAAAGCTTATAATTAAGGTCAGGTTTGCGTTGCTTTCGAGGAACTTAAAATTTGTAGTCCACCAATGGCAATAAAAAAAATATTATAACAAATAACATAGGTTTGCAACGGTATCTGTGAAATCTTCAAAAGGCTTTTAATGTCTACCGATCTAGTTAAATATAGAGAAGTTTAAACATAATTTACACATAAAACAAAAGCTTAACAATAACTTAGATATTCAACAGTATCTGTGAAATTTTCAAAAAGGTTTTAATCGCTACCAATCTAGTTAAGTTAAGAGAAGTTAGAACATAATTTACACATGAAACAAAAGCTTGTCACTAAGCTCAGATATGCGTTGCTTTTGAAGAACCAAAAATTTGTAGTAACCTAATGGCAAGTAAAAAAATATTATAAAAAATAACTTAGGTTATGTTTAAACATAATTTACGCATGAAACAAAAGCATTTAATTAAAGTCAGATAAGCGTTATTTCGAGTAACTTAATATGTATAGTTCACCGATGGCAATAAAAAAAAACTATTACAAATAACTAAGATATTCAATGTTATCTGTGGGATTTTCAAAAGGCTTTTAATCGCTACCAATCAAATTAAGTTAAGAGAAGTTTAAACATAATTTGCATATAAAACAAAAACTTGTAATTAAGCTCACGTATGCGTTGATTTCTGGGAACCTAATGTTGTCTACCAATGGCAAATATTTAAACAAATATCTTAGGTATGCAACGGGCGGTATCTGTGAAACTTTCAAAAGGCTTTTAATGTCTACTGATTTAGTTAAGTTAAGAGAAGTTTAAACATAATTTACACATAAAAGGAAAGCTTGTAATTTAGGTCAGATATGTGTTGCTTCAAATGTTTGTTTTTTGTTTCAAATTAAAATTCGTCAGACGATTTACTAAAATAAATTCTTACTGAGTTTTTAAACAAATATAAAAATGTAATAAGCCGGTATAAAGAGGTTGACAAAGAAGAAATTAGTCCAAAAAAAAGATTCTTTATAAAGATATGGCATTTGGCGAATACAGTGATTGAAAAAATCTTAAAAAGGCCTTTTACGATAAAGCAAATTTCCTTCTAATTCGCTTAAGACGGTCAAATTTTCCGACAGTGGACCAGGATTTAAGGTGGGTGTAATTAGACGGATCTGTAGGTGATCACTTATACCACTTAGTGATATTTTAAAAAGGTTTTTCATCGCAAACGATCTGGTTTAGTTAAGAAAAGCTTACAAATAATTTTTACATGGACCAAAAGCTTGAAATTAAGCTCAGATTGTGTTTCTTTCGACGAACTTAAAATTTGTAGTCCACCGAGGGCAATAAAAAAACGATTATAACAAATAAATTAGAAATTCAACGGTATCTGTGGAATTCTCAAAAGGCTTTTCACCGCTAAGGATCTGGTTTAGTTAAAAGAAGCCTAAAAATAATTTACACATGAAATAAATAAATCATAATTAAATATAAAAGCTCAATATTGAAATTTTTTTCGTGTCTAATAAAAAATCGACATTTTAAACGAAATTTTAGTACTTAACCCAATAGTTATAAATCAGAACCAGGAAATAGAAAACATACATGAGTCTTTTTGTTCGCTTAGCTTAACACAAAAATCACAACAGAAGAAGAAAAGAGTCACTGTATTTTAAAGAGGCATGTGTATAATTTAAAAAGTAAATTACGGATGACACTAAGAACTTTTTACTATATTCGGATTATTTGTAGTCTGGGATTCCTAAAATGCATATATTATGCATTTTTAGTTGATTTGCGCATTTAGTTGAATCGCATTTGCGATATGGAATTTCTTGTTGCGGCAGAATTTACCTATCCAATATTAGACCGTTGATGTTCCAAATAAGGAACATTCGCAAAAGAATTTTCAACTTAATAGCTCCAAAAACTATATAGTCAATTACCGTCAATCTTTTTTTTAACAAATAATGCTAATGATTTTTGCAAATTATTAACGGATTGGCTATTTACTATTAGTAACATTGAAGCATATTTGCAATGAACATTTTACCATTTTGTTTATGAATTATTGATGTGAACAAATATCAACAAATCACAATAAAAATTATTCATCATAAAAATTTTCTTCTTTTGTATATTTTGAAAAAAAAAATTACGTGTATAAATCCAGATGGAGTTTGCCAGACACCGAAGCTCGTTTGCTATCAAAAATTATTATTTTTTTACAAATAGAACTTTACTTATTTTTAATTTAAAATTAAATATGAAAAAAAAGTTTTCAAAGGAAAACAGGAACCTGTAAATCCAATATCCAATTTTCTACGGTTCAACAATAGTTTAGGACAGCAAAAAATTTTACCAATTATTTATGGACCTACTCCACTGCTTATAGTCGTAAACGAATACTACGCTCAATCTAGTCACTTCGACCGAGCATTTTTTTCTAGTCAATTCACCTTTTACGTTGCAAAAAATTACATGATATATAGATAGGAATGAATAACGTCTCATATACTATTTAGTGAAGAACGAAAAAGCTCCCCAAATGAATATTAAATTATTCTATCGTCTTTCTAAATAAATTTTAACATTTCATTTTAATGGATTATTGGCAAAACCACGAGTTATAAATTGTTTTTGATTTGGAATTTCCAAACTACGATATAATTAACATTCTGTGGGAGAACAAGCGGTATAGAGGTTAATAATCTGGTTATTAGCCACAGTTTCATATATGCACCAACTAAATCACACATTTAGGCATGGACACAAATTTTACATACACTTTCAAATGTGTAAAACTAGACTCATATCGCTGGACGAGGCACATCAATTGTAACGGCAGCTAAAAATCCCGTATATCGAAAGAAGGGCTAAATTTAAATTCAAGTAATATTTTTTTAAGAAAAAGGTCTTATTAATGTCCTTTTAAGTTTAGTTAATTCTCATTCACACAATTTCAGTAAAAATGGCTCATTTTAGAAAGCTAGAAAATAATGAAAAGGCGATGAAGATGTAAATAATTTACAATAAATATAAAATATTTAAAGGGTACATTAACCAAAAATAATTTGGTTCAAACAAAGGGCAGGAAATCATGGCTACGAAAAGCAGAGGAGCGTTACGCTTAACCCTAACATATTCCGTAAAATAAACAAAATATAAAATCAGAAAATAAAGTAAACGAAGTCGTTTTAATTCAAACATTCATGAAAAAACAAAGAAAATATTGAAAAAAGAATTTCAGTGCGAAGTAGTTCGATCTCAGAATTGTCTGGACCAAATGGGTAGTGGTTTAAAACTTCTGATTCATTAAGTAACGCAACAACAAAAACTCATTACGGAATCATGGGAAATACTGGTAGAAATAATTTATTGAATCATTCTACCACCCGAGTATTATGAATTATTATGAATTTCTGAAAAATTAGAAATATCCGGCTCCGATATTAGAAATTTCTAGATCAAATGAGAAGTGGTTTCAGGTTTCTGAATCATAAGATCAGACGACAACAAAATCTCATTACAATATCATGAGGAGTACCAGAAGAAATATTTTTTGAATCATTCTACCACGCGAGTATTATGAATTATTTTCAATTTCTATAAATTTGGAATTTTCCAGCTCCGATCTCAGAATTGTCTGGACCAAATGGGTAATGGTTTAAGACTTCTGAATCATTAGGTAACACAACAACAAAACCTGATTACGATATCATGGGGAAAACTGGTAGAACTAATTTATTGAATCATTCTACCACCCAGTATTATGATTTATTATCAATATCTGTAAATTTGAAATTTTCCAGCCCCAATCTCAGAAAGGTTTGGACCAAATTTCTATAGAGAAATCCTTTTAAATTAAGTATTGAATCTGCTTAATAATAAAATATTTTTTTTGGTGTACATATCTCAAAACTACTAAAATGGATATGCGCCTATTTTTTCTTACGACGGCAGTTTAATTGATTGTCTTGGAGATCAAAGATCCAATTATAATTTATACATGCCAATACTATGACAGTTAGTCGATCGAATATTGATCTTTTTACGGATTCGGGCTGCCAACCCTACAATCCAACCCTTGAGTCGCCTTTTACGACCAGTTTTGGAAACTGTGGTGGTATTCTAAGTTAAAAATGCCCCCCGGCCACAGGGGCAACGTCTGCTATTACTAGTAAGGTAAGAATTCATTTGGTCAATATTTCGGAGGGCGTAAGAAGGAAAAATATTTGATCGTTTTGTGATACTATAAACTATCAAATATTTGCAGAACGCCGTTATTGGTTTGGATAAGCCTTTTAAAACAACATATGTCTGTACTGGTTGAACTGATTTGACATATGATAACATTTCTAGCAGATTTTTAAAAACTAAGCTGTTGCCTTGAATTGCAGTTTTATTTTTATTTTTGCCGTTTAAAATTCGACTATTTATAAGTTGTCAAATAATCTGCCAATTTTTTCAAGAAAATCTGCTGTTGAAAGTGAAATATCTTAAACCCTTGAAGATAATTGGTTAAAATGACTCATCGTCCTAATAGCAATTTCAACAGTCCCATTCAAGGGTAATTTCTTTATTTTTTTTAAAGAAATTACCCCTAATGGGACAATGGGGGAAATAAAAAAAATTAAATTAATTTTTCAAGGAAATCCTACTTTGAGCTGTAGAATCCGAATTTGCAATAAAACATAGGGGTTCCCATTTTAATTTCAAAGTTACCTCCCGCTCCACCTACAAGAAAGAGCGGAGGAGTTCTAATTGCTTTAATATTATTTATTAAAGTATATAAAATAATACTAACAACAACAATGTTAACAATCATTGATTCCAAAAATCTCGGAACTGAAAACAAAAGAAATGATGATTTACAACCACCATGGCAAAGGCTATTGAAGAAAAGGATCAAAGTATTAAGAAGAGAAACAAAAACAGGATTTTGTTTTGTTCCATTCAAATTTTTATTATTATGTTTACAAAACCAAAATACTATAGTTAAAACTGAGTTTTGCTTACGAGTATAAATCCAGATGGAGTTTGCCAGACACCGAAACTCATTTGCTATCAAAAATTATTACTTTTTTACAAATAGAACTTTACTTATTTTTAATTTAAAATTAAATATGAAAAAAAAGTTTTCAAAGGAAAACAGGAACCTGTAAATCCAATATCCAATTTTTTACGGTTCCACAATAGTTTAGGACAGCAAAAAATTTTACCAATTATTTATGGACCTACTCCGCTGCCTATAGTGGTAAACGAATACTACGCTCCATCTAGTCACTTCGACCGAGCATTTTTTTTTGTCAATTCACCTTTTACGTGGCAAAAAACTAAATGACATATAGATAGGAATGAATAACGTCTCATATACTATTTAGAGAAGAACTAAATCACACATTTAGGCATTGGCACAAATTTCACACACACACTTTCAAAGGACATAGTGATGTAATTTGAATTAGAGATATGTAAAACTAGACTCATGTCGCTGAACGAGGCACAACAATTGTAACGGCAGCTAAAAATCTCGTATATCGAAAGAAGGGCTAAAATAAAAATCAAAATATATATTTTTTTAAGATATTTTTAGCGATGGAGATGTATATCATTTACAATAAATATAAAATATTTAAAAGCTTCATTAACCAAAAATAATTTGGTTCCAACGAAGGGCGGAGAATCATTTATGGCTACGAAAAGCAAAGGAGTGTTATGCTAAATCCTAAAATATTCAGTAAAATAAACAAAATACAAAACCAAAAAATAAAGTAGACAACGTCGTTTTAATTCAAGCTATCATGAAAAAATAATGAAATAAGTGAAAAAAGAATTTCAGTGCAAAGTAGTTCGATCTCAGAATTGTCTTGACCAAATGGGTAGTGGTTTCAGGTTTCTGAATCATTAGATCACACGACAACAAAATCTCATTACGATGTTATGGAGAATACTGGTAGAAATAATTTTTTGAATCATTCTACCACCCGAGTATTATGAATTATTTTGAATTTCTATAAATTTGGGATTTTCCAGCTCCGATCTCGAAATGGTCTGGACCAATTTTCTATAGAGAAATCCTTTTAAATTAAGTATTGAACCTGCTTAATAATAAAACATTTTTTTTGATGTACATATCTCAAAACTACTAAAATAATATGCGCCTATTTTTTCTTACGACGGCAGTTTAATTGATTGTTTTGGAGATCAAAGATCCAATTCAAATTTATACATGCCAATAATGGCTGTTAGTCGATCGAGTATTTTTTTTTACGGATTCGGGCTGCCAACCCTACAATCCAACCCTTGAGTCGCCTTTTACGACCAGTTTTGGAAACTGTGGTGGTATTCTAAGTCAAAAATGCCCCCCCGGCCACAGGGGCGGTGTCTACTATTACTAGTAAGGTAAGAATTCATTTGGTCAATATTTCGGAGGATGTTAAATGGAAAAATATTTGATCGTTTTGTGAAACTATAAACTATCAAATATTTGCAGAACGCCGTTATTGGTTTGAATAAGCCCTTTAAAACAATACATGTCTGTACTGGTTGAACTGATTTGTCATATGATAATATTTCCAGCAGACTTTTAAAAACTAGGCTGTTACCTTGAATTGCACTTTTATTTTTATTTTTGTCGTTTAAAATTCGACTATTTATAAGTTGTCAAATAATCTGCCAATTTTTTCAATAAAATCTGCTGTTGAAAACGAAATATCTTAAACCCTTGAAGATAATTGGTTAAAATGACTCATCGTCCTAATATCACTTCCAACAGTCCCATTGAGGATAATTCCTTCATTTTTTCTTTTAAATTATAAATGATTTGTCAATTTTTTATTAATTTCCAATTTATTATGGTCCTAGAACCAGGAATTTTCCGAATTCGTTGCTGTCCTCATTGATTTCCAGTGTGTCAATTAAATTTTCTAACATGCTTCGAGATTTTGAATTAGCATTTTGTTTGCTTAATTTCAGATTTTTTATTTTTAAAATTCTAATTAAATTCGTACGAAATACATTATTTTTTTAAATCCACCTTTTCTTTCGTCCACCAATCCTTCGATATCCAAATATGAAATAAGGGACTATCACGTTAAAAAAAAATTTATAAAATTTACGATTGAGCGAGGACCGTTTGCTTGCTGAACATGTTAGGATTGCGCAAACAATTCCGGATAATCATTTGTCACCAATATACTCATTCATCATGACGACCTGCTTTCTTCGATTTTTTGAGTCCAAAACTACACTATATATCAGAGAATACTAGTACAAGTACAAGTACAAAAAAAGACAAAAACGATATAGAGTCGGATTTTGTTTCGTTTTGTAAATTTTTTTCTATCTTCGTAAGTGGAGTCTAATTTTTTCCCAGGATAAATTTCAAACAGAAAAAATTTTGTTGTATTTTATTTTAAAGAGAAATTAATTTTGAAAAATAAAAATAAGAAAAAAATAATGAGAGCCTAATATTCCATAAATTCTCCCGGGAGTTTGGTGCTTTTGTAAAATCAGGAAATCAAATAAAGATATTTTTAGCTTTACTGAAAACCATCCATATTTTATTTGGCTCTTTTCTTCTGTTCTTTAAAGGAGTAAAAACTGCACAGCCATTGCTATAAGTAATTATTCAAAAGAGTCTTCTCTCTACGACTAAGATTGAAACTTTAATATTTGCGATAAGCAAGCTTTTATTTTAAGGATGAAAGGAAAGTTCTCTATATCATTCTTTTAGGTTTTCTTCCGACATGTTCTACTTTATAAAACAAGTAATGGCTCCGGGAGAAATTTGAAAACAAAGTAAGAATAACGTCGATGCCAATTTTGATCATTTTGAAATACTTTATACTCCTTTGTTATTTCCAAATATTTAATTAGTATTTTTCTTTAGTTTTAACTTTAGTTTTTTTGAACTAGGTGAAATACCTTAATAAGTATTTAGTTAGTAGTTACTTTTTTTTTATTAATCTGATTTCATATCTACCAGTTATAAAATTAAACTTGGATTAAATTAAAAAAAAATAATCACATTAAATTATTTTTCTCCGCATTCAGCTACCCGCCAATCAAAAAACTTGTGCACAAAAATGAAACGGTGTTGCAATTGATCCAAAGGTTGAAGAAAGCAGCATCCTAAACCAAATAAAAACAAAGAATCAAATTCTTATTATAAATGTAAAATCCGGATTACTTATCTGAATGGTACAGCAAACGCGTGTGACGTACTTTTACACAATAAAAAATTGTTTATTTTTGTTTTTCGAATTTTACACTCCACAGCATAAGCTGGGAAAATTCACCTACCCGAAACCGTAAAGTTTTGGGTTAGGCTCGGTTGAATATCGATGGTGCATCCAAAATCGTGGTTTCTCGGTAAAAATTATGCTTTCACAATACTAAAGATGTTCTGGATTCCGGCCTTCTGCATGTTGAAGTCTAATATTTAAAAAATACAACTTTGATTAGTTTTACATTTAATTTATTTAGGCTATACTGAGTGATATTTTTAAGCTGAAACTTTCAAATGTCTCGGAAAATAAACAATATACGAAAAAAATTTCCATTATCAAAATTTAATCATTCCGAGGGGGGGGGCATACATTAGTGCTAAAGTTAGCTCCACCTTTGTCCGTTTCTTGTAGGTGGGATGATATTAAATTTACATATATTAAATATATATTTTTTATATGTTTCAAAGAAATCCTACGATGTAATGGAATTTTTTTTCTTAGAGTGCTTATTTCCCGACATATTTAAAAGTTTCAGCTTAAAAAAATCAACCAGAAGTTTACCTTTTGAAATTTTTGTGGATTAGTTGAGAATATTAGTGGCTAACGCGTAGGCAATATTTGTAAGTAAGTTGTTTCAAACGATTAACCCGCGAATTTTGCTGTCCGCGCTTATCTTATGTTCAGTGTTGGCGCCACCTGCAATATATATTCGGTAGCCAATCCTTCATATTTAATTCATTTATAGATTTCAAGTGAAATAATAAACTCGTTTTGTTTCTTATGATTCCAGTTAAACCTGCGACAATGGCTGACTTCCTTCTTGGAGTTTCGACACTACAAGTTTCAGGAGTTAGGTATATTAACTAGAACTTTCTATTTAACGATATTTTCTTCTTGGTAATATCTTTTTATGAATTATTTTCTGAATTCCTTCTTTCTAGCGCTTTGTAACTTTTCACAGGTTGTTTTTAAAATGTGGATTGAGAAAGGGCCCCATTTTGTGTGATATTTATATTATTTTATTTGTGGATGCTATTAACAGATTCATCTATATTTTAACCATCTGGATTGCGTATTTCGCTAGCCACTTCACAATAATTATTGACCGACACAAAAATTGTTGATGTTGCTTAATTGTTCCAGATCTCCACTTCCGAGGTTTGTTCAGCATAATGTATGAATTGCACATCATATTTTTTTTTAAATACATGTCAAACAATATTGCATAATATATGAGTAAAATATAAGCACAAACAATAAAACAAATAATTGCTACAAAACATTTATAAAATATAATAATTGGATTACATTAAGGTTATAAAAAAATATATGATGCTTACAAACTATTTTATAAATCTCAATACATATAATTGTGGTATTATCAATATATATGGTCAAATATGTGCCTAAAAATATATGCCAATTAAATTGTGTGAATTATATTATAATATACTATCCTTAAAACTAGTTATACAAATTAGTAATATTAAAAGCACAAAATTGGTATATTTTTAAAACTATTAAATAATTTTATTTTATAATTGAACAGATAAACGTTTGTAAATTTTTGTGGAAGCATTTTCAAAAATGTAATCTTTTCGCAATTATCTAAAATTTTTAAATATTTTGTAATGTTCATTTCTAAAGAATTTAATGCGTTGCCGTACGATTGATGATACGATACGAGAGAATTGAGAATGAAAGCTTTTGGCAACACCAAAATTAATTCAGAAATAGCCACGATTTAATTGCGAAAAGAGCACATTTGGGATTGGCATCCCCACAAAAATTATTTGTATTAATAATTTTTTTAATTAACTAAAAAAAAACTGCCTCTATACTGCCCTTAAAATTGTCCAGTCATAATAGACATATTTAGATTAAAATCAATAAAAAATTACCAGTCTTTTAACTTCAGAAAATGTCAAAGGGAGGAAAAAAATTGAATTGATTTTCGTAACAGAAATTAAAAAACAATTCAATAAAAAACTCGTTAACTTAATAACATTCGAAAAAATCTTATTGAAATAAAGTAAATTTACCCTGCCTCGAAACTATTTTAGACTTGTTCTTGCGCTACTGATTTTGATGTAAAGAACTGCAAAAATAACAAACATTTCATGGAACAGAATATTCCCGGAATTAATTACGTTTTCAGATTTTACAATCAAAAAAAATCTCGGAAATTTCGATATTAGTTTTTTATGTCTAGTTTTTAATTTCGCTATACGAGAACTGATTTTGCGATGGTTTTTGAAATGCCCAATTTTTATCAACAATGCCAACAAATGACGAAGCCCTATTCAGCGCGCGTTTGACACGATTTTTTATTAAGTATGTGGCTTAAATTTTGCATTTCAAAATAGAACGAATAAAATCTTAATGCGTATAAAGAAATTAATGGAAGACATATGACATGTGATCTTCGCTTTCGAGATTTCTTTTATCATTGTCTATGAAAAAAGTTAAAGAAAAAAACATAAAATCTGAAAACGTGAAAATATCCTGGCCTGGAAAATATGCTGTTTAAAGAAATATTAATTTTTGAGAAAGACTAACTTTGTTTCAATAATATTTTTGTTTAATGTTGTCTTGTAATTTGTTAAAGGTTTTAAACTGTATCATAACTGGACAAGTGAAATCTTCGATTTACGGTACATAAACATATTTTATTTTCAAGATACATGACGCGCTTTAAGTTTGACGATTTATTTCAATTTTGGCTTCGCTTGGGCGATTTATTTGCGGCACATGATTTTCAATTTCACCCGGGTATTGATTTTTTATAATTTTATTATTCCATATAGGAAATATTTTACGAATGTAGGTCTCCCGCACTTGAGCCATGAGTGGCGGAGGAACAATAGATTTGTGGAATTTCTGATTCGTTTTCGTCTCTGTTGCAAAATTATAATGGGTTTTCTCATCAGAATTTTTATTTAAATTTTATCTATTGAATGTTTATTTTTTAGCCGGCTAAGGTGTGTTATCTTATAATCGTATGTACATACATTCAAGTTATTCAAATAGATTGATAAATAATGAAAAACTCTTGATTAAAAAATGATTTTATGCTACTCATGTGGCATGAGAAATTTCTTCTAATAAATACACCAAAATAAGGAAAGCGTTGGAGGTAGTGCGGATAATAATAGATTAGTAGCACTCTTTCTTGCACAACAAACAGCAACGGAGGTAGGTCCCAAATGAAATTCATTCAAGCAGCAATGTAGATCGTCAAACAAGCCAAAATATATATTTTTTTACAGATGCGAGTCGTCAGCCTCGTGACCAAACCCTTGAGTCGCCTCTTACGACAAGTTTTGGAAACTGTGGTGGTATTCTAAAGAATTCATGTTTGTACACCCATATTCTAGAACTATGAGTAATGAAAACTGCCCCCGCCCCCCAGCCACAGGGGCCATGTCTAGTTCTTTGGATATTTGCGGTATTGGAGAAAAACAAGAAGAACATTTGGTTCAAATAGTTACTACGTAAACTGAAGCAGCACAACACATCGTCAGGACTACCATCAAAAATTTTTGTGAAATTTAGTTGAAAATATACTCGAGACTCGATAATTAAAACCCATAAGATGAAGAAGACCTCGCAAACTGCGGATATACTTAGTGGGGTTACATTGGAGGATAGGATTTTGATGAAATATGAGAAGCGACCATTTTATGTAGCAGAGTAATTAACATCGTATAATCAATATTTATTTAAGAAGGTAAGAGATCTTCTGAGTTAAGAATGGTAATATTTTTGTTAGAAAATCTGATGACTGCGCATGATTAATTTTAATGATATAATAAATTTTGATGTTTAATTCCCAATAATTTCAGTAACAGGCACGTGTTTAAATCATTTTATTTAAACAATTACAATGCAGTATTTTCATAAAAAATACAATTTTTATTTACAAGGTAAGGTACCTGGGAAATTTTCAAAAGGCTTTTAGTCACTACCAATCTAGTTAATTTGAGAGAAGTTTAAACAAAACATACACTTGAAATAAAAGCTTATAATTGAGCTCATATTTGAGTTGCTTTCGACGAACTTAAAATTTGTGGTCCTTCGCTGGCAATAAAAAAGATTATAACAAATAACTTAGATATTTAACGGTATATGTGGAATTTTCAAAAGGTGTTTAATCTCTGCCAATCAAGTTAGGTTAAGAGAAGTTTAGACATAATTTACACATGAAACAAAAGCTTATAATTTAGGTCAGGTATGCGTTGCTGTCGAGGAACTTAAAATTTGTAGTCCACCGATGACAATAAAAAAAAATTATGACAAATAACTTAGATATTTAACGGTATCTAAAAAGTTTTCAAATGAATTTTAATCGCTACCAATCCAATTATGTTAAGAGACGTTTCAACATAATTTACCAATGAAACAAAAGCGAATAACTTAGCTCAGATATGCAATGCTTTCGAAGAATTTAAAATTTTTGGTCCACCAATGGCGATAAAAAAAAGATTATAACAAATACCTTAGATACTCAACAATATCTAAAAAAAATTCGACAGGATTTTAATCTCTACCAATCTAGTTAAGTTAATAAAAGTTTAGACATGATTTACACATGAAAGAGATTCTTATACGTAAGCTCAGATATGCGTTTTCATCGCTATCAATCTAGTTAAGTTAAAAGAAGTTTAAACATAGTTTCAATATGAAACAAAAGCTTTTAGTTAAGCTCAGATTTGCGTTACTTGGAAAAAATTAATATTTGTAGTTTACCAATTGCAATAAAAAAAAGAATATAACAAATACCTTAGACATTCAACGGTATCTGTAGAATTTTCAAAAGGCTTTTAATCGCTAACAATTTAATTAAGTTAAGAGAAGTTTAAACATAATTTACACATGAAAGAAAAGCTTGTAACTAAACTCAGGTATGCGTCGCTTTCGAAGAACCTAAAAATTTAGCCCACCAGTGGCATTAAAAAAAATATATAACCAATAACATAGGTTTGCAACGGTATCTGTGAAATTTTTAAAAGGCTTTTAATCTCTACAAATCAAGTTAAGTTAAAAGAAGTTTAAACATAATTTGCACATGAATCAGACGCTTTTAATTAAGCTCAAATATGAGTTTTGATCGCTACCAATCTAGTTAAGTTAAGAGAAGTTTATACATAATTTACATATGAAACAAAAGCTTTTAATTAAGCTCAGATATGCGTTATATCGAGAAACTTAATATTTGTAGTTCACCGATGGCAATAAAAAAAAAAGAATATAACAAATAACATAGATATTCAACGGTATCTGTACAACTTTCAAACGGCTTTTAATCGCCAGCAATCCAATAATGTTGAAAGAAGTTTAAACATAATTTACAAATGAAACAAATGCTTATAATTTAGGTTAGGCATGCGTTGCTGTCAAAGAACTTTTGAAATTTGTAGTCCACCGATGGCAATAAAAAAAGATTATAACAAATAGCTTAGATATTCAACAGTATCTGTGGAATTTTCAAAAAGCTTTTAGTCTCTACCAATCTAGTTAAGTTAAGAGAAGTTTTAACAAAATTTACACATGAAACAAAAGCTTTTAATTAAGCTCAGATATGCGTTATTTCGAGAAACTTAATATGTGTAGTTCACCGATGGCAATAAAAAAAGACTATTACAAATAACTTAGATATTCAACGGTATCTGTGGAACTTTCAAAAGTATTTTAATCGCTACCAATCCATATATTTTAAGAGAAGTTTAAATAAATTTACAAATGAAACAAAAGCTTATAATTTAGGTCAGGTATGCGTTGCTTTCGAGGAACTTAAAATTTGTAGTCCACCAATTATAATAAAAACAATATTAGAACAAATGTCTTAGGTATGCAACGGTATCTGTGGAATTTTCAAAAGGCTTTTAATATCTAGTTAAATACAGAGAAGTTTAAACATAATTTACACATAAAACAAAAGCTTATAATTAAGATCATGCATGCGTTACTTTCGAGTAACTTAAAATTTGTAGTCCACCGATGGCAATAAAAAGAAGATAAGAACAAATAACTTAGATATTCAACGGTATCTGTAGAATTTTCAAAAGGCTTTCCATCGTTAATGATCTAGTTATTTTGAGAGAAGTTTAAACATAATTTACACATGAAACAAAGCGTATAATTAAGCTCAGATATGGGTTAGTTCAAGAAACTTAATATTTGTAGTTCACCGATGGCAATTAAGAAAATTTTATAACAAATAGCTTAGATATTCAACGGTATCTGTGGAATTTTCAAAAAGGTGGTAGCAAGATGGTGCGCCATGCCACAAATCGTGCGTTACAATAGCGAAACTGCGTCAAAAATTCGATGGCCACATTATCAGTCGAAATGGTGTCGTGAATTGGCCGGCAAGGAGTTCTTGTGGGGTGCCGTGAAGGACAAGTGTTATACGGACAATCCACAAACAATTAAGCATTTGAAAGCCAATATTGAAGCAAACATTGCCGAAATAGATCCGCACACAATCCAAAATGTACTCAGAAATTTGACCAACCGAATAAGTACGGCAAGGCCAGCCGTGGCTCCCATTTGAATGAAATCATTTTCCATAAATAACAAGGAGGATTGTGAGTTCAAACAAAAAAATAAGGACACCCTGCATATGGGTATGCCTCTAGAAAGTTATATTAGATTCCCGTTTTCATGATATAACATGAGTTCCATCCGGGAATATATTATAAAGTGCTGAAATCATGATCCATGTAGTCGCTTCCTTACACACGAAAATCTCCTCTCAATTTTTTTATTACAACAGCCGAGTTATTTTTTTAAATTGGACCAACCCTTGGACCCTTGGACTTAATTGCTACCAACTAAATTGAATTAAGAGAAGTTTAAACATAATTTACACATGAAACAAAAGCTTGTCACTAAGCTCAGATATGCGTTGCTTTCGAAGAACCTAAAATTTGTAGTTCACTAATGGCAAAAAAAAATATTATAACAAATAACTTAGGTATGCAACGGTGTCTGTGCAATTTTTAAAAAGCTTTTAATCTTTACCAATCTAGTTAAGTTAAGAGAAGTTTAAACATATGTTACACATAAAACAAAAGCTTGTAACTAAATTTAGGTATGCGTTGATTTCGAGTAACTTAATATGTATAGTTTACCGATGGCAATAAAAAAAAACTATTACAAATAACTAAGATATTCAATGTTATCTGTGGGATTTTCAAAAGGCTTTTAATCGCTACCAATCAAATTAAGTTAAGAGAAGTTTAAACATAATTTGCACATAAAACAAAAACTTGTAATTAAGCCCAGGTATGCGTTGATTTCTGGGAACCTAATGTTGTCTAACAATGGCAAATATTTAAACAAATATCTTAGGTATGCAACGGGCGGTATCTGTGAAACTTTCAAAAGGCTTTTAATGTCTACTGATTAAGTTAAGTTAAGAGAAGTTTAAACATAATTTACACATAAAAGGAAAGCTTGTAATTTAGGTCAGATATGTGTTGCTTCAAATGTTTGTTTTTTGTTTCAAATTAAAATTCGTCAGACGATTTACTAAAATAAATTCTTACTGAGTTTTTAAACAAATATAAAAATGTAATAAGCCGGTATAAAGAGGTTGACAAAGAAGAAATTTGTCAAAAAAAACATTCTTTATAAAGATATGGCATTTGGCGAATACAGTGAAATGAAAAAATCACAAAAAGGCTTTTTCTGATAAAGCAAATTTCCTTCTAATTCGCTTAAGACGGTCAGATTTTGCCGACAGTGGACCAGGATTTAAGGTGGGTGTAATTAGACGGATCTGTAGGTGATCACTTATACCACTTAGTGGTATTTTAAAAAGGGTTTTCATCGCAAACGATCTGGTTTAGTTACGAAAAGCTTACAAATAATTTTTACATGGACCAAAAGCTTGAAATTAAGCTCAGATTGTGTTTCTTTCGACGAACTTAAAATTTGTAGTCCACCGAGGGCAATAAAAAAAAGATTATAACAAATAAATTAGAAATTCAACGGTATCTGTGGAATTCTCAAAAGGCTTTTCACCGCTAAGGATCTGGTTTAGTTAAAAGAAGCCTAAACATAATTTACTCATGAAATAAATAAATCATAATTAAATAAAAAAGCTCAATATTGAAATTTTTTCGTGTCTAATAAAAAATCGACATTTTAAATGAAATTTTAGTACTTAACTAAATAGTTATAAATCAGAACCAGGAAATAGAAAACATACATGAGTCTTTTTGTTCGCTTAGCTTAACACAAAAATCATAGATTGCTCTTATCACAACAGAGGAAGAAAAGAGTCACTGTATTTTAAAGAGGTATGTATATAATTTAAAAAGTAAATTACGGATGACACTAAGAACTTTTTACTATATTCGGATTATTTGTAGTCCGGAATTCCTAAAATGCATATATTATGCACTAGTTGAATCGCATTTGCGATATGGAATTTCTTGTTGGGGCAGAATTTACCTATCCAATATTAGACCGTTGATGTTCCAAATAAGGAACATTCGCAAAAGAATTTTCAACTAAATAGCTCCAAAAACTATATAGTCAATTACCGTCAATCTTTTTTTAACAAATAATGCTAATGATTTTTGCAAATTATTAACGGATTGGCTATTTACTATTAGTAACATTGAAGTATATTTGCAATGAACATTTTACCATTTTGTTTATGAATTATTGATGTGAACAAATATCAACAAATCACAATAAAAATTATTCATCATAAAAATTTTCTTCTTTTGTATATTTTGAAAAAAAAAATAAAAATTTACGTGTATAAATCCAGATGGAGTTTGCCAGACACCGAAGCTCATTTGGTATCAAAAATTATTATTTTTTTACAAATAGAACTTTACTTATTTTTAATTTAAAATTAAATATGAAAAAAAAGTTTTCAAAGGAAAACAGGAACCTGTAAATCCAATATCCAATTTTTTACGGTTCAACAATAGTTTAGGACAGCAAAAAATTTTACCAATTATTTATGGACCTACTCCACTGCATATAGTCGTAAACAAATACTAGGCTCAATCTAGTCACTTCGACCGAGCATTTTTTTCTTGTCAATTCACCTTTTACTTTGCAAAAAATTACATGATATATAGATAGGAATAAATAACGTCTCATATACTATTTAGTGAAGAACGAAAAAGCTCCCCAAATGAATATTAAATTATTCTATGGTCTTTCTAAATAAATTTTAACATTTCATTTTAACGAATTATTGGCAAAACCACGAGTTATAAATTGTTTTTGATTTGGATTTCCCAAACTACGATATAATTAACATTCTGTGGGAGAACAAGGGGTCTAGAGGGTAATAATCTGGTTATTAGCCACAGTTTCATATATGCACCAACTAAATCACACATTTAGGCATGGACACAAATTTCACATACACTTTCAAATGTGTAAAACTAGACTCATATCGCTGGACGAGGCACATCAATTGTAACGGCAGCTAAAAATCCCGTATATCGAAAGAAGGGCTAAATTTAAATTCAAGATATATTTTTTTAAGAAAAAGGTCTTATTAATGTCCTTTTAAGTTTAGTTAATTCTCATTCACACATAATTTCAGTAAAAATGGCTCATTTTAGACAGCTAGAAAATAATGAAAAGGCGATGAAGATGTAAATAATTTACAATAAATATAAAATACTTAAAGGGTACATTAACCAAAAATAATTTGGTTCAAAATAAGGGCGGAAAATCATTAATGATTACGAAAAGCAGAAGAGCGTTATGCTGAATCCTAACATATTCCGTAAAATAAACAAAATACAAAACCAGAAAATAAAGTAAACGACGTCGTTTTAATTCAAACATTCACGAAAAAACAAAGAAAATATTGGAAAAAGAATTTCAGTGCAGAGTAGTTCGATCTCAGAATTGTCTGGACCAAATGGGTAGTGGTTTCAGACTTCTGAATCATTAGATAACACAACAACAAAACCTGATTACGATATCATGTTGAAAACTGGTAGAACTAATTTATTGAATCATTCTACCACAAGAGAATTATGAATTATTATGAATTTTTGTAAATTGGAATTTTCCAGCTCCGATCTCAGAAATTTCTAGATCAAATGGGTAGTGGTTTCAGGTTTCTGAATCATTAGATCACACGACAACAAATTCTCATTACGATATCATTGGGAATACTGGTAGAAATAATATATTGAATCATTCTACCACCCAGTATTATGATTTATTATCAATATCTGTAAATTTGAAGTTTTCCAGCTCCAATCTCAGAAAGGTTTGGACCAAATTTCTATAGAGAAATCCTTTTAAATTAAGTATTAAATCTGCTTAATAACGAAATATTTTTTGGGTGTATATATCTCAAAACTACTAAAATGGATATGCGCCTTTTTTTCTTGCGACGGCAGTTTGATTGATTGTCTTGAGATCAAAGATCCAATAAAAATGTATACATGCCAATACTAAGACAGTTAGTCGATCGAATATTGATCTTTTTACGGATTCGGGCTGCCAACCCTACAATCCAACCCTTGAGTCGCCTTTTACGACCAGTTTTGGAAACTGTGGTGGTATTCTAAGTCAAAAATGCCCCCCGGCCACAGGAGCAATGTCTACTATTACTAGTAAGGTAATAATTCATTTGGTCAATATTTCGGAGGATGTAAGATGGAAAAATATTTGATCGTTTTGTGAAACTATAAACTATCAAATATTTGCAGAACGCCGTTATTGGTTTGAATAAGCCTTTTAAAACAACACATGTCTGTACTGGTTGAACTGATTTGACATATGATAACATTTCCAGCAGATTTTTAAAAACTAAGCTGTTACCTTGAATTGAATTTTTGTTTTTATTTTTGTCGTCTAAAATTCGACTATTTATAAGTTGTCAAATAATCTGCCAATTATTTTAATAAAATCTGCTGTTGAAAGTGAAATATCTTAAACCCTTGAAGATAATTGGTTAAAATGACTCATGGTTTTAATAGCAATTTCAACAGTCCCATTGAGAATAATTCCTTAATTTTTCTTTTAAAATATAAATGATTTGTCAATTTTTTTATTAATTTCCAATTTATTATGGTCTGCTTTGACGGCATATTAAAATCCACAACATCACGCGGCCAACCGACGTATTTTAGGTTGTCTAGAACCAGTAATTTTCCGAATTCGTTGCTGTCCTCATTGATTTCCAGTGTGTTAATTAAATTTTCTAACATGCTTCGAGATTTTAAATTAGCATTTTGTTTGCTTAATTTCAGATTTTTTATTTTTAAAATTCTAATTAAATTCGTACGAAATACATTTTTTTTTTAAATCCACCTTTTCTTCCGTCCACCAATCCTTCGATATCCAAATATGAAATAAGGGACTATCACGTCAAAAAAAATTAGAAAATTTACGATTGAGCGAGGACCGTTTGCTTGCTGAACATGTTAGGATTGCGCAAACAATTCCGGATAATCATTTGTCACCAATATACTCGTCCATCATGACGTCCTGCTTTCTTCGATTTTTTGAGTCCAAAACTACACTATATATCAGAGAATACTAGTACAAGTACAAGTACAAAACAAGACAAAAACGATATAGAGTCGGATTTTGTTTCGTTTTGTAAATTTTTTTCTATCCTCGTAAGTGGAGTCTAATTTTTTCCCAGGATAAATTTCAAACAGAAAAAATTTTGTTGTATTTTATTTTAAAGAGAAATTAATTTTGAAAAATAAAAATAAGAAAAAAATAATGAGAGCCTAATATTCCATAAATTCTCCCGGGAGTTTGGTGCTTTTGTAAAATCATTAAATCAAATAAAGATATTTTTAGCTTTACTGAAAACCATCCATATTTTATTTGGCTCTTTTCTTCTGTTCTTTATAAGTATAAGTAACTATTCAAAAGAGTCTTCTCTCTACGACTAAGATTGAAACTTTAATATTTGCGATAAGCAAGCTTTTAATTTAAGGATGAAAGAAAAGTTCTCTATATCATCCTTTGGTTTTTCCTTCCGACATGTTCTACTTTATAAAACAAGTAATGGCTCCGGGAGAAATTTGAAAACAAAGTAAGAATAACGTCGATGTCAATTTTGATCATTTTGAAATACTTTATACTCCTTTGTTATTTCCAAATATTTAATTAGTATTTTTCTTTAGTTTTAAGTTTAGGTTTTTTTAACTAGGTGAAATACCTTAATAAGTATTTAGTTAGTAGTTATTAGTTACTTTTTTTTATTAATCTGATTTCATATCTACCAGTTATAAAATTAAACTTGGATTAAATTAAAAAAAAAATAATCACATTAAATTAATTTCTCCGCATTCAGCTACCCGCCAATCAAAAAACTTGTGCACAAAAATGAAACGGTGTTGCAATTGATCCAAAGGTTGAAAAAAGCAGCATCCTAAACCAAATAAAAACAAAGAATCAAATTCTTATTATAAATGTAAAATCCGAATTACTTATCTGAATGGTACAGCAAACGCATGTGACGTCCTTTAACACAATAAAAATTTATTTATTTTTTTCACCCGAATTTTACACTCCACAGCATAAGCTGGGAAAATTCACCTACCCGAAGCCGAAAAGTTTTGGGTTAGGCTCGGTCGAATATCGATGGTGCATTCAAAATCGTGGTTTCTCGGTATAAATTATGCTTTCACAATACTAAAGATATTCTGGATTCCGGTCTTCTGCATGTTGACGTCTAATATTTAAAAAATACAACTTTGATTAGTTTTACATTTAATTTATTTAGGCTATAATGAGTGATATTTTTAAGCTGAAACTTTCAAATGTCTCGGAAAATAAACAATATATGAAAAAAATGTCCATTATCAAAATTTAATCATTCCGAGGGGGGGGGGCATAAATTAGTGCTAAAGTTAGCTCCACCTTTGTCCCCTTCTTGTAGGTGGGATGATATTAAATTTACATATATTAAATATATATTTTTTTATATGTTTCAAAGAAATCCTACGATGTAATGGAATTTTTTTTCTTAGAGTGCTTATTTCCCGAGATATTTAAAAGTTTTAGCTTAAAAAAATCAACCAGAAGTTTACCTTTTGAAATTTTTGTGGATTAGTTGAGAATATTAGTGGCTAACGCGTAGGCAATATTTGTAAGTAAGTTGTTTCTAACGATTAACCCGCGAATTTTGCTGTCCACGCTTATCTTATGTTCAGTGTTTTCGCTACCTGCAATATGTATTCGGTAGCCAGTCCTTCATATTTAATTCATTTATAGATTTCAAGTGAATTATAAACTCGTTTTGTTTCTTATGATTCCAGTTAAACCTGCGACAATGACTGACTTCCTTCTTGGAGTTTCGACATTTCAAGTTTCAGGAGTTAGGTATATTAACTAGAACTATCTATTTAACGATATTTTCTTCTTGGTAATATCTTTTTATGAATTATTTTCTGAATTCCTTCTTTCTAGCGCTTTGTAACTTTTCACAGGTTGTTTTTAAAATCTGGATTGAGAAAGGGCCCCATTTTGTGGGATATTTATATTATTTTATTTGTAGATGCTATTAACAGATTCATCTATATTTTAACCATCTGGGTTGCGTATTTCGCTAGCCACTTCACAATAACTATTGACCGACACAAAAATCGTTGATGTAGCTTAATTGTTCCAGATCTCCACTTCCGAGGTTTGTTCAGCATAATGTATGAATTGCACATCATATTTTTTTTTTAAATACATGTCAAACAATATTGCATAATATATGAGTAAAATATAAGCACACAAAACATTTACAAAATATAATAATTGGATTACATTAAGGTTATAAAAAAATATATGATGCTTACAAACTATTTTATAAATCTCAATACATATAATTGTGGTATTATCAATATATATGGTCAAATATGTGCCTAAAAATGTATGCCAATTAAATTGTGTGAATTATATTATAATATACTATCCTTAAAACTAGTTATACAAATTAGTAATATTAAAAGCACAAAATTGGTATATTTTTAAAACTATTAAATAATTTTATTTTATAATTGAACGGATAAACGTTTGTAAATTTTTGTGGAAGCATTTTCAAAAATGTAATCTTTTCGCAATTATCTAAAATTTTTAAATATTTTGTAATGTTTCATTTCTAAAGAATTTAATGCATTGCCATACGATTGATGATACGATACGAAAGAATTGAGAATGAAAGCTTTTGGCAGCACTAAATTAATTCAGAAATAGCCACGATTTATTTGCGAAAAGAGCACATTTGAGATTGGCATCCCCACAAAAATTATTTGTATTAATAATAATTTTTTTAATTAACTAAAAAAAACCTGCCTCTATACTGCCCTTAAAATTGTCCAGTCATAATAGACATATTTAGATTAAAATCAATAAAAAATTACCAGTCTTTTAACTTCAGAAAATGTCAAAGGGAGGAAAAAAAATTGAATTGATTTTCGTAACAGAAATTAAAAAACAGTTCAATAAAAAACTCGTTATCTTAATAACATTCGAAAAAATCTTATTGAAATAAAGTAAATTTACCCTGCCTCGAAACTATTTTAGACTTGTTCTTGCGCTACTGATTTTGATGTTAACAACTGCAGAAATAGCAAATATTTCATGGAACAGAATATTCTCGGGATTAATTACGTTTTCAGATTTTACAACACAATAAAAAAATTTCGATATTATTTTCTTATATCTAGTTTTTAATTTCGCGACACGAGAAATGATTTTGCGATGGTTTTTGAAATGCCCAATTTTTATCAACAATGCCATCAAATGACGAAGACCCTATTCAGCGCGCGTTTGACACGATTTTTTATTAAGTATGTGGCTTAAATTTTGCATTTCAAAATAGAACGAATAAAATGTTAATGCGTATAAAGAAATTAATGGAAAACATATGACATATGATCTTTGTTTTCGAGATTTTTTTTTATCATTTTCTATGAAAAAAGTTAAAAAAAACATAAAATCTGAAAACGTGAAAATATCAATCGGCAATCTAGATCGTAGAACAAGCCAAAATATATATATATATATATATATATATATATATATATATATATATATATATATATATATATATATATATATATATATATATATATATATATATATATATATATATATATATATATATATATATATATATATATATATATATATATATATATATATATATATATAAATTTTTTAAAGATGCGAATTGCAGTCTCGCGATCAAATCCTTGAGTCGCCTCTTACGACAAGTTTTGGAAACTGTGGTGGTATTTTAAAGAATTCATGTTCGTTCATCTATACTCGTATTCTAGAATTACGAGTAATGAAAAATGCCCCCCAGCCACAGGGGCCATGTCTAGTATTTTGCTGGCATCGTAAAAATACACGGAAATTGTAATAATTAACACTTATAAAAGTAATAAAAAGTTTGTTTTGTACTATTGTAGATTTATTGGGCGCATATCCTAAAGTAAAGCTACAGAGTTTCAACTCCAGGACCATGTCCGAAAGTCCTTGAATTCAGATAGGACATTTTATAAAATTCCACCTGGAACCTATCTTTAAGATATATGTAGCAGGGTGGATTTTTTTTTTCTATTTTAAATATAGCCGTGTTAAGTAGCAGTAGATATAAATTAGCAGAGCTACGAAAAATGGGGGAAGGGGGAGGGGGGCATTTTTTTTACTTTTTATAGAAATAGTGTGAGTAAACGGCCTCTTCGTTTTCTACGACTAGAAAAGTTGTAAACGTTGTATAGGTGCCATTAAAAATGATATTTGGTCCGAGAAGCCGAAAGTGGAAGAATCCACCTTTCAAACGTCAAAATCGCTAATCGATTCGATATGAGTCGAATTTTAGATTTAGTAGTATAAGACGCGACGGGCAGCTATGTGCTGCATGAACATCATGGTTAGTATGAAGTTTGTAGCGGAAGAATTCACCTTCCAAATGCCAAAATCGAAAATCGATTCGATTTGACTCAAATTTTAGATTTAGTCGTGTGAGGTTGTAGGAGATTTTAATTAACAGAGCAAGGTAGGTATGGAGTTTGTAGCGGAGCAATCCACCTTCTAAACGCTAGAATCACTAATCGATTCGATATGAGTCGAATTAAAAATTAAACCATGTGGAGTCGTAGGAGATTTTAATTAACAGAGCACGGTTGGTATAGAGTTTGTAGCGGAACAATCCGCCTTTCAAACGCCAAAATCGCTAAAGGATTAAATATGAGTTGAATCGTAGATTAAGCCGTGTGAGATCGTAGGAGATTTTTATTAACAGAGCAAGGTTCGTTTAATTACCAGAGCAAGGTTGCCAAAATCGCTAATCGATTCGATATGAGTCGAGTTTTAGATTAAGCCGTGTGAGGTCGTAGGATATTTTAGTTACCAGAGCAAAGTAGTTTCAGAGTTTGTAGCGGAAGAATTCACCTTCCTAACCCCAGAATCGCAAATCGATTCGATTTGAGTGGAATTTAAGATTAAGTTTTGTGAAGTTGTAGTATAGTTGGTTCACGTTTGAAGTTTTATATGTTCGTAGCTAACTAAATTTAATTAGGAAGCTGTAACTTTTGAAAATGCCGCATATATGTGCTTATACTCAAGGAACAATCATTGAAAGAACGTAGTATGTTGCATTGATCTAAAATGCCTTTATGCATTAAGTTAGGAAGCCTAGTTTCGGTCCAGTGAGTTAATCGTATAATATTTATAAGTATATATAATAATATTTACATTTTTTAAAATTCTCTAAAAGATTTTATTATTAGCTGATGTTCTTGTATTTTAGTTTATTAAAAGAACGCAATGATCCCTCATTAACACTTTAAAAATATGCAGAGAAAATACTTCTAACCAGAAACGTATAGTAAAGAAATAGCCAATAATAACCGTAGCTACCACAGTGACTCACTATTTGCAATTTAGAGCAAATGGTGACTCGTTACTAACGTATTTAGGGACCGGCGTGTTTTTTGATGAGAAACAGAAAAAAATATTATATGGCTTTGATGAAAGCTTATATTTATGAATAGCAGAAAATTAGTCGTCTACAGTCGTGGCTTTAATACAAGCACCAAAACTAAAATTTCACAAAATGATCAGAAAGTAATAATAATAATATTTATAATATTAATCATAATACTTTTAATAATAATAGCAACAATAACAACAACAATGTTAATAATCACCCATTTCTGTAAATCTCGGAACTGGAAATTAAAGAAATGGTAATTTCAAACCACCATTGTATACAAACGATTGAAGAAAAGTATCAATAAAGTCTATTAAGAAAATAAATCAGCAAAAAAAAACCGTGGCTTGTTTCTACAACTTCAAGATTGAACTGACCCTAGACATAATTATTAATCAACCGACAAGTCTACTTTTAAAAAAATATTTTAAAAGTTGAATGTACAACAACATCTTGTACATACAAATTGGCGCAAATATAAAAGAAGTCAGAAGAAATCAAGCTCAACCTGAGATAGCCACCTCCAAAGAATTGGCCCGGCTACCAGCGTTCTGGGAAACCAATTATAAAAGTCCCTTCTTGACTGCCGAAATAATGTTGGACGAGACTAAAATCAAAGTGCAAAGTGTAACGCAACACCAATTCACCACCTCACGGTGATATATCCCTATATACATTTTTGGACCATTTTCCATCTAATACCTACAGATTCGGTGTACCGTTCAACATAACGACCAATCAAATATTTAAACTACCAAACTTTAAGGAATTCTTTGTGCAACATCTCTTCCTTACACCCCAAGTTAAAATCATTATCCGAAATTATCAAATTTGAGTTTTGTACAAAAAACTAAAACATTTTATTTTATTTTCGTAGATCTAGATTTGGAATTATTAGTTTTAAACTGAAAATTCCAAAACTGTGGTTGATAGTTATCGTTTGTTCGGCGAGGTGACTCCTTTATTTTCTTCTTTCTGGTGGCTCTCATATGCTCAGAGAATCGTTTTCTAATGGTTCTTCTAGTTTGACCGATGTATTCGTAGTCGCAATTCCCGCACTGTATTTGATATATTCCTGAGCTCTGATGTTCTGATTGATAAAAATTTGTTTTCCGTTTTTTGACGTTTCGATGTTGTGGTTTTTTCTAAATATTTCCTTTGCTTCGTGTGGCTTACTATTTTACTTATAAAATTATTGGTGTCTCCGTTTCAGCTGGCTATTTCATATATTGTGTTTAATGCTTTCTTGTAGTATCCCATGTTTGTTGGGTTGAATATATCAACCTGTTTGCCATGCTGTTGAATGCTGCCGTTTTATATTGAATATGTTGGGCCTAGTCTGTTGTGATATTATATCTCCGCGTATGTGTTGGTTTCTCACAAATATTGCTCATTTCTGGTGATAGATATTTCAACGAAGTTAAGTTTTTTTCCTGTTCCTCCTCTACTGTGAATTTAATTGATGGATGTACGGCGATGATCATTTCTAATGTGGTTTCCATTTTTCTCCCGTTTACTATTGCGAATATATCGTGTACTCGATGGGTTTAATTAGAATATGTCTCCCTGAACTAGATGTATCTTCTTTACATAATTTTGCGAGAATCACGTATGCTTTGGTGGTGTTTGCTGGTCCTTTTTCTTTAATAGCCAATATTCCAGATATTCTCTTGCCTTTTCTGGTGGAATTTTAGGATACAGCGAGGCCACATCAAATGATATTAATGCTTCGTGTTTCTTCACCCTTTTCCTTTTAGTTTGATTGTCAAAGCCTATTGTGCTTTTTACTTCGAAGCTGCCTGGTGGTTTTATTTATTTAAATTTGTTTCATTTCCAATTTGTATTCTTTTGTGTTGATGAATTGGACGTTTGAGTTTATTGGTCCCCTTTTTTGTTCTGTTTCATGTGTTTTTGGTGCTGAGTACAGAACTGGGACTCGTGAATTTTCAACTCTTAGTTTGAAATTGAGGTATAGTTTGTTCTTAACCTGATTTTGTATTTTATATGTATGGCCCTTCTTTCAACATGTCAAGCCCTCATTTTTCATAGACTTCTGTATCCATTATCATAATAGAAATATTTTTATCAGTTTTTATATGGATGACATTTTTGTTTATTAGATTTTTGAGTATTTTGAGTTATATTTTATTTTTGGTATTCCTTTAGTGTTTCTTTTCTGAGTGTATTTTTCTGATTTCATGGTGAATTTCGGTTTGTCGTTGCTGTGGTACACGCTCGATTCTGCTTCTATGTCCATTACATAATCATAATCTTCAATTTGTAGCTTTTTTGATGTTGTTGCTTGTTGTTATCCTTTGGTTAAAAAATCCACTTTTTCTTTTGATGTTAATTGAGATGACAAGTTTTGTACGAAATTTGGTATAACTTTGAATGTTTTAGAATCCGGGTTTCGTGCTTGTGGCGGTGTTATGCTTTTGATCTTTTTATGTAATCCACTGCATTTTGGTTCATAAAATACTTCATAACGAAGCTGTCAAAATCTAGATCTACGAAAATAAAATATAATTGTAATATATAAATGTGTTTGAATTTTTGTACAAGCTCAAAATTTGATATTTTCTACGAAGCTCAAAACAACAATATTTATAGTGGGTACTTTACTAAAGGAGCCAAACCGAATTGGTCTTACTGTCCGCTGATATAATTTTTATAAATTTTTACAATTTTTACAATTGTTACACAATTTTCTTGTATTAATGATCAAGTGACATCTCGATCCTAATATTTAAACTTAATTTGCTACTTTTAACAGTTCAATTTTTTCCTCTTGAGTTCTGCTTGATCTAGTACATTATGTGTTTCAAGTTTCTACATGTCAAAACAAATAAGTTTTAATAACATATACTTCATAACGGTAAAATTGTATCTATTTGTAATTAATTATATAATTTTATTTGAACTTTTAACATTTTAGGTTGCGGTTGGGTTCTAGCACTGGCTATCATCGAAAGTCACTTTCATTTATACGACTACTTATAAAGATCAACTGGATGGAATGGGCCACTTTCTGTCGCCGTGGAAAAGGGTCATAAACATATACTTCGCCACAAGCACGAAATCCTGATTTTAAAACATACGAAATAATATCAAATTGCGGACAAAACTTGTCATGTAAATCAACATCAAAAGAAAAAATATATTTTTTTAACAAACAGTATAACAACAAGCAACAAAACCAAAAAACCTTCAAATTAAAGATTAAGATTATGTAATGGACATGGAAGCAGGATCGAGCGTGTACCACAGCAACGGCAAACCGAAATTCGCCATGAAATCAGAAAAATAATCTCAAAAAAGAAACACGAAAGTACTACAAAAATGCAACTCAGAATACAGAAAAATAGAAATTTCACCTACATAAAAACTGATAAAAATATTTCCAGTATGACAAAAAACACAGAATGATGTGAAAAATGAAGACTTGACATGTTGAAAGAAGGACCATACACATAAAATACAAAACCAGGTTAAGAGCAAACTATACCTCAATTTCAAACTAAAAGTAGAAAATTTACGTTCCAGTTCTGTACTCGGCACCAAAAACACATGAAACAGAACAAAAAAAGGGATCAATAAACTCAAACCTCCAATTCATCAACACAAAAGATTATAAATTGGAAATGAAACAAATTTAAATAAATAAAACCACCAGGCAGCTTCGAAGTAAAAAGCACAATAGGCTTTGTCAATCAAACTAAAGGGAAAAGGGTTAAGAAACACGAAGCATTAATATCATTCGATGTGGTCTCGCTGTATCCTAAAATTCCACCAGAAAAGGCAAGAGAATATCTGGAATATTGGCTATTAAAGAAAATGGACCAGCAAACTCCACCAAAGCATACGTGATTCTCGTAAAATTATGTAAAGAAGATACATCCAGTTCAGGGAGACATATTTTAATTAAACCCATCGAGTAGACGATATATCCGCAATAGTAAACGGGAGAAAAATGGAAACCACATTAGAAATGATCATCGCCGTACATCCATCAATTAAATTCACAGTAGAGGAGGAACAGGAAAAAAACTTAACTTCGTTGAAATATCTATCACCAGAAATGAGCAAATTTGTGAGAAACCAACACATACGCGGAGATATAATATCACAACAGACTAGGCCCAACATATTCAATATAAAACAGCAGCATTCAACAGCATGGCAAACAGGTTGATATATTCAACCCAACAAACATGGGATACTACAAGAAAGCATTAAACACAATATATGAAATAGCCAGCTGAAACGGGGACACCAATAATTTTATAAATAAAATAGTAAGCCACACGAAACAAAGGAAATATTTAGAAAAAACCACAACATCGAAACGTCAAAAAACGGAAAACAAATTTTTATCAATCAGAACATCAGAGCTCAGGAATATATCAAATACAGTGCGGGAATTGCGACTACGAGTACATCGGTCAAACTAGAAGAACCATTAGAAAACGATTCTCTGAGCATATGAGAGTCACCAGAAAGAAGAAAATAAAGGAGTCACCTCGCCGAACAAACGATAACTATCAACCACAGTTTTGGAATTCCCAATTTAAAACTAATAAAACGGACAGCAAGTGATAATAAATTAAATGGAGCAGAATCATCTAGGATTATCAAAAAAAAAAAAAACATTTTAAGCTTTATTATAAAATAAGAGATCTGCTTCAAGCAGCTGAATTTAAAAAGTCTTCTTAAAAAGCGCCTCTTCGACAACCGCAGGAACTGTGGGAGAATAGAGGGCGTAGCAGGTAATAAGGTTGTGATAATTGGCGGGCCAGTTTTTTCATAAACAGCCATAAATTAAAATCCGCTTGAGAGATGGGGCTTCGAGGAGCGACCACAACGTAGTCTTTCCCATAAACTTACTTATGAAACGTAGCAGCAATGGATGATCAGAGAAGCAAGACGTTTCCATGCGCCAACTATATATTAGAAGTTGGCATCAGGAAAGTTTTTAATTTTACCGTTATAAGAAACGGTACAAAGGGCGATAAATGTAGTATATCATTTAAATTAAATACAAAATATTTAAAAGAATTCAGAGGGAATTGTGAAAAGGTATAGGAGCGCCGTCTTTAAATAATTTCTGAAGTCCTATTTTCTCAAATATGAGGCTAATAATTGAATAAAATTTCTGAACTATTAATGGTTCATGAGATATATAAAAATAATAAAAAGCAACTGAAAGGAAAATACTGTGATGATAATTAGTTTTTAAGTATACACGGTTTATTGTGGTTTGTTGAAAAGTTTTTTATAAGATGAAGTATGTTGGCGAGTGTCTTAGAAATCAAAAATCCAACTCACATTTATTCGTGCCAATACTAAGATAGTTATTCGATCTAGTATTGAATTTTTTACGGATTCGGGATGTAAACCTTATACAATCCAACCCTTGAGTCGCCTCTTACGACCAGTTTTGGCAACTGTGGCGGTATTCTTACTCCCCCCGGCCACAGGGGAAATTTATAGTTATTACAATATTTTTTTTTTTTATAGTGTAGGTGTGTAGAGAAGGCGGAAAACAAAAAATTGATCATTACCTTCATTTTTTTCAAATCTTTCAAGAATATTTATTAAAATTTAAAAACTATATATTTTCATAGGAGATGTTAATTTAAATCTTCTTAATATAAAGGAATAGAGGAATATTGAAATATTTTGATGGAATTTGCAACTTGATTTATCGCTATGATAAATCATATTTTAACTTATCGGTTACGTTACCAACATTAATGATTTTGTGGGAAACGTTAAACTTATTGCAATAAATTAAAAGCAAATCTTCTCAGAATTACTACATTAACTTAAAATTACAGAAATATACAGAATCGGTGACAAAAATTTTAATCCTTTCAAATAACCATCAGGGATATTCGCAAACAATTTAAAACATTTTATTGCTAAAATTTCTGTTCAAACACAAAGATATTTAAAAAGAAAGAGTATACAATATAGATGTCGCCATAGTAAATCGTTAGAAAGCGCCGAGCTTGTCAGTATGAGAATACAAACAAGCTCAAGAAATTTTTGAACTTATTGAATGAAACTCTCCTCAACTAAACTAGATCCGTCAAAACTAGATTCTGTTTTAGTTGACAGGGATGTTGTATCCAAATTAAACGTTGTTCAAATATTTTACGATGTAGAACATAAATTCACAAAATAAAATCCACAAACAACCACTTGCATATCACACAGAATTTAACCGAGCAAATATTTTGAAACCAATTTTTTATTGAGCCCTTTTACCATCTTTATTCAAAGGCTTCAGTAGATAATCTATGTTAATAAAAGATTTTCTTACGTACAAATATTTTACAAAGCGCCATCCCACAAAGGAAATTCAAATGAATCAAAATAAGAATGTAAAAGTACTTGTAAAAAAAGACATAAACAAAATACTATTTTGACAGAATGTGGATTTTACATAACAAAACTTCTTATCTTACAGGTAAATTACTACTAATATGATGTACATATCTTAATTGCTGTTAATGTTGCAGACAGATGTTACAGTTACAAAGTGTTAAAATTGTAGAATTATCTCTGGCAAAAACCCTTGTTATGAAATTAAGTTTGAATTTTTTTCTAAGCTTCACGGACTTACTATAAGCAAATATACTATAAGGTAATGCAGAATTTGAAGATTGATCCGTCTTATAGGTATAGGAAACTTCTTAGATACGTATTTAGGTAGTCATTAATGGCTGGGTGAAGGGCAAAGAATTTTACATAAAAAAATCTCTGGCAAAAACCCTTGTTATGAAATTAAGTTTGAATTTTTTTCTAAGCTTCACGGACTTACTATAAGCAAATATACTATAAGGTAATGCAGAATTTGAAGATTGATCCGTCTTATAGGTATAGGAAACTTCTTAGATACGTATTTAGGTAGTCATTAATGGCTGGGTGAAGGGCAAGTAATTTTACAATTTGGACCGAGCCGTGATAAGACCAAATGTTTTTAACTTGGAAAAAAAATCAATAAAAATATAAAATCAACTAGCGTCAAATAGCATATGATGTAACAAATAAGTACTGTGCATAAGTGAAATGAACGGTGTAATACGTATCGTGCGCTGTACATTAAGTACAAAAACGTAAAACCAGCAGCATGCAATCTAGCAAAACAGGAATTCAAAGAGGAAATTAAAATTATTACCCGATGAAATAACTTCTTCAGAAGTAATTAGTCCGCCTTCGCATCAGGAAGTGACAAATGCATTGACAATTTTAAACCAAAAAACTTTTAACATCAAAATGAAATTTAAAGATTATGTCAAATTTTTTTTGGTATTAAAATTATCATCCTATCTCGAAATTATTTCTATCTCGAATTTTTTTTCAGTCCCTTGGAACTTTGAAATAGACAGAGTTACCTGTAATTACAACATTTATTTTATAAGAAATGTTTGTTTTATAAGAAAGCGTTCCATAGACATGTAATGTGAAGAAAACATTTTTCGTCTTAAATGTGAAAAGATGATCAAAGCATTCAAAAAAAAAAGTTTGATCCAAAATTTAAAGCAATTTTAATTTTTTTTAAGCTGCAAAACCAAGTATTTCGTTGGTACAAATCAAAGTCAAACTATGTATGGAAAATCAACGGATAGTTGAAAAGATACCCCCCTACACATTGTTAGCTTTAATACAAGCACCAAAACTAAATTTTCACAAAGTGATCAGAAAGTAATTATAATAATATTTACAATATTATTTACTATAATACTATCAATAGTAATAATAACAACAACAATAATAATAATAATCAGCCGTTTCCGTAAATTTCGGAACTAAAAACAAAAGGAGTGATAATTCTAAAGGAGTGATGATTCTAAAAATAAGTTAGCCAAGTCTTAGAAAATTGTTGAACCCCATAAAGCAGGGTGGGATAAAAGATTTAAAATTCTAAAAATAAGTTTAATCATACAAATTACCAATCATCACTGAATGAACGATCAATCGAATTATTCAATGAAGAAGGCGAGTTAATGGTATTATATTAAGTTGATTGAAAACTATCACAATTACTCCGTCTGTAATTATATTCAAAGAAAATCGTAGATTGTAGAATATGATCCACCTGTACAGCATCGTTATCAGAGGAGAAAAAATGCATAAATTCGCAAATACGTAGTTGTTTTTTATTTTTTTATATTTTTTTTATAAAAAGAAAGTATTAATCTAGTATTTAAAGTACTAGTATCTTATTTATAGACAAGGGAATATATCTTGTATGGGTAATTGAAGCAGTAAAACTTTCGAATTTCAAAATGAAACATACCGATTAAGCAAATTTTTGATAATTACTGCTCACGGGGAGAAATAAGTTAAAAAGAAAATTTAAAATTGCGCCTGAAAGACGAAACAAATAAAACCCAATTTCTAGAAAAAACCAGAAATAATTTAAGCCTAATTTTAAACCTTTCCAAAGGCGGCTACACTGACAAAATTTGTGGTTATCATAGAAATATGATTTTCATAAATTTTCATTCATAAATTGAGGGACAACGACCTAGCCCCTAAACGATACTATATTAAAACAACAAAATACAGAGGTATGTAGGTATGTAGTACCTTTTTAAAAACAATAAAACTAAAAACAAATATTACAAATATTTAAAAGATGCATGTCAGCTGGTTCAAATTATAATCAAAAGTAGGTTAAAATAAATGTTGAATGTGCCATAAAAAATTAGGCATCATTGTTTAAAAAGTGTATTAAAATATTTACGACCAGTTTGAATCAGGCAGTTAAAACATGTTTCAGAAGCGACAATAAGTCAACCTAATAATAATCTGAGTAATAATAGTATGTACTGTAGTAGCGGAAATAATAGTAATAACAATAACACGCGTTGCAAAAGACCATCAAACCATTGAAAGAACGTAGATAGTGGTTCATCATTATAAACAGTATAAAATTAAAGGGCTACACATTGAGCTGCAGTAAATAAGTCAGTCATGTCTTAAAAAATTATTAAATCCTATAAAGCAGAGTGGGATAAAAAAAATAAATTATTAACTATCAGTCATAACAAATTATTAAACATCACTGAATATGAATGAACCATCAATCGAATTATGTATTCTACTACGTATAGTTTGGTGGCCGCAATTCAGTTGTAAAAATAAAGTAAAAGATCTAAACCAGGCATTTAAAAAATATCTCGCAAGAAAAAAAAACGTATTTTTGGTTAAATCTCAAAAGATAATGTCCTAGTCTCGAAGAAATTAAAAAAATAAGTAATATTTTTCCAGTTGGAAAAAAAATTTACTAAAAATTTTGGAAGTAAAACTGTGTGGTTTATGTAAATTTTATATTTACTTAATAGATTAATATTGTAATAAATTGATAGTGTTTAGTGATTAAGTGATTAATAATAAACTCCAGATTACTATTTTGCTATTTTTGCAATATAGTAAATTTTGAAAAAAAATTGTTATGTGTAAACAAAACAAAAGATAAAACTAGTTAAAACTATTTAAACAGAAAACCAAAGCTATATGCGTATGGCTGTAACTGTTAAAAAGAAGAAGGTCGCCACAAACGACAAATAATTAAAAAATACTTAAAACGAGCAGTAACTAAAGGTAAGCTGCTTCAAATAAAGAGCAAGTCTAGGTGAAAGTAATAACAATAATAATATTAATAATAGTAAAAATATGATTAATAAGGAAGACTAGCTTCAAATCGTATGATTAGTAGAAAAGAATTCTCGGTTAGGGAAAATTCAAAAATTATTTAATAATTCTGGATTAAAAAAATGTCAATATGAGAGCAATTTAACCATAATAACATTAAGCCGCCCGACGGACGAATTTTATCCGAAAACTCTCAACGACATTTTCCTTTATTCACACGCCGAACGAATTAAAAATATGAGTAAAAAATATAAAAATATAAATGGCTTGAAGTCAGGCAGTGGCAGTTATAATATATTTATATTTATATATAAAATTGGAGGTTACATAAAGTGATTTAAGCATTATTTAGTAGCAATTTTACTAAACAAATATTAATATTTACTTCGCGCATGTAATAATCTGTTTATCCAATCTGCAGTATTTGTGTAAATTTGTAGCATAGAAATAATGATCCATTTGAATTTAGATATCAAATAAATACATTTTGTAATTTACTAAAAACATGTATGACTGAAGCAAAGAGAGAATCCACTTCCTGCATGTAATTAGTTTAATGTAATTTTATTTGGGTAAATATTATTGTTCTTCCTAAGTTAAATGTTAGTTTATAACATTATGTTAAAGTGAGGTTATTTTAACAAATTTTTCTACATAAATATTAATATTCACTTCGCGCATGTAATAATCTGTTTATCTGATTTGCAGTATATGTGAAAATTCGCAGTTTAGAAATAATGATCTATTTCAAATTTAACTATCAAATCAATACATTTCGTAGTTAATTCAAACTAAAAATCAAAGCTATCAGCCAATGGCCTACAAAAAATCAAAAATGCGGCATTGATACCTTCTTTTAAACTGCACACGTCGCTATAAGAAAGCTGTTACTCTTAAAAAGGAGAAATTCACAACAAGCGACGCTAAAACGTGTGTTCCTTTTTCTATTCTGAGTTGGACAATGGAATAATGGCGGATGTTATTCTTAAACGGTATTACGAAATGTATACCATGTTGTGTACACTACAAGCAACACATATTAAAAAATACTTAAAACGAGCAGTTATCAACTGATTCAAATAAAAAGAAATCTAGGTTAAAAATGTAACAAAACGTACCCCGATGTCAATGCAGAAGTATGAAGATTTATCCATGAGGCATAATCGAGGCAATAACGATAATAATAATAATAGTAACAGTATAAGTAATAAGGAAGAATAGCTTCAAGTGGTATAGTTACAAAAAAAATTATTTAATAATTCTGGGTTAAAGAAATGCCAAACTTAACTCATACATATAGCAGACGACAAAAAATTGGCGGAATGAATAAAAAATATATAAATGAGCTGACGTCAGGCAGTGGCACTTAGGATATATTTTGAAAAAATGCTTAAAAAATACAAGCCTCACATTTGTAAATCCTAATTACAACGTTTCTATCCTATTATTTATTACATTATTTATAGTTAGCGAAATGGCCATTCATTTAAAAAATTTATATAATTGTAATTGATAAAGTAAACATTTAAACGCAGTTACAAACGATATAACCAAAATTGGAAGTTACATAAAGTGATTTAAGTATTATTTAGTAAGTAATCCATTTTTTCATACAATTAAAAAAAACAAATATTACAAATATTTAAAAGATGCAGTAATCAGCTGGTTCAAAATAAAATCAAAAGATGGTTAATCCAAAGAAAAAGCGATTTGAAAATATTTAGATGGTTCATTGACATAATAATATTCTAGGTAGCAATAAAAATACCAGTAATAATAATAGTAATAATAATACTCGTCTTGCAAAGAGTTTTTGTACAGAGGATCATTGAACTATTGCAAGAACGTAGTGTTCCCTTATTAGAAACAATATAAAAAGAAAGGGCTGATTCAAATAAATGGTAGAAATAGGCTAAACCCACCCGCACGTCACATGTCCCGATGCTCTGGTATAGATAAGGACTATTCGAAAAATAACTTAAAAGTTACAGAGTAAAAATTGATGAGTAAATATTTAGCTATATAATTCGGCTATATATGACGAGAGCCTTATTAGAATCGCATGTTCCGACGCACAACAAACTAAAATCTAGGATTATAAATTATGCAGACAAGAACATGATTGAAAAGAAAAATTAAAAATATTAAAAAGGTATCATAATCAGTAGTCAGCAGGGTCAAACAAAGAAATGAAGATTTTTAGGCAAAACCATAAATATCTCACTGTACTTCATCATTATCAACACATAAGATAAAATATTTATTAAAAAATATTTAAAAGGAGCAGTAACCAGCGGTCAACTGGTTCAAATGAAGAAGAAAGTTCTAGGCTAATCCTAGTGCCGAATTTGCAATAAAAATAATGCAGATATACGAGTAGCTCCGAAAATATCGAATCTCATAGAGCAAGTTGCCACAACAAAATAAAATTTATCCTTATTACTCATTCGGCCAAGAACATGGTTGAAGTCTCAGTCACAATTCTTGACCGCTAACCAATCTTACATATACAAAATTTCTTCATGCAGTTAATTTAAATGCTTCCATACCATTTGGCTTATTCTAATTCAATCGAATGATATTTGGTCTTAAAAATGCGGCAACAATATTACTCGCTAAAGATCTGACAGGAAACAACGCCAATTCCAATCAGACTACCCTTGCAAACAATACTAGAGTTTGTCGTCAAAATAAACACTGCAAAATGCGTGATATGTCATTTGACTTTCTTAGTCTCAAAAATAACTTTAGGTTCTGGTAATCGGCCGTCCGAATGATGAATTATTACGGTTAGGGACTACCAAATGACCGATTTATACCAAAACTTGCTGATACTTCCCTCAATGCAATCAAGTAATTATATAGTAGTACTAGTAGCAATAGTAATCATAAAAGTTGAGTTCACTAAGTGATGATAGTAATAATCGTAATAATAATAAAATAGCGGTGCTAAAGCTTCCGCTACTATTCATCAAGCCGTCCATGAAAAATAACCAAATGTTATATTCATAACATAAAACGATTATTAGAAAATCAAACCATCGATAAAAATAGTAATAAGCAGTGTACAGTACATTCAAAATAAGAACATGTTGTATTTTAAATTAAACTAAAAACCTTCGATATAAGAAAGCTGTAACTCTTAAAAATCACAAGGTCATATTAATAAGCGACACAAAATAGTGTGATCCATTTTTTTTATTCTGAACTGTAAAATGGGATAATGGCGGATATTATTCTAAAACGGCATTATGAGGTTTGTGTGCATACCATGTTGTGTACACTTCAAGCTTCTCATGTTAAACAATACTTAAAACGAGCAGTAACTAGTAGTCAGCTGATCCAAATAAAGGGGAAGTCTTGTGAAAGCAATAATAATAATAATGGTAACAATATGAGTAATAAAGAAGAAAATCTTCTAGTCGTATGGTTAGTAGAAAAGAATTCTCGGTTATAGTAAATTCAAAAATTATTTAATATTTCTGGATTATAGAAATGCCAGGCTAAACTCATACATATGCAGACGACACAGAATTGGCGGAATAGAGCGGAGAGCAATTCAACCATAATAGTAATCTGCCGCCCGAAATACGAATTTTATACGAAAACTTTCAACGATACTTTCCTTGATTCATACGACGAACGAATAAAAAATATGAGTAAAAAATATAAAAAATATCAATGGGTTGACGTCAGGCAGTGGAAGTTGTAATATATTTCGAAAAAATCCTAATTACAACGATTCCATCCCATTATTTATACATAGTAAGCGAAATGGCCAATCATTAAAAAAAATTATATAATTGTAATTGATAAAGTAAACATTTAAACGCAGTTACAAACGATATAACCAATATTGGAGGTTACATAAAGTGATTTAAGCATTATTTAGTAGGTAATCCATTTTTTCATAAAATTGAAAAAAAAAACAAATATTACAAATATTTAAAAGATGCAGTAATCAGCTGGTTCAGAATAAAATCAAAACTAAGTTAAACCAAAAAAAAGGCATTTTAAAAATATTTGGATGGTGCATTGACCTAATAGTATTCTAGGTAGTAATAAAAATACCAGTAATAGTAATAATAATAATAATACAATAATACTCGTTGTCTTGCAAAGAGTTTTTGTACGGAGGATCATTGGACCATTGCAAGAACGTAGTGGTCCCTTATTAGAATCAATATAAAAAGAAAGGACTGATTCAAATAAATGGTAGAAATAGGCTAAACCCGCACGTCGCATTACCCGATGCTCTGGTATAGATTAGGACTATTCGAAAAATATAAAGCCACCGCGGGCCAACACCAAAACGTAAAAGTTACAGAGTAAAAATTGATGAGTATATATTTAGCTATAATTGGGCCATATATGACCAGAGCCTTGTTAGAATCACCTTTTCCGACGCACAAAAAACTAAAATCTAGGATTATAAATTATGCAAACAAGAACATGATTGAAAAGAAAAATTAAAAATATTAAAAAGGTATCATAATCAGTAGTCAGCAGGGTCAAACAAAGGAATGAAGATTGTTAGGCAAAACCATAAATATCTCACTGTACTTCATCATTATCAAGACATAACATAAGATCCCATGTAGCAATTTGAAATTCGAGAACGGGTCAAAAACCGTAATATAACTTAAGTTAAAATAATGTAGAAGTTTATTTTCCGTTAATATAACGTTTCACTAACCGTCGATCGACAGGCGTTTGGATAGGTAATTATTAACCTTAGTTGCATTGCTCTGGTTGAACAACCGTATACAACCAACTTGGGTGTAACGTAGTAGTTGCAAAAAGGGTTATTGTTTAACCGTTAACCGCAGAAGCATAGTATGGTTGGAAATAATTCATGCTTTTTCCCAAACCCATATTCAACGTTGAATTTATTCACTTTTCGAGTTAGGGATGTACATCAAATCAACTAATAAGTTGGGATCTACAGGTTATGCAATCGTTGCTATAACAATCGAACTGAACGTTATTTATCGGTTGTAATCCAACTTTTGCAGAGCCACAGGGTGTTCAAAAATAAGTTGAAAATATCTTAACAAGATTATAGAATTTGTAGCGGAAGAATCCACATTCCAAACGCCAGAATCGCAAATCGATTCTATGTGAGTCGAATTTTAGATTTAGCTTTGTGAAGTTGTAGTATAGTTGGTTCAGATTTGAAGTTTTTTATGTTCGTAGCTAACTAAATTATATTAGGAAGCTGTAACTTTTGAAAATGCCGCATGTATGTTCTTATACTCAAGGAACAATTTCTTTGTGCAAAATGCGATAAAATCATTGAAAGAACGTAGTGTGTTGCATTAATCTAAATGCCTTTATGCATTAAGTTAGGAAGCCTAGTTTCGGTCCAGTGAATTAATCGTATAATATTTATAAGTATAATAATAATATTTACATTTTATAACATTCTCGTAAAGATTTTATTATAAACTGATGTGCTTGTATTTTAATTTATTAGAAGAACGCAATGATCCCTCATTAACAATTTAAAAAATATGCAGAGGAAATACTTCTAACCAGAAACGTATAGTAAAAAAATAGACAATAATAACCATAGGTACCACTGTGACTCACTATTTGCAATTTAGAGCAAATGGTGACTCGTTACTAACGTAGTTAGGAACCGGCGTGTTTTTTGATGAGAAACAGAAAAAAAAGATTATATGGCTATGACGAAAGCTTATATTTCTGAATAGCAGAAAATTAGTCGTCTACAGTCGTGGCTCTAATACAAGCAAAAAAACTAAAATTTCACAAAATGATCAGAAAGTAATAATAATAATGTTTATAATATTAATCATAATACTTTTAATAATAATAGCAACAATAACGACAACAATATTAATAATCACCCATTTCTGTAAATCTCGGAACTGGTAATTAAAGAAATGATGATTTCAAACCACCATGGTATACAAACGATTGAAGAAAAGTATCAAAGTCTATTAAGAAAAAAAATCGGCAGAAAAAACCGTGGCTTGTTTCCACAACTTCAAGATGGCTCTGACCCCAGATCTAATTATTAATCAACAGAAAAACCTTCGTTTAAAAAATTATTTTAAAAGTTGAATGTACAACAACAACATTTCGTACATACAAATTGGCGCAAATATAAAAGAAGTCAGAAGAAATCAAGCTCAACCTGAAATAGCCATATCCAAAGAATTGGCCTGGTTGCCAACGTTCTGGGAAACCAATTATAAAAGTTCCTTCTTGACTGCCGAAATAATGTTGGACGAGAATAAAATCAAAGTAGAAAGTGTAACGCAACACCAATTCACCACCTCACGGTGATATATCCCTATATACATTTTTGGACCATTTTTCATCTTATACCTACAGATTCGGTGTACCGTTGAACATAACGACCAATCAAATATTTAAACTATCAAACTTTAAGGAATTCTTTGTGCAACAACAAGCTAGTTTTCTATTCATAAAAAGAACGTAATGATCCCTCATTAAAACAATTAAAAAAACTGTTTCAAAGAATATTTCTAAGGTGCAATAACGGGTTATAGTTTGCTTAATTTTAGGACAGAAATAGGTTAATCTCAATATTGAATTTGCCTATAGTAGCGAGTCCTTTATGTGTAACAACAAATAACCAAACATCACTAGAAATTGTATACCGTGAAGAAATTTATAAATGTTTCGTCAAAATCCGATTTTATTCCTCAAAATTTATACCGAATTATTATCGAATCATAGTTCCACTATGAAAAAGAGATAAAGGCCTATAATTATATCGAGCTTCTTGAGGAAATTTTCAAATTTGAGTTTGGTACAAAAAACTAAAACACTTTATTTTATTTTCGTAGACCTAGATTTCGAATTATAAGTTTTAAACTGAAAATTCCAAAACTGTGGTTGATAGTTATCGTGTGTTCGGCTAGAGGTGACTCCTTTATTTTCTTCTTTCTGGTGGCTCTCATATGCTCAGAGAATCGTTTTCTAATGGTTCTTCTAGTTTGAACAATGTACTCGTAGTCGCAATTCACGCACTGTATTTGATATATTCCTGAGATCTGATGTTCTGATTGATAAAAAATTGTTTTCCGTTTTTTGACGTTTCGATGTTGTGGTTTCTTCTAAATATTTCCTTTGTTTCGTGTGGCTTACTATTTTATTTATAAAATTATTAATGTCCCCGTTTTAGCTGGCTATTTCATATATTGTGTTTAATGCTTTCTTGTAGTTTCCCATGTTTGTTGGGTTGAATATATCAACCTGTTTGCCATGCTGTTGAATGCTGCCGTTTTATATTGAATATGTTGGGCCTAGTCTGATGTGATATTATATCTCCGCGTATGTGTTGGTTTCTCACAAATATTGCTCATTTCTGGTGATAGATATTTCAACGAAGTTAAGTTTTTTTCCTGTTCCTCCTCTACTGTGAATTTAAGTGATGGATGTACGGCGATGATCATTTCTAATGTGGTTTCCATTTATCTCCTGTTTACTATTGCGGAGATATCGTCTACTCGATGGGTTTAATTAGAATACGTCTCCCTGAACTAGATGTATCTTCTTTACGTAATTATGCGAGAATCACGTATGCTTTGGTGGTGTTTGCTGGTCCATTTTTTTTAATAGCCAATATTCCAGATATTCTCTTGCCTTTTCTGGTGGAATTTTAGGAAACAGCGAGACCACATCGAATGATATTAATCCTTCGTGTTTCTTAACCCTTTTCCTTTTAGTTGGATTGACAAAGCCTATTGCGCTTTTAACTTCGAAGCTGCCTGGTAGTTTTATTTATTTAAATTTGTTTCATTTCCAATTTGTATTCTTTTGTGTTGATGAATTGGACGTTTGAGTTTATTGGTCCCCTTTTTTGTTCTGTTTCATGTGTTTTTGGTGCTGAGTACAGAACTGGAACTCGTGAATTTTCTACTCTTAGTTTGAAATTGATGTATAGTTTGTTCTAAACCTGATTTTGTATTTTCTGTGTATGGTCCTTCTTTCAACATGTCAAGCCCTCATTTTTCATAGTCTTCTTATCCATTATCATAATAGAAATATTTTTATCAGTTTTTATATAGATGACATTTTTGTTTATTAGATTTTTGAGTATTTTGAGTTATATTTTATTTTTGGTATTTCTTTAGTGTTTCTTTTGTGAGTGTATTTTTCTGATTTCATGGCGAATTTCGGTTTGTCGTTGCTGTGGTACACGCTCGATTCTGCTTCTATGTCCATTACATAATCTTCAATTTGTAGCTTTTTTGATGTTGTTGCTTGTTGTTACCCTTTGGTTAAAAAATCCACTTTTGTTAATGTTAATTGAGATGACAAGTTTTATACGAAATTTGATATAATTTTGAATGTTTTAGAATCCGGGTTTCGTGCTTGTGGCGGTGTTATGCTTTTGATCTTTTTATGTAATCCACTGCATTTTGGTTCCATAAAATACTTCATAACGAAGCTGTCAAAATCTAGATCTACGAAAATAAAATATAATTTTAATATATAAATGTATTTGAATTTTTATACAAGCTCAAAATTTGATAATTTCTACGAAGCTCAAAACAACAATATTTATAGTGGGTACTTTACTAAAGGAGCCAAACCGAATTGGTCTGACTGTCTGCTGATATAATTTTTATAAATTTTTACAATTTTTTGGTTACACAATTTTCTTGTATTAATGATCAAGTGACATCTCGATCCTAACATTTAAACTTAATTTGCTACTATTAATAGTACAATTTTTTCCTCTTGAGTTCTGCTTGATCTAGTACATTATGTGTTTCAAGTTTCTACTTGTCAAAACAAATAATTATTAATAACATATACTTCATAACGGTAAAATTGTATCTGATTTGTAATTAATTATATAATTTTATTTGGACTTTTAACATTTTACATAGGTTGCGGTTGGGTTCTAGCACTGGTTATCATCGAAAGTCACTTTCATTTATAAGACAACTTATAAAGATCAACTGGAAGGAATGGGCCACTTTCTGTCGCCGTGGAAAAGGGTCATAAACATATACTTCGCCACAAGCACGAAATCCTGATTTTAAAACATACGAAATAATATCAAATTGCGGACAAAACTTGTCATGTAAATCAACATCAAAAGAAAAAATATATTTTTTTAACAAACAGTATAACAACAAGCAACAAAACCAAAAAACCTTCAAATTAAAGATTAAGATTATGTAATGGACATAGAAGCAGGATCGAGCGTGTACCACAGCAACGGCAAACCGAGATACGTCATGAAATCAGAAAAATAATCTCAAAAAAGAAACACGAAAGTACTACCAAAATGCAACTCAGAATATAGAAAAATAGAAATTTCACCTACATAAAAACTGATAAAAATATTTCCAGTATGACAAAAAACACAGAATGATGTGAAAAATGAAGACTTGACATGTTGAAAGAAGGACCATACACATAAAATACAAAACCAGGTTAAGAACAAACTATACCTCAATTTCAAACTAAAAGTAGAAAATTTACGTTCCAGTTCTGTACTCGACACCAAAAACACATGAAACAGAACAAAAAAAGGGATCAATAAACTCAAACGTCCAATTCATCAACACAAAAGATTACAAATTGGAAATGAAACAAATTTAAATAAATAAAACCACCAGGCAGCTTCGAAGTAAAAAGCACAATAGGCTTTGTCAATCAAACTAAAGGAAAAAGGGTTAAGAAACACGAAGCATTAATATCATTCGATGTGGTCTCGCTGTATCCTAAAATTCCACCAGAAAAGGCAAGAGATTATCTGGAATATTGGCTATTAAAGAAAATGGACCAGCAAACTCCACCAAAGCATACGTGATTCTCGTAAAATTATGTAAAGAAGATACATCCAGTTCAGGGAGACATATTTTAATTAAACCCATCGAGTAGACGATATATCCGCAATAGTAAACGGGAGAAAAATGGAAACCACATTAGAAATGATCATCGCCGCACATCCATCAATTAAATTCACAGTAGAGGAGGAACAGGAAAAAACTTAACTTCGTTGAAATATCTATCACCAGAAATGAGCAATATTTGTGGGAAACCAACACATACACGGAGATATAATATCACAACAGACTAGGCCCAACATATTCAATATAAAACGGCAGCATTCAAGAGCATGGCGAACAGGTATATTCAACCCAACAAACATGGGAAACTACAAGAAAGCATTAAACACAATATATGAAATAGCCAGCTGAAACGGGGACACCAATAATTTTATAAGTAAAATAGTAAGCCACACGAAGCAAAGGAAATATTTAGAAAAAACCACAACATCGAAACGTCAAAAAACGGAAAACAAATTTTTATCAATCAGAACATCAGACCTCAGGAATATATCAAATACAGTGCGGGAGTTGCGACTACGAGTACATCGGTCAAACTAGAAGAACCATTAGAAAACGATTCTCTGAGCATATGAGAGCCACCAGAAAGAAGAAAATAAAAGAGTCAGCTCTAGCCGAGCACACGATAACTATCAACCACAGTTTTGGAATTCCCAATTTAAAACTAATAAAAAGGACAGCAAGTGATAATAAATTAAATGGAGCAGAATCCTCTAGGATTATCAAAAAAAAAAACATTTTAAGCTTTATTATAAAATAAGAGATCTGCTTCAAGCAGCTGAATTTAAAAAGTCTTCTTAAAAAGCACCTCTTCGACAACCGCAGGAACTGTGGGAGAATAGAGGGCGTAACAGGTAATAAGGTTGTGGTTATTGGCAGGCCACTTTTTCATAAACAGCCATAAATTAAAATCCGCTTGGGAGATGGGGCTTCGAGGAGCGACCACAACGTAGTCTTTCCCATAAACTTACTTATGAAACGTAGCAGCAACGGATGATCAGAGAAGCAAGACGTTTCCATGCGCCAACTACATATTAAAAGTTGGCATCAGGAAAGTTTTTAATTTTACCGTTATAAGAAACGGTACAAAGGGCGATAAATGTAGTATATCATTTAAATTAAATACAAAATATTTAAAAGAATTCAGAGAAAATTGTGAAAAGGTATAGGAGCGCCGACATCAAATAATTTCTGGAGTCCTATTTTCTCAAATATGAGGCTAATAATTGAATAAAATTTCTGAACTATTAATGGTTCATTAGATAAATAAAATATTAAAGATCAACTGAAAGGAAAATACTCTGATAATAATTAGTTTTTAAGTATCCACGGTTTATTATGGTTTGTTGAAAAGTTTTTTACAAGACTTTGGAGTATGGTGGCGAGTGTCTTAGAAATCAAAAATACAACTCACATTTATTCGTGCCAATACTAAGATAGTTATTCTATCTAGTATTGATTTTTTATGGATTTGGGACGCAAACCCTATACAATCCAACCCTTGAGTCGCCTCTTACGACCAGTTTTGGCAACTGTGGCGGTATTCTAACTCCCCCCGGCCACAGGGGAAATTTATAGTTATTATTATTATTTTTTTTTATAGTGTAGGTGTGTAGAGAAGGCGGAAAACAAACTTGAAAATACCATTTTGACAGAATGTGGATTTTACAAGTAAGTAACAAAACTTCTTATCTTACAGGTAAATTACTACTAATATGATGTGATTTCTACTAATATGATGTGATATGATTACTACTAATATGATATATCATATTAGTGATAACTAATATGATATCTTAATTGCTGTTAATGTTGTAGACAGATGTTACAGTTACAAAGTGTCAAAATTATAGAATTGTTTATCCGCCTCTGTTAACGTATACCAACGAACAGGTAGTGGGAAATAAAAAAAAAAAATATTTCTCTAATTGACATTGCAATTTATTCCAAAGATGCATTTTGCAAATGCAAAAATACGAAGATTTATCCTTGAGGAATCACCAATAAGCCCAACAGCTAGCAAGAACAATAACAATTATAATAGTAATAATAAGAGATAATAACCTTCACTTTAAAGTCGTATGGACATAAAAAAATCTTTGGCAAAAACCCTTGTTGTGAAATTGAGTTTGATTTGTTTTTTTTTCTAAGCTTCACGGACTTACTATAAGGTAATGCAGAATTTGAAGATTGATTCGTCTTATAGGTATAGAAAACTTTTTAGATACGTATTTAGGTAATCATTAATGGCTGGGTGAAGGGCAAAGAATTTTACAATTTGGACCGAGCCGTGATAAGACCAAATGTTTTTAACTTGGAAAAGAAAATCAGTAAAAATATAAAATCATCTAGCCACTCACATTCCTAAATCCAAACTACAATGATTCCATCCCAATATTTAAATTGATCAATAGACACTTAAACGCATATCCAAATAATATAACCAACATCGAATGATTAATTGATTGATTGGACTGTAAGATCAAGTACTTGATAACTGTAGCTTGTGTAACGAATACGTCGTTCCATGGTTTAATACCCCTGCATAGGTTACACATACACCTTATTAAACATTGGGGAAAATATTTTTGTATGTTGTTTCCATAAAACGACAATTTAACCGGTTCAAATAATTTGTGGTGGGGTAGCCTTCGTGTGCATAGTAAGTGATATAAAAATTTTGGATGCACGGAGAGTTGGTTGTAAAAATTGATCTTTTAACACGTGGCCGAAAAAACCAATAATTTTAATCCAAACAGAAAAACTGAATCTAATAAAAGATTAAAAATATTAAAATTTGTTAATTTTTGGATTATATAACGTAACACATGGGCTGAAAAGTCCCGAGTCTAACAAAGAAAAGACGTTTTTTTGTTCAACTTTGTTTTGTTTAGTTGGTAATAACCTTCAAAAGACAGCTGTCAAAATTTCAAAATTTTAAATTAAACAATTATTATCCGATGAAATAACTTCTTCAGAAGTAATCAGTCCGCCTTCGCATCAGGAAGTAACAAATGCATTGACAATTTTAAACCAAAAAACTTTTAACATCAAAATGAAATTTAAAGATTATGTCAAATTTTTTTTGGTATTAAAATTATCATCCTATCTCGAAATTATTTCTATCTCGATTTTTATTTCAGTCCCTTGGAACTTTGAAATAGACAGAGTTACCTGTAACTACAATATTTGTTTTATAAGAAATGTTAATTTAAAAAAGCTATCTACCTAAACAAGGGTTCAATAGACATGTAATGTGAAGAAAACATTTTTCATGTTGAATGTGAAAAGATGATCAAAGCATTCAAAAAAAAGTTTGATCCAACATTTAAAGCAATTTTTAATTTCTTTTAACCTGCAAAACCAAGTATTTCGTTGGTACAAATCAAAGTCAAACTATGTGTGAAAAATCAACGGATAGTTAAAAGGATACCCCCCTACACATCGTTAGCTTTAATACAAGCACCAAAACTAAATTTTCACAAAGTGATCAGAAAGTAATTCAGCCGTTTCCGTAAAGTTCGGAATTAAAAACGAAAGGAGTGATTATTTCAAACCACCAAGCATTAAAAGGACGAAAAGGCCCATCATCATACACAATTTTAAAAACAGCCGATTCTAATTAAAAACAGGAAGAAGTTAGCCCAGCTGTCATTTGCGATAAAAAATAAGTCAGTCAAGTCTTAGAAAATTGTTGAATCCCATAAAGCAGGGTGAAATAAAAGATTTAAAATTCTAAAAATAAGTTTAATCATACAAATTACTAATCATCACTGAATGAACGATCAATCGAATTATTCAATGAAGAAGGCGAGTTAATGGTAATATATTAAGTTGATTGAAAACTATCACAATTACTCCGTCTGTAATTATATTCAAAGAAAATCGTAGATTGTAGAATATGATCCACCTGTACAGCATCGTTCGTTATCAGAGGAGGAAAAATGCATAAATTTGCAAATACGTAGTTGTTTTTTATATTTTTTTTATATTTTTTTTTTTATAAAAAGAAAGTATTAATCTAGTATTTAAAGTACTAGTATTTTATTTATAGATAAGGAAATATAAATTGTAACTGAAGCAGGGAAACTTTCGAATTTCAAAATGAAACTTTGCATACCGATTAAGCCCAATTTTTGATAATTAGTGCTCACGGGGAGAAATAAGTTAAAAAGAAAATTTAAAATTGCGCCTGAAAACAAAAAAAAACCCAATTTCTAGAAAAAACCAGAAATAATTTAAGTCTAGTTTTAAACTTTTCAAAGGCTACACTGACAAAATTTGTGGTTATCATAGAAATATGATTTTCATAAATATTCATTCATAAATTGGGGGACAACGAACTAGCCCCTAAACGATTCTATATTAAAACAACAAAATACAGAGGTATGTAGGTATGTAGTACAATTTTAAAAACAATAAAACTAAAAACAAATATTACAAATATTTAAAAGATGCAAGTCAGCTGGTTCAAATTATAATCAAAAGTAGGTTAAAATAAATGTTGAATGTGCCATAAAAAATTAGGCATCATTGTTTAAAAAGTGTGTTAAAATATTTACGACCAGTTTGAATCAGGCAGTTAAAACATGTTTCAGAAGCGACAATAAGTCAACCTAATAATAATCTGAGTAATAATAGTATGTACTGTAGTAGCGGTAATAACAGTAATAACAATAATACGCGTTGCAAAAGACCATCAAACCATTGAAAGAACGTAGATAGTGGTCCATCATTATAAACAGTATAAAATTAAAGGGCTACACATTGAGCTGCAGTAAATAAGTCAGTCATGTCTTAAAAAATTATTGAATCCCATAAAGCAGAGTGGGATAAAAAAATTAAAATTATTAACTATCAGTCATAACAAATTATTAAACATCACTGAATAAGAATGAACCACCAATCGAATTATGTATTCTACTACGTAGTTTGGTGACCGCAATTCAATTGTAAAATTAAAGTAAAAGATCTAAACCAGGCATTTAAAATATATCTCGCAAGAAAAAAAAGGGGGTTTTGGTTAAATCTCAAAAGATAATGTCCTAGTCTCGAAGAAATTAAAAAAATAAGTAATATTTTTCCAGTTGGAAAAAAAAATTTACTAAAAATTTTGGAAGTAAAACTGTGTGGTTCATCTAAATTTTATATTTACTTAATAGATTAACATTGTAATAAATTGATAGTGTTTAGTGATTAAGTGATTAATAATAAACTCCAGATTAATATTTTGCTATTTTTGCAATATAGTAAAATTTGAAAAAAAATTGTTATGTGTAAACATAACAAAAGATAAAAGTAGTTAAAACTATTAAAACAGAAAATCAAAGCTATATGCTAATGGCTGTAACTGTTAAAAAGGAGAAGGTCGCCACAAACGACAAATAGTTAAAATACTTAAAACGAGCAGTAACTAAAGGTAAGCTGCTTCAAATAAAGAGCAAGTCTAGGTGAAAGTAATAACAATAATAATATTAATAATAGTAAAAATATGAGTAATAAGGAAGACTAGCTTCAAATCGTATGATTAGTAGAAAAGAATTCTTGGTTAGGGAAAATTCAAAAATTATTTAATAATTCTGCATTAAAGAAATGCCAAACTAAACTCATACATATGAGAGCATTTTAACCATAATAACATTAAGCCGCCCGACAGACGAATTTTATTCAAAAATTCACACGCCGAACGGAGAAAAAATATGAGCAAACAATATAAAAATATAAATGGTTTGACGTCAGACAGTGGCAGTTATGATATATTTATATTTATATATAAAATTGGAGGTTACATAAAGTGATTTAAGCATTAGTTAGGTAGCAATAAAATTCAACAAATATTAATATTCACTTCGCGCATGTAATCTGTTTATCTAATTTGTAGTGTATGTGTCAATCTGCAGTATAGAAATATTGATCCATTTGAATTTAGATATCAAATAAATACATTTCGTAGTTAATTTAAACTAAAAACCAAAGCTATCAGCTAATGGCGGACACAAAGATCACAAAGACGGCACTCATATCTTCTTTTAATCGGCACACTTCGTTATAAAAAAGCTGTTACTCTTAAAAAGGAGAAATTCACAACAAGCGATGCTAAAACGTGTGTTCCTTTTTTGATTCTGAGTTGGACAATGGGATAATGGCGGATGTTATTCTTAAACGGTATTACAAAATGCATACCATGTTGTGTACATCAACACATATTAAAAAATACTTAAAACGAGCAGCAAATAGTTATCAGCTTATTCACTAAAGGGAAAGTCTAGGTTAAAAATGTAACAAAACGTACCCCGTTGTCAATGCAGAAGTATGAAGATTTATCCATGAGGCATAATCGAGGCAATAACGGTAATAATAATAGTAACAATATAACTAATAAGGAAGAATAGCTTCAAGCATTGAAGCTTTTTTTCATTCAACATTTTTTTAATAATTCTGGATTAAAGAAATGCCAAACTTTTAGAATATATTTAGTTAGAATATATTTCGGAAAAATACTCAAAAATACAATCGACTCACAAATGACAGCCACACTCAAATGAATTCATCATTTATAGTTAGCGAGGAGAAGGTTAATCATTAAAAAAATGTATGTAATTGTCATTGATAAAGTATACATTTAAACGCAGTTGCAAACGATATAACCAAAATTGGAGGTTACATAAAGTGATTTAAGCATTATTTAGTAAGTAATCCATTTTTTCATACAATTGAAAAAGAAAACAAATATTACAAATATTTAAAAGATGCAGTAATCAGCTGGTTCAAAATAAAATCAAAACTAAGTTAAACCAAAAAAAGGCAATTTAAAAATATTTGGATGGTGCATTGACCTAATAGTATTCTAGGTAGTAATAAAAATACCAGTAATAGTAATAGTAATAATAATACAATAATACTCGTTGTCTTACAAAGAGTTTTTGTACAGAGGATCATTGGACCATTGCAAGAACGGTCGGCGATTGATCGTCGTCGAGGAAAAACGTGTTTTTGTCTCTCCTCGAAATAAATAAATTATTTAATTTAAATTTGTTATAGTTAACTAATAAATAACTAATAATTTTATGTGTTAAATAAATAAATAAATAATATAATAATAATTTGTGTAAATTGATAAGTAAAGTGAAAAGTTGTACATGTTGTATGTTTATATAAATTTGTGTGTGGTGTGTTTGTATTGGTGTAGAATATGTACGTAACAATTTGCACTTATATTACATATTTTAATACCTCTCTCTCTCTCTCTGGCTTTCACATCCCATGAAGGGATTACGCCGCCCGCACAATGACCCTCCATCCATCCCGATCCATTGCTCTCGTCCTCCAGTTTCGACATCCTAATGCTTGCAGATCTTGTTCAATGTCGTCACGCCAGCGTAGTCGGGGTCTTCCTCTACGACGTACTCCGGCTGGTTGTTGGTGAAACACTTTATATATCATCCGTTGTTGTGGGGACCTTGTAACGTGGCCGAGCCATCTCACTCGATTGGATTTAATGAATCCGATGATATCGCTGCTTCCGAGGAGTTGCTTTATTTCGTGATTCATACGAATCCGATATTCGTTGTTCGCAACTTTAATTGGACCAAAAATTGAACGTATGACCTTCCTTTCGAATGTAGATAACAATCTACAATCGTTAGAGGTCATGGTCCAGCTCTCGCTTCCGAAAGTCAGCACAGGTCTTATTAGTGCTCTATAAAGTGCGAGCTTGCACGACTGCGATAGATGTTTCGAACGCAATAATCTTGATTGGGCGTAGAAAACTCGTTGTCCGGCAGCGATTCGGGCTTTTATTTCTGCCTGGATTTCATTCAGTGATGTTATAACTGACCCGAGGTATTTAAAGTTTTCGACACCATCAAAATTGTGGTCGCCAATTCCGAGATTTGCACTAGAGATGTTCCTGGGTGTTGTTAGATATTTGGTTTTACTGCTGTTCACCTCCAAACCAAGTCTTCTTGCGCAGCGATCGAGCGGTATGAAACTGTCTTTGATATCGCTTGGTCTTCGGCCAAGAAGCACGATATCATCTGCATATCCAAGAATTTGGCCGGATTTATTAAATATACAGCGCGGAGTTTCGATGTTGCTTTTTCTCACTACGTACTCAAGCGCCAAATTGAACAGCAAAGGCGCGAGTGCATCACCTTGTCGAACGCCAGATGTTATTTCAAAGGATTCTGACACAGTTCCTTCAATTACGATTCTACATACAGACCCAGACGTTGTTAATTTACACAGCGAAACGAGTTTCTCTGGGATTCCTAGGCATATGAGCGCGGCCCATAGGTTGTCGTGGTTTATACTGTCATATGCCTGCCGGAAGTCTATATATAGTTGATGTATGGTTATGTTGTACTCCCAACATTTTTCCAAGATCATCCTCATGGTAAAACACTGGTCCGTGGTTGATCGGTTGGGTCGAAAACCACATTGATAGTCGCCAATGATGTTTTCGGCGAAAGGGATGAGTCTGGCAAGTACAACATTAGCCAACACTTTGTAAGCAGCGTTCAATAAAGCTATGCCACGATAGTTTTCACATTTGAGACGGTCGCCTTTTTTATGCAGCGGACATATGAGCGCGGTCTTCCAATTCTCAGGCAGCTCTTCTTGGTCCCAAATACAGACGACGAGGTCGTATAGACTTGTTGCAAGAGTAGCGCCTCCGAGTTTAATCAATTCTGCGGGGATTCCATCGAGACCGTGTGCCTTTCCGTTTTTCAATCGACTAATAGCTGCGTCTACTTCCTCCACTGTGGGATATTCGACAAAGACCTCGTCACCTGGAGGAGCTATTGCTCTAATGGGGGTCACGTCGTCATTCCGATTTAGCAGATTTTGAAAGTAGGTTTGCCATACTGAGAGAACATCAGCCACGTTTGTTCTCAACTCTCCATTCCCGTCTTTGATCGCTGTACTTCTTGGGTGGAAGTCTTTAGTGAGATTCCTGGCGTTGGCAAAACAGTCCCTTGAGTTTCCTAATTCCGCTTGGAAGCTGATGTTTTCGATGCATAGTCTCATATGTTCGCGCTTTTTTTGTCGAAGGTATTTAGTCGTGGCTTTCCTAGCGCGGAGATATTCTGCTAGAGTGCTTCTAGTGTTGCGAGCCAACCATTTTTCACGAAGCGTTCGTTTGTTTTCGACGACCCTACGGCATTGATCATCGAACCAATCATTGCGGGCTCTCGGAGGTCTTCTTCCGATGGTATTTTGCGCCGCGGTGGTTATGGCTGACTGTATAGCGTGCCACTGCTCCTCGATGTTAGAGGGAGCTTCTTCGTTGTTGCTGGGCCGCTCTAAATAGTTAGTGACAGCTGATTGGTAACTCTGCAATGACGCTTGGTCATTTAGAGCATTGATATTCCATCGAACGGTCTTTTGTGCTTGTCTGTTAAACGTAGATGACAGTTTGCACTTATATTTAAATATGACAAGCATATGATCGCTGTCCATGTCCGCACCCCTGTAAGATCTAACGTCAGATATGCTGGTGGAGTGTCTTTTAATATTTTAATACCGTTGCTTGAATTCATCACACGCGCTATATGTAAACCTTCAATATGTATGACTTTTTTGATTCCAAAGGATGCATAAGATAAGTGTTGTCCATTTATTCATTGTTTTAATACATATTTTAATTATTATATATACTTTTTCCAAATAAATTTTAAGTATATAAACCTTTTAACTGTATTTTATAATTCATAAAGGTGTAGAGTACTAGTATTCTCATCTAGTGGGTCAATCGAGTATAGTTTGCGCGAGAAAGGGATTTTTAATGCCGTTGTTCTGTTTTTGTTTCACTCGCTTAACAATTTTTGTTGTTTTGCTACGATTATTTTTCGTTTTTTTGCCGGTAATTTTGAATTCTACGTTTTGTTTGGTATACATATGTATATATTTACTCGTACATTATATATTTTGCATGGAGATTAGTATTGGAGGTGTATAGCGAGGTATACATTCCAATATCCACTGAAAATGTGGTTTTGCGATGTATATAGCTTGTTATATGCTTTAAGCTTTGGCTATATTGGCCGTTGGGTATATATGTGTTAGTTACGAAGAAACAATTTACAAGATCAGGGTTGTTTTTGTTTTCATATTATTTTATTTATATTTATTACATAATTATCATATATTTGTTATATGTTATATGCATATAGGTATTTACTTTTTGTGCTTGTGTGTGTAAATGTTTTTCGATATGAAAAGACACAAAAAAACAGGAGATCAAATCATAGATTTTAGTTATTGTTTTCCTTGTTGTTCGATTTTTCATTGATTTCTTTTGTGTGATCAATTTCCACAGAGGCGGCGAGGATATGGTGGAGCCGTATTGCAATAAATTTTCTTTGATATTTGTGGTAGAGTGCTTTGAATAGATTTCGTTCATGATGAGTGGTTGGTCGGTGTCTGCGGTTTATGATGGTTGTTCATTGAACATTGTGTTTCTCAACTTACGGAGGGTTATATTCATATAACATGCTCTGTCGTTACCTGTATTTGTAAGCTATTTTGGGCTATTTTAAATCGTTTTGTTTGGGAGTTGATGTCAATCAATTGTTGGTATAAAAAGGCAAATCTGCAGTTTTGCATGGAACCCTTGCCTGAGGGTTGGATTTGTGTATCCAGGCTGGTATCTTTGCTGAATATTATAGATGTTTTTCTTAAAGTTTACCGTCGGTTTCGCGGGAGTTGAGTCATTTTTGAAATTTGAGGATGATCGGTCGTACGTTGGGGTTTTTGAGCTGTAGGATTGCCGCGATACTTTTATAATCACGGCTGAATGTAGCATGGGTGTTGTCGATTAATGATGTTGATGGGAGATCGCTTGGCGAATGGTAGAGGTGTCACGGGGAGAGGATTCAAACCGTCTTTTGGGGTTGTTTCGGATATAACTTTGTGTGTTGCAGTGTGTTTTTTGGTTATAGAGGGGGTGTGTATCGAGTACTCCTGGATAAACACAACATATTCTTTGGTACATTTTACTATGACTATTTATAAAATAATTCTTTTCACAATGTGATTTCAGAGATTATTAGAATTTTACTAATATTCCTTCATCCAATTATTCAGCGTTTGACTATTAAATCATTATACATATTTTAATTTGGTGAGAAATTTAGAGTTATCGAGGTTTACCAGGTGTTTATTATTAATACTATTATTCAATCCAGTTCCTGATTAAGCTCATTAATTTAGTTATTTCTAATGGAGATTTTTGATTACAGGATCTTTGAAGTCGTAATATTTTCTAATTAAAAATAAAATTTTAATTTAAAAGTCAGAAGAGCAGACAATAGGAATCATAATGGCTATCGGGTTTCTAATAAATTTGATATTTCAGCAAATACTTTTTGGAATTGCAGATATCTTGGAAGCTACAGATTAAATTTGAAATGCAGTTAAATATTGCTGTACTTAGATAGTTTTTCAGGGAGCATGGCTTTTTTTAATTAAATTATTTTCAAGGTTGTTTCGGGAGACTGTCATGAAGAGGGTGTTTGGGAGACAGTAAATTGGTGAAGGTTTTGATTAACTTGTTCTAGGTTTGATAAACAATTATCGCTGGTTGTTCTTTTTATGATTTATTTAATACGATTGGGTTATTTGGAAAATGGATCCTACAGTTGTGCTAGCTACTTATTAATTCTACCATCTTACAGATTCCTGATTGCTTTAAAATAACTATTCAATTCTGGTTTAATTTGTTTAGGTATTGGGGTTCTAAAACTGTGCCAAATATACATTATTGATATTACCTTACATATATCAGATTAGCTGTTTTTGAAACCAGTTTTCATTTGGCCATTATGGATGGCAAGGACAAGTGATCTTCACATTATATAATTTTTTTATTTAACTATTTTTTTTATAAATAAATCCATTAATTCAACAGATTCACAAAGATTCTACCAGTTGAAGATAAAAAGAAGGTCGTCCGTTCCTTTCGTGCTTTGATACTAGTACTGCAATATTTAGTGATTTCTGGATTCGATTTGTTTTAATTTATTTTGATTTAACTTGTTTTAAGAGAAATTTAGTTAATACTAAATCATAACATTACATTTATTTCATTCAAGCTAATTTAACATTTAACATAGCTAATGACATTTTATTTCAGGAAATTTACTGCAACTTAATTAATAAAATTTTTTAGTTATAATTATATTTTTTTTAGGGTGCTGAGTTCTAAATATATCGAAAAAAATCAAAAATACATAATTGTGTTGTCTTGTGCTAACCGTCTGATATTACATTTCAACTAACAATTTACTAACTATTGACTACTTAGGTGTCTGAAACCGGGTCAATTTCCATAATAATTAACAAACCTTTCCTATCCCTCCATCTTGTTATATGTAAAAGAGTGTGCGGATGGGCCCGGCGTCAACCGGGAATCTTACTTAGGTTTGGTCGCACATTCCAATCAATCAAGACGATCATTGGACCATTGCAAGAACGTAGTGTTCCCTTATTTGAAACAATATAAAAAGACAGGGCTGATTCAAATAAATGGCAGAAATAGGCTAAACCCGCACGTCGCATTACCCGATGCTCTGGTATAGATTAGGACTATTCGAAAAATATAAAGCCACCGCAGGCCAATACCAAAACTTAAAAGTTACAGAGTAAAAATTAATGAGTATATATTTAGCTACAATTGGGCCATATATGACGAGAGCCTTGTTAGAATCACCTGTTCCGACGCTCAACAAACTAAAATCTAGGCTTATAAATTATGCAGACAAGAACCTGATTGAAAAGAAAAATTAAAAATATTTAAAAGGTATCATATCATAATCAGTAGTCAGCAGGGTCAAACAAAGGAATAAAGATTGTTAGGCAAAACCATAAATATCTCACTGTACTTAATCATTATCAAGATATAACATAAGATCCCATGTAGCAATTTGAAATTCGAGAACGGGTCATAAACCGTAAATAACTTAAGTTGAAATAACGTAGAAGTTTAAAAATGGTTTATTTCCCGTTAATATAACGTTTCACTAACCATCGATCGACAGGCGTTTGGATAGGTAATTATTAACCTTAGTTGCATTGCTCTGGTTGAACAACCGTATACAACCAACTTGGGTGTAACGTACTAGTTGCAAAAAGGTTATTGTTTAACCGTTAACCGCAGAAGCATAATAGGGTTGGAAATAATTCGTGGTTTTTCCCAAACCCATATTCAACGTTGAATTTATTCACTTTTCGAGTTAGGGATGTACATCAAATCAACTAATAAGTTGGGATCTACAGGTTATGCAATCGTTGCTATAACAATCGAACTGAACGTTATTTATCGGTTGTAATCCAACTTTTGCAGAGCCACAGGGTGTTCAAAAATAAGTTGAAAATATCTTAACAAGATTATAGAATTTGTAGCGGAAGAATCCACATTCCAAACGCCAGAATCGCAAATCGATTCTATGTGAGTCGAATTTTAGATTTAGCTTTGTGAAGTTGTAGTATAGTTGGTTCAGATTTGAAGTTTTTTATGTTCGTAGCTAACTAAATTATATTAGGAAGCTGTAACTTTTGAAAATGCCGCATGTATGTTCTTATACTCAAGGAACAATTTCTTTGTGCAAAATGCGATAAAATCATTGAAAGAACGTAGTGTGTTGCATTAATCTAAATGCCTTTATGCATTAAGTTAGGAAGCCTAGTTTCGGTCCAGTGAATTAATCGTATAATATTTATAAGTATAATAATAATATTTACATTTTATAACATTCTCGTAAAGATTTTATTATAAACTGATGTGCTTGTATTTTAATTTATTAGAAGAACGCAATGATCCCTCATTAACAATTTAAAAAATATGCAGAGGAAATACTTCTAACCAGAAACGTATAGTAAAAAAATAGACAATAATAACCATAGGTACCACTGTGACTCACTATTTGCAATTTAGAGCAAATGGTGACTCGTTACTAACGTAGTTAGGAACCGGCGTGTTTTTTGATGAGAAACAGAAAAAAAAGATTATATGGCTATGACGAAAGCTTATATTTCTGAATAGCAGAAAATTAGTCGTCTACAGTCGTGGCTCTAATACAAGCAAAAAAACTAAAATTTCACAAAATGATCAGAAAGTAATAATAATAATGTTTATAATATTAATCATAATACTTTTAATAATAATAGCAACAATAACGACAACAATATTAATAATCACCCATTTCTGTAAATCTCGGAACTGGTAATTAAAGAAATGATGATTTCAAACCACCATGGTATACAAACGATTGAAGAAAAGTATCAAAGTCTATTAAGAAAAAAAATCGGCAGAAAAAACCGTGGCTTGTTTCCACAACTTCAAGATGGCTCTGACCCCAGATCTAATTATTAATCAACAGAAAAACCTTCGTTTAAAAAATTATTTTAAAAGTTGAATGTACAACAACAACATTTCGTACATACAAATTGGCGCAAATATAAAAGAAGTCAGAAGAAATCAAGCTCAACCTGAAATAGCCATATCCAAAGAATTGGCCTGGTTGCCAACGTTCTGGGAAACCAATTATAAAAGTTCCTTCTTGACTGCCGAAATAATGTTGGACGAGAATAAAATCAAAGTAGAAAGTGTAATGCAACACCAATTCACCACCTCACGGTGATATATCCCTATATACATTTTTGGACCATTTTTCATCTTATACCTACAGATTCGGTGTACCGTTCAACATAACGACCAATCAAATATTTAAACTACAAAACTTTAAGGAATTCTTTGTGCAACATCTCCCCCTTACACCCCAAGTTAAAATCATTGTAAATTCTCGTAAAAATTCTAATATTAGCTAAAAAGGTAGTTTTCTATTCATAAAAAGAACGTAATGATCACTCATTAAAACAATTAAAAAAACTGTTTCAAAGAATATTTCTAAGGTGCAATAACGGGTTATTAGTTTGGTTAATTTAAGGACAGAAACTGGTTAACCTCAATATTGATTTTTTTTAGTAGCGAGTTCTTTATGGGTAACAACAAATAACCAAACATCACTAGAAATTGTATACCGTGAAGAAATTTATAAATGTTTCGTCAAAATCCGATTGATTTCGTACATATGTGGTAAAATTTATTTCGCATTATTCTCGAATCATAGTTTCACTATGAAAAAGAAATAAAGGCCTATAATTATATCGAGCTTCTTGAGGAAATTATCAAATTTGAGTTTGGTACAAAAAACTAAAACATTTTATTTTATTTTCGTAGATCTAGATTTCGAATTATTGGTTTTAAACTGAAAATTCCAAAACTGTGGTTGATAGTTATCGTGTGTTTGGCTAGAGCTGACTCCTTTATTTTTTTCTTTCTGGTGGCTCTCATATGCTCAGAGAATCGTTTCCTAATGGTTCTTCTAGTTTGACCGATGTACTCGTAGTCGCAATTCCCGCACTGTATTTAATATATTCTTGAGCTCTGATGTTCTGATTGATAAAAATTTGTTTTCCGTTTTTTGACGTTTCGATGTTGTGGTTTTTTCTAAACATTTCCTTTGTTTCGTGTGGCTTACTATTTTATTTATAAAATTATTGGTGTCCCCGTTTCAGCTGGCTATTTCATATATTGTGTTTAATGCTTTCTTGTAGTATCCCATGTTTGTTGGGTTGAATATGTCACCCTGTTTGCCATGCTGTTGAATGCTGCCGTTTTATATTGAATATGTTGGGCCTAGTCTGATGTGATATTATATCTCCGCGTATGTGTTGGTTTCTCACAAATATTGCTCATTTCTGGTGATAGATATTTCAACGAAGTTAAGTTTTTTTCCTGTTCCTCCTCTACTGTGAATTTAATTGATGGATGTACGGCGATGATCATTTCTAATGTGGTTTCCATTTTTCTCCCGTTTACTATTGCGGATATATCGTCTACTCAATGGGTTTAATTAGAATATGTCTCCCTGAACTACATGTATCTTCTTTACATAATTTTGCGAGAATCACGTATGCTTTGGTGGTGTTTGCTGGCTCTTTTTCTTTAATAGCCAATATTCCAGATATTCTCTTGCCTTTTCTGGTGGAATTTTAGGATGCAGCGAGACCACATCAAATGATATTAATCCTTCGTGTTTCTTAACCCTTTTCCTTTTAGTTGGATTGACAAATCCTATTGCGCTTTTTACTTCGAAGCTGCCTGGTGGTTTTATTTATTTAAGTTTGTTTTATTTCCAATTTGTAATCTTTTGTGTTGATAAACTGGACGTTTGAGTTTATTGGTCCCCTTTTTTGTTCTGTTTCATGTGTTTTTGGTGCTGAGTACAGAACTGGAACTCGTGAATTTTCTACTTTTAGTTTGAAATTGAGGTATAGCTCATTTTTCCTAGTCTTCTGTATCCATTTTCATAATAGAATTATTTTTATCAGTTTTTATATAGATGACATTTTTGTTTATTAGATTTTTGAGTATTTTGAGTTATATTTTATTTTTGGTATTTCTTTAGTGTTTATTTTGTGAGATTATTTTTCTGATTTCATGGCGAATTTCGGTTTGTCGTTGCTGTGGTACACGCTCGATTCTGCTTCTATGTCCATTACATAATCTTCAATTTGTAGCTTTTTTGATGTTGTTGCTTGTTGTTACCCTTTGGTTAAAAAATCCACTTTTTCTTTTGATGTTAATTGAGATGACAAGTTTTGTACGAAATTTGATATTATTTCGAATGTTTTAGAATCCTGGTTTCGTGCTTATGGCGGTGTTATGCTTTTGTTTTTTTTATGTAATCCACTGCATTTTGGTTCATAAAATACTTCATAACGAAGCTGTCAAAATCTAGATCTACGAAAATAAAATATAATTGTAATATATAAATGCGTTTGAATTTTTGTACAAGCTCAAAATTTGATAATTTCTACGAAGCTTAAAACAACAATATTTATAGATTATGTAATGGACAAAGAAAGAGAATCGAACGTCGACCAAAGCAACGGCAAACCGAGATACGCCATGAAATCAGAAAAATAATCTCACAAAAGAAACACGAAAGCACTACCAAAATGCAACTCAGAATACAGAAAAATAGAAATTTCACCTACATAAAAACTGATAAAAATATTTCCAGTATGATAAAAAACACAGAAGGCTGTGAAAAATGAGGACTTGACATGTTGAAGGAAGGACCATACACATAAAATACAAAACCAGGTTAAGAACAAACTATACTTCAATTTCAAACTAAAAGTAGAAAATTCACGAGTTCCAGTTCTGTACTCAGCACCAAAAACACATGAAACAGAACAAAAAAGGGGACCAATAAACTCAAACGTCCAACTCATCAACACAAAAGATTACAAATTGGAAATGAAACAAATTTAAATAAATAAAACTACCAGGCAGCTTCGAAGTAAAAAGCCCAATAGGCTTTGTCGATCAAACTAAAAGGAAAGAAGTTAAGAAACACGAAGCATTAATATCATTCGATGTGGTCTCGCTGTATCCTAAAATTCCACCAGAAAAGGCAAGAGAATATCTGGAATATTGGCTATTAAAGAAAAAGAGCCAGCAAACACCACCAAAGCATACGTGATTCTCGCAAAATTATGTAAAGAAGATACATGTAGTTCAGGGAGACATATTCTAATTAAACCCATTGAGTAGACGATATATCCGCAATAGTAAACGGGAGAAAAATGGAAACCACATTAGAAATGATCATCGCCGTACATCCATCAATTAAATTCACAGTAGAGGAGGAACAGGAAAAAAACTTAACTTCGTTGAAATATCTATCACCAGAAATGAGCAATATTTGTGAGAAACCAACACATACGCGGAGATATAATATCACAACAGACTAGGCCCAACATATTCAATATAAAACGGCAGCATTCAACAGCATGGCAAACAGGTTGATATATTCAACCCAACAAACATGGGAAACTACAAGAAAGCATTAAACACAATATATAAAACAGCCAGCTGAAACAGGGACACCAATAATTTTATAAGTAAAATAGTAAGCCACACGAAACAAAGGAAATATTTAGAAAAAACCACAACATCGAAACGTCAAAAAACGGAAAACAAATTTTTATCAATCAGAATATCAGATCTCAGGAATATATCAAATACAGTGCGGGAATTGCGACTACGAGTACATCGGCCAAACTAGAAGAACCATTAGAAAACGATTCTCTGAGCATATGGGAGCCACCAGAAAGAAGAAAATAAAGGAGTCAGCTCTAGCCGAACACACGATAACTATCAACCACAGATTTGGAATTTCCAATTTAAAACTAATAAAAAGGATAGCAAGTCATAATAAATTAAATGGAGCAGAATCCAGAAATAAGATAAAGGATTATTTATCTGTTCCAAGCAGCTGAATTTAAAAATTCTCTAAAGAAGCGCCTCTTCGACAACCACAGGAACTATGGGAGAATAGAGGGCGTAGCAGGTAATAAGGTTGTGGTTATTGGCGGGCCACCTTTTTCATAAACAGCCATAAATTAAAACCCACTTGAGAGATGGGGCTTCGAGGAGCGACCACAACGTAGTCTTCCCCATAAACTTACTTATGAACGACACAATACAGTAGGAAACGTAGCAGCAACGGATGATCAGAGAAACAAGACGTTTCCATGCGTCAAATATAAAAAAAAAGTTTTCAAAGGAAAACAGTAAATGTAAATCTGTAAATCCAATATCCAATTTTTTACTGTTCAACAATAGTTTAGGACAGCAAAAAATTTTACCAAATATTTATGGACCTACTCCGCTGCCTATAGTCGTAAATGAATACTACGCTCCATCTAGTCACTTCGACCGAGCATTTTATTCTTGTCAATTCACCTTTTACGTTGCAAAAAATTACATGACATATAGATAGGAATGAATAACGTCTCATATATTTTTTAGTGAAGAACGAAAAAGCTCCTCAATTTTAACATTTCATTTTAACGGATTATTGGCAAAACCGCGAGTTATAAATTGTTTTTGATTTGGATTTTCCAAACTACGATATGATTAGTTAATCTGTGAGAGAACAAAGGGTCTAGAGGGTAATAATCTGGTTATTAGCCACAGTTTCATATATGCGCCAACTAAATCACATATTTAGGCATGGACACAAATTTCACATACACTTTCAAAGGACATAGTAATGTAATTTGATTTAGAGATATGTAAAGCTAGACTCATATCGCTGGACGAGGCACATCAATTGTAACGGCAGCTTGTATAATTTCCTTTTAAGGTGAGTTAATTGTCATTCACACAATTTCAGTAAAAATGGCTCATTTTAGACAGCTAGAAAATAATGAAAAGGAGATGAAGATGTAAATAATTTACAATAAATATAAAATACGAAAAGCAGAGGAGCGTTATGCTGAATCCTAACATATTCCGTAAAATAAACAAAATACAAAACCAGAAAATAAAGTAAACGACGTCGTTTTAATTCAAACATTCACGAAAAACAAAGAAAATATTGGAAAAAGAATTTCAGTGAAGAGTAGTTCGATCTCAGAATTGTCTGGACCAAATGGGTAGTGGTTTCAGACTTCTGAATCATTAGATAACACAACAACAAAACCTGATTACGATATCATGGGGAAAACTGGTAGAACTAGTTTACTGAATCATTCTACCACCAGAGAATTATGAATTATTATGAATTTCTGTAAATTGGAATTTTCCAGCTCCGATCTCAGAAATTACTAGATCAAATGGGTAGTGGTTTCAAGTTTCTGAATCATTAGATCACACGACAACAAATTCTCATTACGATATCATGGGGAATACTGGTATAAATAATATATTGAATCATTTTACCACCCAGTATTATGATTTATTATCAATATCTGTAAATTTGAAATTTTCCAGCTCCAATCTCAGAAAGGTTTGGACCAAATTTCTATAGAGAAATCCTTTTAGATTAAGTATTAAATCTGCTTAATAACGAAATATTTTTTTGGGTGTAAATATCTCAAAACTACTAAAATGGATATGCGCCCTTTTTTCTTGCGACGGCAGTTTGATTGATTGTCTTAGAGATCAAAGATCCAATCAAAATGTATACATGCCAATACTAAGACAGTTAGTCGATCGAGTATTGATCTTTTTACGGATTCGGGCTGCCAACCCAACAATCCAACCCTTGAGTCGCCTTTTACGACCAGTTTTGGAAACTGTGGTGGTATTCTAAGTCAAAAATGCCCCCCGGCCACAGGGGCAATGTCTACTATTACTAGTAAGGTAAGAATTCATTTGGTCAATATTTCGAGGATGTAAGATGGAAAAATATTTGATCGTTTTGTGAAACTATAAACTATCAAATATTTGCAGAACGCCGTTATTGGTTTGAATAAGCCCTTTAAAACAACATATGTCTGTACTGGTTGAACTAATTTGACATGTGATAACATTTCCAGCAGATTTTTAAAAACTAAGCTGTTACCTTGAATTGCATTTTTATTTTTATTTTTATCGTCTAAAATTCGACTATTTATAAGTTGTCAAATAATCTGCCAATTTTTTCAAAAAAATCTGCTGTTGAAAGTGAAATATCTTAAACCCTTGAAGATAATTGGTTAAAATGACTCATCGTCCTAATATCACTTCCAACAGTCCCATTGAGGATAATTCCTTTATTTTTTCTTTTAAATTATAAATGATTTGTCAATTTTTTTATAATTTCCAGTTTATTATGGTCTGCTTTGACGGCGTATTAAAATCCACAACATCACGCGGCCAACCGGCATATTTTAGGTTGTCTAGAACCAGGAATTTTCAGAATTCGTTGATGTCCTCATTGATTTTCAGTGTTTCAATTAATTTTTCTTCTCTAAAATTTTGTTTGCTTAATTTCAGATTTTTATTTTTAAAATTCTAATTAAATTCGTACGAAATACATTTTTTTTAAATCCACCTTTACTTCCTTCCACCAATCTTTTGATATTCAAATATGAAATAATGGACTATTACGTTAAAAAAAAAATATAAAATTTACGATTGAGCGAGGACCGTTTGTTTGCTGAACATGTTAGGATTGCGCAAACAATTCCGGATAACCGCTTCCCACCAATATACTCGTCTATCATGACGTCCTGCTTTTTTTGATTTTTTGAGTCCAAAACTACACTATATCAGAGAATACTAGTACAAGTACAAGTACAAAAAAAGACAAAAACGATATAGAGTCGGATTTTGTTTCGTTTTGTAAATTTTTTTGTATCCTCGTAAGTGGAGTCTAATTTTTTCCCAGGATAAATTTCAAACAGAAAAATTTTTGTTGTATTTTGTTTTATAGAGAAAATAATTTTGAAAAATAAAAATAAGAAAAAAATAATGAGAGCCTAATATTCCATAAATTCTAACGGGAGTTTGTTGCTTATGTAAAATCAGGAAGTCAAAAAAATCAAATAAAAATATTTTTAGCTTTACTGAAAACCATTCAAATTTTATTTCGCTCTTTTCTTCTGTTCTTTAAAAGAGTAAAAACTGCACAACCATTGCTATAAGGAACTATTCAAAAGAGTCTTCTCTCTACGACTAAGATTGAAACTTTAATATTTGCGATAAGCAAGCTTTTATTTTAAGGATGAAAGGAATGTTCTCTATATCATACTTTCGGGTTTTTTTCCGGCATGTTCTACTTTATAAAACAAGTAATTGCTCCAAGAGAAATTTGAAAACAAAGTAAGAATAACGTCGATGCCAATTTTGATCATTTTGAAATACTTTATACTCCTTTGTTATTTCCAAATATTTAATTAGTATTTTTCTTTTGTTTTAATTTTAAATTTGAACTAGGTGAAATACCTTAATAAGTATTTAGTTAGTAGTTATTAGTTACTTTTTTATACTGTTAAAGTTAGCCGAAAGTTTCCAGCCGAAAGATAATGCAGATAGTGTCTTGAATACAGCAAAAATCAATTATGAACTCGAATTTAGGAGAATTTAGAATCAGGTTACATCATTCGGGTGAAGGAGAAATTATTTCAGTTTATAGGAATTTAAAAATCGATAGGAGCGAGAGTATAAAGAGAGTTTAAAAATAGTCAAGACACTATCTGCATTATCTTTCGGCTGGAAACTATCGGCTAACTTTAATAGGGTTACTTTTTTTTATTAATCTGATTTCATATCTACCGGTTATAAAATTAAGCTTGGATTAAATAAAAAAAAATAATCAAATTAAATTAATTTTTCCGCATTCAGCTACACGCCAATCAAGAAACTTATGCACAAAAATAAAAAGGGGGTTCAATTGATCCAAAGGTAGAAGAAAGCAGCATCCTAAACCAAATAAAAACAAAGAATCAAATTCTTATTATAAATGTAAAATCCGAATTACTTATCTGAATGGTACAGCAAACGCATGTGACGTCCTTTAACACAATAAAAATTTATTTATTTTTTTCACCCGAATTTTACACTCCACAGCATAAGCTGGGAAAATTCACCTACCCGAAACCGTAAAGTTTTGGGTTAGGCTCGGTCGAATATCGATGGTGCATTCAAAATCGTGGTTTCTCGGTATAAATTATGCTTTCACAATACTAAAGATGTTCTGGATTCCGGCCTTCTGCATGTTGAAGTCTAATATTTAAAAAATACAACTTTGATTAGTTTTACATTTAATTTATTTAGGCTATACTGAGTGATTTTTTTAAGCTGAAACTTTCAAATATCTCGGAAAATAAGCAATTTACGAAAAAATGTCCATTATCAAAATTTAATCATTCCGAAGGGGGGGGGCATACATTAGTGCTAAAGTTAGCTCCACCTTTATCCCCTTCTTTTAGGTGGGACGATATTAAATTTACATATATTAAATATAATTTTTTTTATTTGTGAATTTTTTTTCGTAAAGTGCTTATTTCCCGACATATTTGAAAGTTTCAGCTTAAAAAAATCAACCAGAAGTTTACCTTTTGAAATTTTTGTGGATTAGTTGAGAATATTAGTGGCTAACGCGTAGGCAATATTTGTAAGTAAGTTGTTTCTCACGAATAACCTGCGAATTTCGTTGTTCACGATTATCTTATGTTTAGTGATGGCGCCACCTGCAATATAGAATTCGGCAGCCAATCCTTCATATTTAATTCATTTATAGACTCCAAGTGAATAATAAACATGTTTCCTTTCTTACGATTCCAGTTAAACCTACTCGTGGCTGACTTCTTTCTTGGATTTTCGACATTACAACTTTCAGGTGTTAGGTATATTAACTAGAACTTTTAGTTTTCTATTTAACGATATTTTCTTCTTGGTAATATCTTTTTATGAATTATTTTCTAAATTCCTACTTTCTAGCACTTTGTAACTTTTCACAGGTTGTTTTTAAAATGTGGATTGAGAAAGGGCCCCATTTTGTGTGATATTTATATTATTTGCTATTAACAGATTATTATTTATATGCTATTAACAGATTCATCTATATTTTAACCATCTGGATTGCGTATTTCGCTAGCCACTTCACAATAATGATTGACCGACACAAAAATTGTTGATGTTGTTTAATTGTTCCAGATCTCCACTTCTGAGGTTTGTTCAGCATAATGTATGAATTGCACATCATATTTTTTTTTTTTTTGATACATGTCAAACAATATTGCATAATATATGAGTAAAATATAAGCACAAACAAAAAAACAAATAATTGCTACAAAACATTTATAAAATATAATAATTGGATTACATTAAGGTTATAAAAAAATATATGATGCTTACAAACTATTTTATAAATCTCAATATAATCAATATATATGGTCAAATATGTGCCTAAAAATATATGCCAATTAAATTGTGTGAATTATATTATAATATACTATCCTTAAAACTAGTTATACAAATTAGTAATATTAAAAGCACAAAATTGGTATATTTTTAAAACTATTAAATAATTTTAATTTATAATTAAACAGATAAACGTTTGTAAATTTTTGTGGAAGCATTTTCAAAAATGTAATCTTTTCGCAATTATCTAAAATGTTTAAATATTTTGTAATTTTTCATTTCTAAAGAATTTAATGCGTTGCCATACGATTGATGATACGATCTCGAGAATTGAGAATGAAAGCTTTTGGCAACACAAAATTAATTCAGAAATAGCCACAATTTAATTGCGAAAAGAGCACATTTGAGATTGGCATCCCCACAAAAATTATTTGTATTAATAATAATTTTTTTAATTAACTAAAAAAAACCTGCCTCTATACTGCCCTTAAAATTGTCCAGTCATAATAGACATATTCAGATAAAAATCAATAAAAAATTACCAGTCCTTTAACTTCAGAAAACGTCAAAGGGAGGAAAAAAAATTGAATTGATTTTCGTAACAGAAATTAAAAACCAATTCAATAAAAAACTCGTTAACTTAATAACATTCGAAAAATCTTATTGAAATAAAGTAAATTTACCCTGCCTCGAAACTATTTTAGACTTGTTCTTGCGCTACTGATTTTGATGTTTAGAACTGCAGAAATAACAAATATTTCATGGAACAGAATATTCTCGGGATTAATTACGTTTTCAGATATTACAATACAAAAAAAAATCGCAAAAATTCCGATATTATTTTCTTATGTCTAGTTTTTAGTTTCGCTATACGAGAAATGATTTTGCGATGGTTTTTGAAATGCACAATTTTTATCAACAATGCCAACAAATGACGAAGACCCTATTCAGCGCGCTTTTGACACGATTTTTTATTTAGTATGTGGCTTAAATTTTACATTTCAAAATAGAACGAATAAAATCTTAATGCGTATAAAGAAATTAAAGGAAGATGTGACATATGATCTTCGTTTTCGAGAGTTTTTTTATCATTGTCTATGAAAAAAGTTAAAGAAAAAACATAAAATCTGAAAACGTGAAAATATCCTGGCATAAAATGATGAAAATATGCTGTTTAAAGAAATATTAATTTTTGAGAAAGACTAACTTTGTTTCAATAATATTTTTGTTTAATGTTGTCTTGCAATTTGTTAAAGGTTTTAAACTCTGTCATAACTGGACAAGTGAAATCTTCGATTTAAGGTACATAAAAATATTTTATTTTCAAGATACATCACGCGCTTTAAGTTTGACGGTTTATTTCAATTTTGGCTTCGCTTGGGCGATTTATTTGCGTCACATGATTTTCAATTTCACCCGGGTTTAGATTTTTTATTATTTTATTATTCCGTGTAGGAAATATTTTACGAATGTAGGTCTCCCGCACTTGAGCCATGAGTGGCGGAGGAACAATAGATTTGTGGAATTTCTGATTCGTTTTCGTCTCTGTTGCAAAATTATAATGGGTTTTCTCATCAGAATTTTTATTTAAATTTTATCTATTGAATGTTTATTTTTTAGCCGGCTAAGGTGTGTTATCTTATAATCGTTACACTCTAAAAAATTATAGTAATTTTACTACAATCATTGTAAATTTGTATTTGTTTATAAATAAGCAAACTGTTTAATTTTATTACAATACTGTAGTAACCAGAAAAATCGAATATTAAAATTCAACAAACAATAAATATTTATCAAATTAATGGTGAATTATTAGCATTTTTGGGTTATAATTGTTGAAATTGGAAATTTAAACATATTTTGTTTATAATTCAGTAGATTGTTGTTGACTAATCAACAGAAAAATGTTTATAATTTTCAATGAGATCTATTGATGATCTTTTAATGAGAGATTATGAAATATAAAACACGCTACTCTCAGTTTTCCTTGACAAATTAATATTTAGCATACAAACTAAATTGCTCTCTTTTTTCTCTTTTTCTGTTTGAATTGTACAATACGTGTATTGTTTTATCTTTATTGTACAGTGAATACTACCAAGAGCTAATTTTTTTTGTTGTTCATTTTGTATGTTTGATAAATTTTTTCTAAGTGCGATATATCATGGTGGCGACTGTATATAGTAACTCAAACATTCTCTAAAATTTCCCGTTACACAAAATAATAAATTTTACATTTCAGTAACCTGTTTAGTTTGTGTTCTAAAATTGTGTATTCGGGACGTTAAGATTTTGTTCAGTAATTACGATTAATTGCGTTAAAATTTTATACCATACAAGTGAGTTAAATACATTTATTTAAAATGTTTTTTAAAATTTAAGATTGAATAATTGTTCAAGAAGTTTTGGTTTTTTTCAAATAAGCGTTTAATTTGATAAAATTGTTGTGTGTGCATAGTTTAAATATGGCGGCGGTGTAAATGAGTTTATAATTGTTCTAACTATTTGTGTATATTATGATTAATAAAGTGTGGATAACTATTATCTTTGTGGTTTAACAATATTCTTACGTTAATTTTATTAGTGCTAAGTTTCCGGATCATGATTTTCCTGTATATTTAAATAACAAAGTGTGTTTCTGGTATTTTTTATAGTTTTCAAAAAATTTCATATGCCAAAACCAAGTACCAGTTATGTTTATTAGTTTAGTTATATTTTTTAAACGTGATTTTTCTAAAATAGGACCAAAAAGGAACATAAAACTGATAATGCTCTAATTTATCTAATATGTACTTCATTATAAGAAAACCACACCATTAAATTATCAAAATTAAGTAACAAATGTTAAAAACTCACCAAAACTTTAACGAAATTTACATTAAATTTATAAAAATTCAACAAAACTTTATTTAATAATTACACATAAATCAATATATTTTATTGAAAATTTATAGTTAGATGTAATATGCAGCATACAATTTATAATTTAAATATACACGAAAATCATGATACCGGGGACTTAGCACTAATAAAATTAGCTTAAAAATATTGTTAAACCACAAAGATAATAGTTATCCTCCCTGTATTAATCATAATATATACAAATTGTGCTTATTATTTTATCAAAAATTAGAAATATAATCTTGAATAAAGCACGATCCACGATGTTGTGTAATATGTGCAATTTTGAGACGCAAGATATTTTAATTTACAATAAACATTTATATATACATCGAGGAAAAATAACTGGTAGTTTTCAGTGTTTGTGGCCAAATTGTTTCAACCAATTTTCAAAGTACTGTAATTATAAAACCCACTTCTGGCGTTGGCATTCAAATTCATTAAAAAAAAATGAGACAATAGAAGTTACAAGAGCATCTAATGAAATTTATATTTGCAGTTTATGTCAATATACTTCAAATAATTTTAGTGAAATTAATCTTCATTTAAGAAATCATTTAAAATCCGGTGAAGAAGTTCAGTGTGCAGCTACAAACTGCAAATCAATTTTCGCAAATCAATCAAGTTTTAGGTCCCATTGTTTTAGAAATCATAGCAACAAAATAATAAAACTAGTTTCTTCAAATGAAATAGACAATTTAAACCAGTGTACAATTTCTAAAATCGAGCCAAGCCGATGTAATAATTTAAATAGTGCTGAGCCATCTAACGATGAAAACACGTTTTCTAATTTATTTCAAATCCTTAAATACCGATACGGAGTTTCAGACTTAGGGCTTAACTTTGTGCATGACGAAATTAGTGAAATTTTAAATAAAACCAATGAAAACATATTGATAAACGTTAAAAAAGTTCACGGTGATAACCTTGTTTGCAAGGTCAATGACATTATACCAATACTAGAAGATACTTTAAATATTCCAAAATTACAAACATTTAAGAACAAATTTAATCGAAGCAAATACATTGAAAATAAAGATGATTACGTAGGATTTCAGGAAGTGTACTTAGGCAGAGATAATTTTCATAATAATTGTAGTTTCTATTATGTTTCGATACTTGATACATTAACTAACTTAATGAATGATCAAATAATTTGTAAAATGTTCCATGAAAATAAAAACACAGAGAAAGAAGTGTTACACGATTACAACGATGGCACCGTTTACCGGAGTAGTACATTTTTTAATAGCTTTGAACAAAAATTAGAGTTGCTTTTATTTCAAGATGCATTTGAGATATGTAATCCTTTAGGATCTTCTAAAAAAAAACACAAAATGATTGGAGTGTATATGATGTTGGGAAATATAAACAAAAAATATCGATCGATCATAAAAAACATTCAATTAATTCTTCTATGCAACGAAGTTTACATTAAGTTATTTGGATTTCAAAAAATTTTAGAGCCTTTAATTAAAGAGTTAAAAATTTTAGAGGTTACTGGAATAACTATAAAAAATATTAATACCCAGTCTGTGATAAATTATAAGGGAACAATTTTTGCGATGATTGGCGATAACTTGGGAAGCCATCAGATAGGGGGGTTCATGGAAAATTTTAGTTCGACAGAATTTTTATGTAGATATTGTTTGTTTACACATGATTTTTTGAAAAATAAAAATTTGGACCTTTGTGAACAAAGAACACCTACCAACTACGAAAGTAGCGTGAACCATTTATTAAATTCTGAAGCTGAACAAAATCTGAATGGGATAAAATTTAATTCTGTTTTAAATAATTTAAATTATTTTCATGTCTGCAATCCAGGTCTCCCACCTTGCGTTGCACATGATTTGTTCGAAGGAGTCATTCCTTATGATCTTATGCAAATATTACTATGCTTTAACAATACGGAGAACATCAATTTTGATAAAATAAATATAGGTTTGTCATCATTACGAAAAAAATTTAAATTATCTCTTTCGTTTCCAAAAATATGCAAAACTATGAAAAAAATACCGGGAAAGGCGTTTGAGGTTTGGAACATTCTAATTTTTTTGCCGCTTTTATTCCTAAACTCAAACATAAATTGTGAAAACCCTGTTTGGCACTTTTTCTGTACAATGGTCGAAATGTGTCGTCTAATCTGTGCTCTTAAAATTTCTGAACAACAAACGCATTTACTTCAAATTTATATTGAGTTTTATTTCCAACAAAGAAAAGAAATTTTTCCAGATTTAAAACTTCGACCTAAGCATCACTACATATGTCATTATCCGGATTTGATAAGAAAAATGGGTCCGTTAAGAGGCCTATGGACTATGGGATTTGAACAAAAACATCAATATTTTAAACAAATTGCCAGAAAAATTAAAAATTTTAAAAATATTGCGTACTCGCTAGTTAGGACCCACCAAGAATATCAGGCACACATCTGTAGAGATCGTCTGAAATTGTTAATAATTGCAGATGAAGTCGTTCGTTTTACAAGTGACACTTACAATGTTAAGATTCCAAATGATTATATATTTATTTCCAAAAAAATTCAATATTTAAATACCATTTACACTGAAGACTCCTATGTTCTAGTGAAACAGAACGAGAATGCTATAATTAATATTTTAAAAATTAAAGCAATTTTTATTAATATTTACTACACCAAAGCTATTTTATATGGAACAATTTCCAATCTTTGGTACAATCAATATAATGCCTTATTTGAAAGCGTTAAAATAAATAAATGTTATGAATGCGTCAACTTGGAAGAACTTATTTTAAAAAAACCATTATTTATATTGGCAAAAGGGGATAAATATTATTTTTCTCCCTTTACTTGTATTGTGTAAAACCATAATTTATACATTTGAACAATAAGTTAATTTTAATTTTTAATTTTAAAGTATTTATAAAATTATATATGTGTATAATATTATAAGTTTCACAATTTCAGAAACTGTTATAAAGTAAGTATATTTTGCAATAAATAAGGTAATTTGTAATTTTACTAAATAGTTTTTAAACTCTGTTTTAACAGGAATATTTATCTGCATTATGTCAAGTAACAAAGTTCCTTTCGAGATTTGGAGTGCAGACCGTATTACAAAAAAAACTTTTTTGTCAATCCCAACAATAAACGATGTCATTAAAAAAGGTAAAATTCAAATCAAAACAAATGTTATAAATAGCATACACTAAAAATGTTACCCTACTGCTTCGTTCCAGAAGACAATTGTATGGAGTATAGTTTGAAAATTTCCTAGCGTCACGCCATTGTCATTGTACGCATATACATGTCAAAATATCAATGCATTAATTACTATTTTTCTAAACCAATTTATAGAATTAATGGCATGTGTATTCAGAAATTTGCGTGATTTAATAAATTTAATAAGAATTCTTGTGCGTTTACGACATAGATTTACCTTTCTATTCAAGTGTGAAGTACTAAGCAATGTTAGTATAATAAAAACTGCAGTAGTTTTTGGTGTATGCTATATTGAACTGTTCTGAAAGTATTAACAATAAATTTAATTTATATATATTTTAACATATTCCCTCAAGCAAATTCTCTTGAGATTCATGGTTCCATGCTGGTATTAGAAAGTTCGGGTTCTGAAATTGTGGAAGACGAAGTTTTAGAATACTATTCAAACAAAAGAGTATATTTTATGCTGTTGAGCGATCGAGATGAATGGACCCCGCCAAAATCGTTAGTTGTAGAACGTTCACTGAATCACTCTAGTTTACCAGTGGATAGTCATAATATTACTATGATTCCAAATTCTAATCAACCAGGGGCCGATAACAGTCAAACATTTATTTTGTTATCCGATGAATTAAATTACGAGACATCAACTGCTCCTTCATCTCCATCCTCCACCTTTAACGGAGAAATTAGTAATGTTTCATCAGCTTCCACCCCAAAAGCTACTGGGTCGTCCGTGTTTTTCAACTTTACTATTCCCTGGGATAATTTGCCGAACGACATATTGATTAATCTCCGAAATAAACAAAAATTAGGTTCCAGATTCAACGCGTTTGTGAATTACATAGTTGATAAACTAAGAAGTTTTTCAAACGTTATCCCTAACCGAGTTTTTCGATCAACTGCGGAAAATATAGTTCGAACGTATCCTGAAAGTTTCGAACAAAGAGATAAACAAAATAACACCATTTCCTCTTATTCGGAAATGTTGGTCACCTCAATGAGAAATAGAAATAACTATCTTAACCTTACTTCCGCGAAAGCGAGTAATACATTGAAAATACCAATTAAAAAAAGAAAATCTGTGAACGCGTTAAGAGAATCAGTGAAAAATTGGCAACCGAACGTACTTGAAAAAGCAGGCGATCTTTCATTGGAAGAAAAAAAAACATTTTTGGTGAATATGTTTCCTAAAAATAAGCAAATGGCTTGCGAACGTGAAAAAATTTTGAGATACATGAAAGATTGCTACGCCATTCAACGTATTTTCCTCAACAATTCTGAAGACTATCCCTCAATTAAAAGCATTCAGGAAACCTGGCCATTCATGTTTAACAGAAATTGTTCATTCCAGCATTTTGCAGAATTAACCGGGGTGAATGAGGAAAAATTAAATACTACATTCTTCGAAACTGAAAAGCTTACTATTCGCAAGTATTTTATGAACTCAAAATTTGAACATATTAAAAACACATTGCGTCTGGAAAAAGATGATGAAGGAGTTTTAAAAGCAATCGCGCAATATTTTAACGAGGATGAGCAATTTATTTTGCAAAAATTTTCTGTAAGTACCTATAAGTTTAACTATTAATTGTTTTAATCTAAATAGTTAGTTTCCATTTAAAAAAACAATTTTCCTAAGTCAACTATAACGAAGAAAATAGCTTATAATTTAACAATCATAATGATTTGCGAGTATTGATATTTTTAATATTGAATCTAATGTTTTATTTGAACTAGAATTGTATAAAAGAATTTCATTCAATTTTCTTAATTTTTTATGTAAACGTAAATACTATCATCATTTAATTGTTATTTTCTTAAATTTCCAGAACGGTACGACATTGGATATGGTCCTAGAAGCAATACCAACTGCAGGCGCTTGGATTGCGATTGTTGGTTAGTTCATTAACTTATAATTGCTATTAACACACTAGTTTATTAAAAATAACCATATCTCTTTACTAATTGATATCTGATAATTTTTTGCTTAAACACTAACTTAAGACACAACAAATAACTCAAGTTTCTCGATCGACTAGTAACAAGCTATTGGCTGCTCAGAATTCAATTTCGAAAATGTTTAACAAAATTTGAGCTTTGCTACTGTGGTTAAGTAAATAATAAAAAAATTCCAAATTTGATTGGAAAGATTCGTGAAACAGCAAAACAAATTATTATTAGTCGTTCGATTATCTACTCACTAGTGTTAGTGTGTCAACAGCTCAATTTAGAAAGAGTAATACTATATCTGATTTTTTCCCCACAGATTATACTTTGGAATCTGCAATTGGTTATGTATTCATTGAAAAAACCATGGTATCATCAACAGAACTTATTAACATATCAGACCTAATAATGCAATGCATTTCATACTATTATAATTTTAACTTAGAATATCCGAGAGAAATATCGCAAACTTTGGATTTTATTGTGCGCTATTTCCTAAATCATTATCCCGAAAAGCCAAGAGGGCCAAAAAAAAACATTTATAATATGTCAAAGATCAATAATTTAATTCGTAAATTAAACGATTACGACATAAATTAAAATTTGAAACTCAAGATTTTTTAAAACTGTCAATATGATTTATTTTTATTAGATATATTTCTAAGCACATATTTTATGAATATTTTTGTTTTTAAATTATTTTTTTTATGACTCATATTTATTTTAAAAGTTTATGTTTTTATAAGAATTAACAGAAGCCTTCCAACTCTTTGATAAAACATCTAACTTTATTTTAGCTTTTATAAACATTTTTGTATTGAAATTAAATTAGTTTTATTAAATAAGCACAATTTGAATATTACAATTTCAAACCGAAAAATTCGGTTTGAAAATATTGTATATTAGATATATTTTAGATATCTAAATTTAAATTTCTGAACATAATTAATACACAATATGCGTTTAGTTGGGACTTGGGAGGCTTTTATTATCGAATTCATTTATATTTGGTAATTGACAAGAATTACCGAACACATTTTGGTTTTTTTGCGATGTAAAATACTTTAATAATTTATTAGTGTTTTGATATATGTACATATTTGATATTTTTGTCTGTTGCCTTGAACTAGAAATACGTTTTATAAAGTTTTATTAGTTTACATAAACATAAAAGAAATAAAAAATGACTGAAAATAATTAGTAAATTAATAGTGTTGATTATTTTTTCTTGTTTGAGATATTTTAATTTTAGAGATGTTTTCATATTATAAACTGAAACAAATGTTAATCTGCAAAGTCCTTGAAAATGTACAACTTTGTTTAAATTAATAAAAAACCTAATAATACATATTGATTTAGGTTTCTGTCCTAGTATACAATGTGTAGCTGTTTGAGATACGATTTATTATTTACTAAGGATAGTCGAACTTAAACCATTTAGGACCAGAGTAGCGCAAACCGCAATGAATTCTGTTCCTCAAAATATTTGTGTTGGCCAAATTTTAATTTAAGTCAAACGAGGAAATTTCTAAACAGAATGAGACGAGTTGGTTTTTAGTAAAAAAAAAATACTGCAAAACCTAAAAATGTTGAATTTTAAAGAACTAATGTACCTAACTGGATTAATTTTAATCCAATATTATTTAATTTCCACGAAAAATTTTGACTTTCATTAAATTTTTTACAAACCAAGATTGAATTTTATATTTTGTTTTTTGATATTATAACAACATAAAACTTAAATTTCATAAATAATGTATTAAAATTTATAAATTTTTCGATGATTTTTAGCATCCGTATATTGGAAACTCAATAAGCCCAGTTGAACTTAAGCAATTTCCACCCAAAGTTCAACATTCTGCAATTAAATTTAAGTAATTTTTAGTTGCTCTTTAAATATTTTTTATTGAATATTGGTTATTTTTGTTAAAATTTTAGTATCCTGATATTAAAATTTAAACAAAATTTATTAAATTTAATTCATTTTACTTTGATAGTTCAACATTAAAATAATAAATATCCAGAAGTCTCAGATTAAAATTCAACGTCTATGGATGAATTTCACACATATTCTATAACAAATTAGACTATTTTAGTTAATACTCCAATAGTTTCGGGTCATAATTCCACAATTTTATGTTGAATTTTATAAATTGTTTATCAAAATTCCGTAGTTTTTAATATTTTTAGTTATTATTTGTTGGAATTTAAATATTTGTGTGAACAAAAATCAACGTTATTTTGTCTTGCATTCAACAAAATTTGTTAAAGCGCTTAAGAATGGGAATAGTTAAAAGTCAACCGGAGTTTAATTTTAATACAATTATTGTAGGTAACCTGTTGCATGCATTTAATGTAGTAAATTTCAATAATTATTTTTTAGAGTGTATGTACATACATTCAAGTTATTCAAATAGATTGATAAATAATGAAAAACTCTTGATTAAAAAATGATTTTATGCTACTAATGCGGCATGAGAAATTTCTTCTAATAAATACACCAAAATAAGGAAAGCGTTGGAGGTAGTGCGGATAATAATAGATTAGTAGCACTTTTTCTTGCACAACAAACAGCAACGGAGGTAGGTCCCAAATGAAATTCATTCAAGCAGCAATGTAGATCGTCAAACAAGCCAAAATATATATTTTTTTACAGATGCGAGTCGTCAGCCTCGTGACCAAACCCTTGAGTCGCCTCTTACGACAAGTTTTGGAAACTGTGGTGGTATTCTAAAGAATTCATGTTTGTACACCCATATTCTAGAATTATGAGTAATGAAAACTGCCCCCGCCCCCCAGCCACAGGGGCAATGTGTAGTTCTTTGGATATTTGCGGTATTGGAAAAAAACAAGAAGAACATTTGGTTGAAATAGCTACTACGATAGTTAAGAACGTAAACTGAAGCAGCACAATACATCGTCAGGACTACCATCAAAAATTTTTGTGAAATTTAGTTGAAAATTTACTCGAGACTCGATAATTACACCCCATAAGATGAAGAAGACCTAGTAAACTGCGGATATACTTAGTGGGGTTTCATTGGAGGATAGGAGTTTGATGAAATATGAGAAGCGACCATTTTATGTTGCAGAGCAATTAACATCGTATAATCAATATTTATTTAAGAAGGTAAGAGATCTTCTGAGTTAAGAATGGTAATATTTTTGTTAGAAAATCTGATGACTGCGCATGATTAATTTTAATGATATAATAAATTTTGATGTTTAATTCCGAATAATTTCAGTAACAGGCACGTGTTTAAATCATTTTATTTAAAAAACTACAATGCAGTATTTTCACAAAAAATACAATTTTTATTTACAAGGTAAGGTACCTGGGAAATTTTCAAAAGGCTTTTAGTCTCTATCAATCTAGTTAATTTGAGAGAAGTTTAAACAGAACATACACTTGAAATAAAAGCTTATAATTGAGCTCATATATGAGTAAAATTTGTGGTCCTTCGCTGGCAATAAAAAAAGATTATAACAAATAACTTAGATATTCAACGGTATATGTGGAATTTTCAAAAGGCAATTAATCTCTGCCAATCAAGTTAGGTTAAGAGAAGTTTAGACATAATTTACACATGAAACAAAAGCTTATAATTTAGGTCAGGTATGCGTTGCTGTCGAGGAACTTAAAATTTGTAGTCCACCGATGGCAATAAAAAAAAATTACGACAAATAACTTAGATACTCAACGGTATCTAAAAAGTTTTCAAAAGGATTTTAATCGCTACCAATCAAGTAAAGTTAAGAAAAGTTTAGACATAATTTGCACATGAAACAGAATCTTATACGAGAGCTCAGATATGCGTTTTCATCGCTACCAATCTAGTTAAGTTAAGAGAAGTTTAAACATAATTTACACATGAAACAAAAGCTTTTAATTAAGCTCAGATATACGTTATTTCGAGGAAATTAATATTAGTAGTTCACCGATGGCAATAAAAAAAAGATTATAACCAATAACTTAGATATTCAACGGTATCTGTGGAACTTTCAAAAGGATTTTAATCGCTACCAATCCAATTATGTTAAGAGACTTTTAAACATAATTTACCAATGAAACAAAAGCGAATAACTAAGCTCAGATATGCAATGCTTTCGAGGAAATTAAAATTTTTAGTCCACCAATTGCGATAAAAAAAGATTACGACAAATAACTTAGATACTCAACGATATCTAAAAAATTTTCGAATGGATTTTAATCGCTACCAATCTAGTTAAGTTAAGAAAAGTTATACGTAAGCTCAGATAAGCGTTTTCATCGCTACCAATCTAGTTAAGTTAAAAGAAGTTTAAACATAGTTTAAATATGAAACAAAAGCTTTTAATTAAGCACAGATATGCGTTATTTTTAGGAAATCAATATTTGTAGTTCACCGATTGCAATAAAAAAAAGATTATAACAAATAACTTAGATAATCAAAGGTATCTGTAGAATTTTCAAAAGGCTTTAATCGCTAACAATTTAATTAAGCTAAGAGAAGTTTAAACATAATTTACACATGAAACAAAAGCTTGTAACTAATCTCAGGTATGCGTCGCTTTCAAAGAACCTAAAAATTTAGTCCACCAATGGCAATAAAAAAAATATTATAACAAATAACTTAGGTTTGCAACGGTATCTGTGAAATTTTTAAAAGGCTTTTAATCTCTTCAAGTCAAGTTAAGTTAAATGAAGTTTAAACATAATTTGCACATGAATCAGACGCTTTTAATTAAGCTCAAATATTCATTTTCATCGCTACCAATCTAGTTAAGTTAAGAGAAGTTTAAACATAACTTACACATGAAAAAAAAACTTATGATTTATGTCAGGTACGCGTTGCATTCGAGGAACTTAAAATGTGTAGTCCACCGATGGTAATAAAAAAAAAAGATTATGACAAATAACTTAGATACTCAACGGTATCTAAAAAATTTTCAAAGGAATTTTAATCGCTACCAATCTAGTTAAGTTAAGAAAAGTTAGACATGATTTGCACATGAAACAGAATCTTATACGAGAGCTCAGATATGCGTTTTCATCGCTACCAATCTAGTAAAGTTAAGAGAAGTTTAAACATAATTTACACATGAAACAAAAGCTTTTAATTAAGCTCAGATATGCGTTATTTCGAGAAACTTAATGTGTGTAGTTCACCGATGGCAATAAAAAAAGACTATTACAAATAATTTAGATATTTAACGGTATCTGTGGAACTTTCAAAAGGCTTTTAATCGCTACCAATCCATATATTTTAAGAGAAGTTTAAACATAATTTACCAATGAAACAAAAGCTTATAATTTAGGTCAGGTATGCGGTGCTTTCGAGGAATTTAAAATTTGTAGTCCACCAATTATAATAAAAATAATATTAGAACAAATATCTTAGGTATGCAACGGGATCTGTGGCATTTTCAAAAGGCTTTTAATGACTGCCGATCTAGTTAGGTTAAGAGAAGTTTAAACACAATTTACACATAAAACAAAAGCTTATAATTAAGATCAGGCATGCGTTGCTTTCAAGTAGCTTAAAATTTGTAGTCCACCGATGGCAATAAAAAGAAGATAAGAACAAATGTCTTAGATATTCCACGGTATCTGTAGAATTTTCAAAAGGCTTTCTATTGTTAATGACCTAGTTAATTTGAGAGAAGTTTAAACATAATTTACACATGAAACAAAGCGTATAATTAAGCTCAGATATGGGTTATTTGGAGAAACTTAATATTTGTAGTTCACCGATGGCCATTAAGAAAATGTTATAACAAATAGCTTAGATATTCAACGGTACCTGTTGAATTTTCAAAAAAGTGTTTTTTAATTGCTACCAACTAAATTAAGTTAAGAGAAGTTTAAACCTAATTTACACATGAAACAAAAGCTTGTCACTAAGCTTAGATATGCGTTGCTTTCGAAGAACCTAAAATTTGTAGTGCACTAATGGCAATAAAAAAAATATTATAACAAATAACTTAGGTATGCAACGGTATCTGTGCAATTTTCAAAAGGCTTTTAATCTCTATCAATCAAGTTAAGTTAAGAGGAGTTTGAACATAATTTACACATGAAACGAAAGCATTTAATTAAGCTCAGATAAGCGTTATTTCGTGGAATTTAATATGTATAGTACACCGATGGCAATAAAAAAAGACTATTACAAATAACTAAGATATTCAATGGTATCTGGGGGATTTTCAAAAGGCTCTTAATCGCTACCAATTAAATTAAGTTAAGAGAAGTTTATTCATAATTTGCACATAAAACAAAAGCTTGTAACTAAATTTAGGTGTGCGTTGACTTCTGGAAACCTAATGTAGTCTACCAATGGCAAATATTAGAACAAATATTTTAGGTATGCAACTGTATCTGTCGAACTTTCAAATGGCTTTTAATCTCTTCCGATTTATTAAAGTTAAGAGAAGTTTAAACATAATTTATACTTAAAACAAAAGCTTATAATTAAGCTCAGCATGCGTTGATTTCGAGGAACTTAAAATTTGTAGTCCACCGATGACAATAAAAAAAGATATGAACAAATAACTTAGATATTCAACTCAAAAGGCTTTTAATCGCTACCAATCCTACCAATCTAGGAAAGTTAAGAGAAGTTTAAACATAATTTGTACATGAAACAGAATCTTATAATTAAGCTCAGATATGCGTTTTCATCGCTACCAATCTAGTTAAGTTTAGAAAAGCTTAATCATAATTTACACGTGAAAGGAAAGCTTGTAATTTAGCTCAGATATGCGTTGCTTAAAATGTTTGTTTTTTGTTTCAAATTAAAATTCGTCAGACGATTTACTAAAATAAATTCTTACTCAGTTTCTTTAAACAAATATAAAAATGTAATAAACCGGCAAAGAAGAAATTAGTCCAAAAAAAAGATTCTTTATAAAGATATGGCATTTGGCGAATACAGTGAAATGAAAATTTCACAAAAAGGCTTTTTCTGATAAAGCAAATTTCCTTCTAATTCTCCTAAGACGCTCAGATTTTGCCGACAATGGATCAGGATTTAAGGTGGGTGTAATTAGACAGATCTGTAGGTAATCTCTTATACCACTTAGTGATATTTTAAAAAGGCTTTTCATCGCAAACGATCTGGTTTAGTTAAGAAAAGCTTACAAATAATTTACACATGGAACAAAAGCTTGAAATTAAGCTCAGATTGTGATGCTTTCGACGAACTTAAAATTTGTAGTCCAACGATGGCAATAAAAAAAAGATTATAACAAATAAATTAGAAATTCAACGGTATCTGTGGAATTCTCAAAAGGCTTTTCGCCGCTAAGGATCTGGTTTAGTTAAAAGAAGCTGTAAAATAATATACACATGAAATAAATAAATCATAATTAAATAAAAAAGCTCAATATTGAAATTTTTTTCGTGTCTAATAAAAAATCGATATTTTAAACGCAATTTTAGTACTTAACCCAATAGTTATAAATCAGAACCAGGAAACAGAAAACATACACGAGTCTTTTTGTTCGCTTAGCTTAATACAAAAATCATAGATTGCTCTTATCACAACAGAGGAAGAAAAGAGTTACTGTATTTTAAAGAGGCATGTGTATAATTTAAAAAGTAAATTACGGATGACACTAAAACTTTTTTACTATATTCGGATTATTTGCAGTCCGGAATTCCTAAAATGCATATATTATGCCTTAGTTGAATCGCATTTGCGATATGGAATTACTTGTTGGGGCGGAAATTACCTATCCAATATTAGACCGTTGATGTTCCAAATAAGGAACATTTTAAAAAAATCTTCAACTATATAGCTCCAAAAACTATATAGTCAATTACCGTCAATCTTTTTTAACAAATAATGCTAATGATTTTTGCAAATTATTAAAGGATTGGCTATTTACTATTAGTAACATTGAAGTATATTTGCAATAAACATTTTACCATTTTGTTTATGAATTTTATTGATGTGAGGAAATATCAACAATTCGCAATAAAAATTATTCATCATAAAAATTTTCTTCTTTTGTATATTTTGAAAAAAAAATTTTTTACGAGTATAAATCCAGATGGAGGTTGCCAGACACCGAAGCTTATCTGCTATCAAAAATTATTATTTTTCTACAAATAGAAGTTAACCTATTTTTAATTTAAAATTAAATAAGAAAAAAATTTTCAAAGGAAAACAGGAACCTGTAAATCCAATATCCAATTTTTTACGGTTCAACAATAGTTTAGGACAGCAAAAAATTTTACCAATTATTTATGGGCCTACTCTGCTGCCTATAGTCGTAAACGAATACTACGCTCCATCTAGTCACTTCGACCGAGCATTTTTTTCTTGTCAATTCACCTTTTACGTTGCAAAAAATTACATGACATATAGATAGGAATGAATAACGTCTCATATATTATTTAGTGAAGAACGAAAACGCTCCCCAAATGAATATTTAATTATTCTATCGTCTTTTTAAATAAATTTTAACATTTCATTTTAACGGATTATTGGCAAAACCACGAGTTATAAATTGTTTTTTTATTTGGATTTTCCAAACTACGATATAATTAACATCCTGTGGGAGAACAGGCGGTATAGAAGGTAATAATCTGGTTATTAGCCACAGTTTCATATATGCACCAACTAAATCACGCATTTAGGCATTTCACATACACTTTCAAATATGTAAAACTAGACTCATATCGCTGGACGAAGCACATCAATTGTAATGGCAGCTAAAAATCCCGTATATCGAAAGAAGGGCTAAATTAAAAATCAAGATATATTTTTTAAGACCTTTTTAATGTCCTTTTAAGGTGAAGTTATTCTCATTTACACAATTTCAGTAAAAATGGCTTATTTTAGACAGCTAGAAAATAATGAAAATAATTTACATCTTCAAATAATGAAGATGTAAATAATTTACAATAAATATAAAATACTTAAAGGGTACATTAACCAAAAATAATTTGGTTCAAACAAATAGCAGAAAATCATGGCTACGAAAAGCAGAGGAGCGTTATGCTGAATCCTAACATATTCCGTGAAATAAACAAAATACAAAATCAGAAAATAAAGTAAACAAAGTCGTTTTAATTCAAACATTCATAAAAAAACAAAGAAAATATTGAAAAAAGAATTTCAGTGCAAAGTAGTTCGATCTCAGAATTGTCTGGACCTGGTTTAAAACTTCTGATTCATTAAGTAACGCAACAACAAAAACTCATTACGGAATCATGGGAAATACTGGTAGAAATAATTTATTGAATCATTCTACCACCCGAGTATTATGAATTATTATGAATTTCTAAAAAATTAGAAATATCCGGCTCCGATATTAGAAATTTCTAGATCAAATGAGAAGTGGTTTCAGGTTTCTGAATCATAGCATCAGACGACAACAAAATCTCATTACAATATCATGAGGAGTTCTAGTAGAAATATTTTTTGAATCATTCTACCACGCGAGTATTGATTATGAATTATTTCCAATTTCTATAAATTTGGAATTTTCCAGCTCCGATTTTAGACTTGTCTGGACCAAATAGGTAATGGTTTCAGACTTCTGAATCATTAGGTAACACAACAACAAAACCTGGTGACGATATCATGGGGAAAACTGGTAGAACTAATTTATTGAATCATTCTACCACCCAGTATTATGATTTATTATCAATATCTGTAAATTTGAAATTTTCCAGCCCCAATCTCAGAAAGTTTGGACCAAATTTCTATAGAGAAATCCTTTTAAATTGAGTATTGAATCTGCTGAATAATAAAATATTGTTTTTTGTGTACATATCTCAAAACTACTAAAACGGATATGCGCCTTTTTTTCTTGCGACGGCAGTTTAATTGATTGTCTTGGAGATCAAAGATCCAATTATAATTTATACATGCTAATACTATGACAGTTAGTCGATCGAGTATTGATCTTTTTACGGATTCGGGCTGCCAACCCTACAATCCAACCCTTGAGTCGCCTTTTACGACCAGTTTTGGAAACTGTGGTGGTATTCTAAGTCAAAAATGCCCCCCGGCCACAGGGGCAATGTCTACTATTACTAGTAAGGTAAGAATTCATTTGGCCAATATTTCGGATGATGTAAGAAGGAAAAATATTTGATCGTTTTGTGAAACTATAAACTATCAAATATTTGCGAAACGCCGTTATTGGTTTGAATAAGCCCTTTAAAACAACACATTTCTGTACTGGTTGAACTGATTTGACATATGATAACATTTCCACCAGATTTTTAAAAACTAAGCTGTTGCCTTGAATTGCATTTTTTTTTTTTTTTCGTCTAAAATTCGACTATTTATAAGTTGTCAAATAATCTGCCAATTTTTTCAATAAAATCTGCTGTTGAAAGTGAAATATCTTAAACCCTTGAAGATAATTGGTTAAAATGACTCATCGTCCTAATAGCAATTTCAACAGTCCCATTCAGGGGTAATTTCTTTATTTTTTTAAAGAAATTACCCCCAATTGGACAATGGGCGAAATAAAAAAAATTAAATTAATTTTTCAAGAAAATCCTACTTTGAGCCGTAGAATCCAAATTTGCAATAAAAAATAAGGGTTCCCATTTTAATTTCAAAGTTAAATCTCGCTCCACCTACAAGAAGGAGCGGAGGAATTCTAATTGCTTTAATATTATTTATTATACATAGTATATGAAATAGTAATAACAACAATAACAGTGTTAACAATCACTGATTCCGAAAATCTCGGAACTGAAAGCAAAAGGAATGATGATTTACAACACCATGGCAAAGGCTATTGAAGAAAAGGATCAAAGTATTAAGAAAAGAAACAAAAACTGGATTTTGTTTTGTTCCATTCAAATTTTTATTATTATGTTTACAAAACCAGAATACTAGTTAAAACTGAGTTTTGCTTACGAGTATAAAACCAGATGGAGTTTGCCAGACACCGAAACTCATCTGCTATCAAAAATTATTACTTTTTTACAAATAGAACTTTACTTATTTTTAATTTAAAATTAAATATGAAAAAAAAAAGTTTTCAAAGGAAAACAGGAACCTGTAAATCCAATATCCAATTTTTTACGGTTCCACAATAGTTTAGGACAGCAAAAAATTTTACCAATTATTTATGGACCTGCTTCGCTATCTAAAGTCGTAATAGAATATTAAGCTCCATCTAGTCAATTCGGCCGAGCATTTTTTTTTGTCTATTCACCTTTTACGTAGCAAAAAAATAAATGACATATAGATAGAAATGAATAACGTCTCATATACTATTTAGAGAAGAACTAAATCACACATTTAGGCATTGGCACAAATTTCACACACACTTTCAAAGGACATAGTGATGTAATTAGAGTTAGAGATATGTAAAACTAGACTCATGTCGCTGGACGAGGCACAACAATTGTAACGGCAGCTAAAAATCCCGTATATCGAAAGAAGTGCTAAATTAAAAATCAAAATATATATTTTTTTAAGACATTTTTAGCGATGGAGATGTATATCATTTACAATAAATATAAAATATTTAAAAGTATCATTAACCAAAAATAATTTGGTTCCAACGAAGGGCGGAGAATCATTTATGGCTACGAAAAGCAAAGGAGAGTTATGCTAAATCCTAACATATTCCGTAAAATAAACAAAATACAAAACCAGAAAATAAAGTAGACGACGTCGTTTTAATTCAAACTATCATGAAAAAATAAAGAAAAAAGTGAAAAAAGAATTTCAGTGCAAAGTAGTTCGATCTCAGATGTGTCTAGACCAAATTGGTAGTGGTTTCAGGTTTCTGAATCATTGGATCACACGACAACAAAATCTGATTACGATGTTAAGGAGAATACTGGTAAAAATAATTTATTGAATCATTCTACCACCTCTGGGTGAATAATAATTATGAATTGATAATAATTATGAATTATTATCAATATCTGTAAATTTGGGATTTTCCGGCTAGATCTCGAAATGGTCTGGACCAATTTTCTATAGAGAAATTCCTTTAAATTAAGTATTGAACCTGCTGAATAATAAAACATTTTTTTGGTGTACATATCTCAAAACAATTAAAATGATATGCGCCTTACTTTTCTTACGACGGCAGTTTAATTGATTGTTTTGGAGATCAAAGATCCAATTCAAATTTATTCATGCCAATACTAAGACAGTTAGTCGATCGAGTATTGATCTTTTTACGGATTCGGGCTGCCAACCCAACAATCCAACCCTTGAGTCGCCTTTTACGACCAGTTTTGGAAACTGTGGTGGTATTCTAAGTCAAAAATGCCCCCCGGCTACAGGGGCAATGTCTACTATTACTAGTAAGGTAAGAATTCATTTGGTCAATATTTCGAGGATGTAAGATGGAAAAATATTTGATCGTTTTGTGAAACTATAAACTATCAAATATTTGCAGAACGCCGTTATTGGTTTGAATAAGCCCTTTAAAACAACATATGTCTGTACTGGTTGAACTAATTTGACATGTGATAACATTTCCAGCAGATTTTTAAAAACTAAGCTGTTACCTTGAATTGCATTTTTATTTTTATTTTTATCGTCTAAAATTCGACTATTTATAAGTTGTCAAATAATCTGCCAATTTTTTCAAAAAAATCTGCTGTTGAAAGTGAAATATCTTAAACCCTTGAAGATAATTGGTTAAAATGACTCATCGTCCTAATATCACTTCCAACAGTCCCATTGAGGATAATTCCTTTATTTTTTCTTTTAAATTATAAATGATTTGTCAATTTTTTTATAATTTCCAGTTTATTATGGTCTGCTTTGACGGCGTATTAAAATCCACAACATCACGCGGCCAACCGGCATATTTTAGGTTGTCTAGAACCAGGAATTTTCAGAATTCGTTGATGTCCTCATTGATTTTCAGTGTTTCAATTAAATTTTCTTCTCTAAAATTTTGTTTGCTTAATTTCAGATTTTTATTTTTAAAATTCTAATTAAATTCGTCCGAAATACATTTTTTTTTTACATCCACCTTTCCTTCCTTCCACCAATCTTTTGATATTCAAATATGAAATAAGGGACTATCACGTTAAAAAAAAATATAAAATTTACGATTGAGCGAGGACCGTTTGTTTGCTGAACATGTTAGGATTGCGCAAACAATTCCGGATAACCGCTTCCCACCAATATACTCGTCCATCATGACGTCCTGCTTTCTTCGATTTTTTGAGTCCAAAACTACACTATATATCAGAGAATACTAGTACAAGTACAAGTACAAAAAAAGACAAAAACGATATAGAGTCGGATTTTGTTTCGTTTTGTAAATTTTTTTGTATCCTCGTAAGTGGAGTCTAATTTTTTCCCAGGATAAATTTCAAACAGAAAAATTTTTGTTGTATTTTGTTTTATAGAGAAAATAATTTTGAAAAATAAAAATAAGAAAAAAATAATGAGAGCCTAATATTCCATAAATTCTAACGGGAGTTTGTTGCTTTTGTAAAATCAGGAAGTCAAAAAAATCAAATAAAAATATTTTTAGCTTTACTGAAAACCATCCAAATTTTATTTCGCTCTTTTCTTCTGTTCTTTAAAAGAGTAAAAACTGCACAGCCATTGCTATAAGTAACTATTCAAAAGAGTCTTCTCTCTACGACTAAGATTGAAACTTTGACATTTGCGATAACCAAGCTTTTATTTTAAGGATGAAAGGAAAGTTCTCTATATCATTCTTTCGGGTTTTCTTCCGACATGTTCTACTTTATAAAACAAGTAATGGCTCCGGGAGGAATTTGAAAACAAAGTAAGAATAACGTCGATGCCAATTTTGATCATTTTGAAATACTTTATACTCCTTTGTTATTTCCAAAAATTTAATTAGTATTTTTCTTTAGCTTTAACTTTAGTTTTTTTGAATTAGGTGAAATACCTTAATAAGTATAAAGTTAGTAGTTATTAGTTACTTTTTTTTAATCTGATTTCATATCTACCAGTTATAAAATTAAACTTGGATTAAATTAAAAAAAAATAATCACAGTAAATTAATTTCTCCGCATTCAGCTACACGCCAATCAAAAAACTTGTGCACAAAAATGAAAAGGTGTTGCAATTGATCCGAAGGTTGAAGAAAGCAGCATCCTAAACCAAATAGAAACAAAGAATCAAATTCTTAATATAAACGTAAAATCCGAATTACTTATCTGAATGGTACAGCAAACGCGTGTGGCGTCCTTTTACACAATAAAAAATTGTTTATTTTTGTTTTTCGAATTTTACACTCCACAGCATAAGCTGGGAAAATTCACCTACCCGAAACCGTAAAGTTTTGGGTTAGGCTCGGTCGAATATCGATGGTGCATTCAAAATCGTGGTTTCTCGGTATAAATTATGCTTTCACAATACTAAAGATGTTCTGGATTCCGGCCTTCTGCATGTTGAAGTCTAATATTTAAAAAATACAACTTTAATTAGTTTTACATTTAATTTATTTAGGCTATAATGAGTGATATTTTTGAGCTGAAACTTTCAAATGTCTCGGAAAATAAACAATATACGAAAAAAATGTCCATTATCAAAATTTAATCATTCCGAGGGGGGAAGGGGGGGGGGGGGTTGGTTGCATACAATAGTGCTAAAGTTAGCTCCACCTTTGTCCCCTTCTTGTAGGTGGCATGATATTAAATTTACATATATTAAATATATATTTTTTATATGTTTCAAAGTAATCCTACGATGTAATGGATTTTTTTTTCTTAGAGTGCTTATTTCCCGAGATATTTAAAAGTTTCAGCTTAAAAAAATCAACCAGAAGTTTACCTTTTGAAATTTTTGTGTATTAGTTGAGAATATTAGTGGCTAACGCGTAGGCAATATTTGTAAGTAAGTTGTTTCAAACGATTAACCCGCGAATTTTGCTGTCCACGCTTATCTTATGTTCAGTGTTTTCGCTACCTGCAATATGTATTCGGTAGCCAATCCTTCATATTTAATTCATTTATAGATTTCAAGTGAATTATAAACTCGTTTTGTTTCTTATGATTCCAGTTAAACCTGCGACAATGACTGACTTCCTTCTTGGAGTTTCGACATTACAAGTTTCAGGAGTTAGGTATATTAACTAGAACTTTCTATTTAACGATATTTTCTTCTTGGTAATATCTTTTTATGAATTATTTTCTGAATTCCTTCTTTCTAGCGCTTTGTAACTTTCACAGGTTGTTTTTAAAATCTGTGGGATATTTATATTATTTTATTTGTAGATGCTATTAACAGATTCATCTATATTTTAACCATCTGGGTTGCGTATTTCGCTAGCCACTTCACAATAACTATTGACCGACACAAAAATCGTTGATGTAGCTTAATTGTTCCAGATCTCCACTTCCGAGGTTTGTTCAGCATAATGTATGAATTGCACATCATATTTTTTTTTTAAATACATGTCAAACAATATTGCATAATATATGAGTAAAATATAAGCACACAAAACATTTACAAAATATAATAATTGGATTACGTAAGGTTATAAAAAAATATATGATGCTTACAAACTATTTTATAAATCTCAATACATATAATTGTGGTATTATCAATATATATGGTCAAATATGTGCCTAAAAATATATGCCAATTAAATTGTGTGAATTATATTATAATATACTATCCTTAAAACTAGTTATACAAATTAGTAATATTGAAAGCACAAAATTGGTATATTTTTAAAACTATTAAATGATTTTATTTTATAATTAAACAGATAAACGTTTGTAAATTTTTGTGGAAGCATTTTCAAAAATGTAATCTTTTCGCAATTATCTAAAAATTTTAAATATTTTGTAATGTTTCATTTCTAAAGAATTTAATGCATTGCCATACGATTGATGATACGATACAAGAGAATTGAGAATGAAAGCTTTTGGTAGCACTAAATTAATCCAGAAATAGCCACGATTTAATTGCGAAAAGAGCACATTTGAGATTGGCATCCCCACAAAAATTATTTGTATTAATAATAATTTTTTTAATTAACTAAAAAAACCTGCCTCTATACTGCCCTTAAAATTGTCCAGTCATAATAGACATATTTAGATTAAAATCAATAAAAAATTACCAGTCTTTTAACTTCAGAAAATGTCAAAGGGAGGAAAAAAAATTGAATTGATTTTCGTAACAGAAATTAAAAACCAATTCAATAAAAAACTCCTTAATTTAATATAACATTGGAAAAATCTTATTGAAATAAAGTAAATTTACCATGCATCGAAACTATTTTAGACTTGTTCTTGCGCTACTGATTTTGATGTTTAGAACTGCAGAAATAGCAAACATTTCATGGAACAGAATAAAAAAATTTCGATATTATTTTCTTATGTCTAGTTTTTAATTTCGCGATACGAGAAATGATTTTACGATGGTTTTTGAAATGCACAATTTTTATCAACAATGCCAACAAATGACGAAGACCTTATTCAGCGCGCGTTTTGACACGATTTTTTATTTAGTATGTGGCTTAAATTTTGCATTTCAAAATAGAACGAATAAAATTTTAATGCGTATAAAGAAATTAAAGGAAGACATATGACATATGATCTTCGTTTTCGAGATTTTTTTTATCATTTTCTATGAAAAAAGTTAAAAAAAAAACATGAAATCTGAAAACGTGAAAATATCCTGGCCATAGGCATGCATAAAATGATGAAAATATGCTGTTCAAAGAAATATTAATTTTTGAGAAAGACTAACTTTGTTTCAATAATATTTTTGTTTAATGTTGTCTTGTAATTTGTTAAAGGTTTTAAACTCTATCATAACTGGACAAGTGAAATCTTCGATTTAAGGTACATAAAAATATTTTATTTTCAAGATGCATGACGCGCTTTAAGTTTGACGGTTTATTTCAATTTTGGCTTCGCTTGGGCGATTTATTTGCGGCACATGATTTTCAATTTCACCCGGGTATTGATTTTTTATTATTTTATTATTCCGTGTAGGAAATATTTTACGAATGTAGGTCTTCCGCAATTGAGCCATGAGTGGCGGAGGACCCAATACATTTGTGATGAATAATTCCACAATATGAATTTCTGATTCGCTTTCGTCTCTGTTGCGAAATTATAATGGTTTTTCTAATTAAATTTTTCATTTAAATTGTATCTATTGAATGATTCTACCCGGCTTGAATAAAGGAGTGTTATTTTATAATCGTATGTACATACATATAAACGATTCGAATAGATTGATAAATAATGAAAAACTCATGATGGTTTTCATGTTCACTTTTCGGAGATAATGGTGAAAAACTATTTGATGCATTTTTGAAAATATTTTTTTTTTAAGAAATGGATTAAAATGGCGCCTAGACAAACCGCAACGGGTTCCAAATGAAATTTTTTCAAGCGGCAATCTAGATCGTAGAACAAGCCAAAATATATATTTATATATAATTTTTTTACAGATGCAAATCGCAGTCTCGCGATCAAACCCTTGAGTCGCCTCTTACGACAAGTTTTGGAAACTGTGGTGGTATTCTAAAGAATTCATGTTCGTACATCTACACTCGTATTCTAGAATTACGAGTAATAAAAAATGCCCCCCAGCCACAGGGGCCATGTCTAGTATTTTGCTGGCATCGTATAAAATACACGGAAATTGTAATAATTAACACTTATAAAAGTAATAAAAAGTTTGTTTTGTACTATTGTTATTGGGCGCATATCCTAAAGTAAAGCTACAGAGTTTCAACTCCAGGACCATGTCCGGAAGTCCTTGAATTCAGATAGGTCATTTTATAAAAATCCACCTGGAACCTATCTTTAAGATATATGTAGCAGGGTGGATTTTTTTTTCTATTTTAAATAAAGCCGTGTTAAGTAGCAGTAGATATAAATTAACGGAGCTACGAAAAATGGGGGGAAGGGGGGAGGGGGATTTTTTTTTACTTTTTATAGAAATAGTGTGAGCAAACGGCCTCTTTGTTTTCTACGACTAGAAAAGTTGTAAACATTGTATAGGTGCCATTAAAAATGATATTTTGTCCGAAAAGCCGAAAGGGGAAGAATCCACCTTTCAAACGTCAAAATCGCTAATCGATTCGATATGAGTCGAATTTTAGATTTAGTAGTATGAAGTCGTAGCATATTTTAATAAACAGAGCAAGGTAGGTATGAAGTTTGTAGCGGAAGAATTCACCTTACAAACGCAAAAATCGCTAAAGGATTTGATATGAGTCGAATTTTAGATTTAGCCGTGTGGAGTCGTAGGAGATTTTAATTAACAGAGCAAAGTAGTTTCGGAGTTTGTAACCGAAGAATTCACCTTCCAAACGCCAGAATCGCAAATCGATTCTATATGAGTCGAATTTTAGATTTGACCGTGTGAAGTCGTAGGAGATTTTAATTAACAGATCATGGTTAGTATGAAGTTTGTAGCGGAAGAATCCACCGTCCAAATGCCAAAATCGAAAATCGATTCGATTTAAGAAGAATTTTAGATTTAGTCTTGTGAGGTTGTTGGAGATTTTAATTAACAGAGCAAGGTTGGTATGGAGTTTGTAGCGGAGCAATCTACCTTCTAAACGCCAGAATCACTAATCGATTCGATATGGGTCGAATTAAAAATTAAACCATGTGGAGTCGTAAGAGATTTTAATTAACAGAGCACGCTTGGTATAGAGTTTGTAGCGGAACAATCCACCTTCCAAACGCTAAAATCGCTAAAGGATTTGATATGAATCGAATCGTAAATTAAGCCGTGTGCGATCGTAGTAGATTTTAATTAACAGAGCAAGGTTCGTTTAATTAATAGAGCAAGGTTGCCAAAATCGCCAATCGATTCGATATGAGCCGAGTTTTAGATTAAGACGTGTGAGGTCGTAGGATATTTTAATTAACAGAGCAAAGTAGTTTCGGAGTTTGTAGCGAAAGAATTCACCTTCCAAACCTCAGAATCGCTAATCGATTCGATTTGAGTGGAATTTTAGATTAAGTTTTGTGAAGTTGTAATATAGTTGGTTCACATTTGAAGTTTTATATGTTCGTAGCTAACTAAATTTAATTAGGAATGCATATATGTTCTTATACTCAAGAAACGTATAGTAAAAAAATAGCCAATAATAACCGTAGCTACCACAGTGACTCACTATTTGCAATTTAGAGCAAATGGTGACTCGTAACTAACGTATTTAGGAACCGGCGTGTTTTGCCAGAAACAGAGAAAAAGATTATATGGCTATGACGAAGCTTATATTTCTGAATAGCAGAAAATTAGTCGCCTACAGTCGTGGCTTTAATACAAGCACCAAAACTTAACTCTCTCAAAATGATTAGAAAGTAATAATAATAATATTTATAATATTAATCATAATACTTTTAATAATAATAGCAACAATAACGACAACAATGTTAATAATCACCAATTTCTGTAAAACTCAGAACTGGAAATTAAAGAAATGATGATTTCAAACCACCATGGTACAAACGATTGAAGAAAAGTATCAAAGTCTATTAAGAAACAAAATCAGCAGAAAAAACAGTGGTTTTGTTTCTACAACTTCAAGATGGCACTGACACTAGACATAATTATTAATCAACGGACAAGTCTACTTTTAAAAAAATATTTTAAAAGTTAAATACAATAACATCTTGTACATTCAAATTGGCGCAAATATAAAAGAAGTATATCCAAAGAATTGGCTCAGTTACCAGCGTTCTGGGAAACCAATTATAAAAGTTCCTTCTTGACTGCCGAAATAATGTTGGACAAGAATAACATCAAAGTGCAAAGTGTAACGCAACAGCAATTCACCACCTCACGGTGATATATCCCTATATACATTTTTGGACCATTTTCCATCTAATACCTACAGATTCGGTGTTCCGTTCAACATAACGACCAATCAAATATTTAAAATACCAAACTTTAAGGAATTCTTTGTGCAACATCTCCCCCTTACACCCCAAGTTAAAATCATTATCCGAAATTATCAAATTTGAGTTTTGTACAAAAAACTAAAACATTTTATTTTATTTTCGTAGATCTAGATTTCGAATTATTAGTTTTAAACTGAAAATTCCAAAACTGTGGTTGATAGTTATTGTGTGTTCGGCTAGAGCTGACTAATTTATTTTCTTCTTTCTGGTGACTCTCATATGCTCAGAGAATCGTTTTCTAATGGTTCTTCTAGTTTGGCCGATGTACTTGTAGTTGCAATTCCCGCACTGTATTTGATATATTCCTGAGATCTGATGTTCTGATTGATAAAAATTTGTTTTCCGTTTTTTGACGTTTCGATGTTGTGGTTTTTTCTAAATATTTCCTTTGTTTCGTGTGGCTTACTATTTTATTTATAAAATTATTGGTGTCCCCGTTTCAGCTGGCTATTTCATATATTGTGTTTAATGCTTTCTTGTAGTTTCCCATGTTTGTTGGGTTGAATATATCAACCTGTTCGCCATGCTGTTGAATGCTGCCGTTTTATATTAAATATGTTGGACCTAGCCTGTTGTGATATTAGATCTCCGCGTATGTGTTGGTTTATCACAAATTTTGCTCATTTCTGGTGATAGATATTTCAACGAAGTTAAGTTTTTTTCCTGTTCCTCCTCTACTGTGAATTTAAGTGATGGATGTACGGCGATGATCATTTCTAATGTGGTTTCCATTTTTCTCCCATTTACTTTTGCGGATATATTGTCTACTCGATGGGTTTAATTAGAATATGTCTCCCTGAACTAGATGTATCTTCTTTACGTAATTATGCGAGAATCACGTATGCTTTGGTGGTGTTTGCTGGTCCATTTTTTTAATAGCCAATATTCCAGATATTCTCTTGCCTTTTCTGGTAGAATTTTAGAAAACAGCAAGACCACATCGAATGATATTAATCCTTCGTATTTCTTAACCCTTTTCCTTTTAGTTGGATTGACAAAGCCTATTGCGCTTTTAACTTCGAAGCTGCCTGGTAGTTTTATTTATTTAAATTTGTTTAATTTCCAATTTGTAATCTTTTGTGTTGATGAATTGGACGTTTGAGTTTATTGGTCCCCTTTTTTGTTCTGTTTCATGTGTTTTTGGTGCTGAGTACAGAACTGGAACTCGTGAATTTTCTACTCTAAGTTTGAAATTGAGGTATAGTTTGTTCTTAACCTGATTTTGTATTTTCTGAGTATGGCCCTTCTTTCAACATGGCAAGCCCTCATTTTTCATAGTCTTCTGTATCCATTATCATAATAGAATTATTTTTATCAGTTTTTAAATAGATGACATTTTTGTATATTAGATTTTTGAGTATTTTGAGTTATATTTTATTTTTGGTATTTCTTTAGTGTTTCTTTTGTGAGTGTATTTTTCTGATTTCATGGCGAATTTCGGTTTGTCGTTGCCGTGGTACCCGCTCGATCTTGCTTCTATGTCCATTACATAATCATAATCTTCATTTTGTAGCTTTTTTGATGTTGTTGCTTGTTGTTACCCTTTGGTTAAAAAATCCACTTTTTCTTTTGATGTTAATTGAGATGACACGTTTTGTACGAAATTTGATATTATTTCGAATGTTTTAGAATAATGGTTTCGTGCTTATGGCGGTGTTATACTTTTGATCTTTTTATGTAATCTACTGCATTTTGGTTCATAAAATACTTCATAACGAAGATGTCAAAATCTAGATCTACGAAAATAAAATATAATTGTAATATATAAGTGTGTTTGAATTTTTGTACAAGCTCAAAATTTGATAATTTCTACGAAGCTTAAAACAACAATATTTATAGTGGGTACTTTACTAAAACAGCCAAACCGAATTGGTCTTACTGTTCGCTGATATAATTTTTGATATTTTTACAATTTTTTGGTTACACAATTTTCTTATATTAATGATCAAGTGACATCTCGATCCTAATATTTAAACTTAATTTGCTACTTTTAACAGTTCAATTTTTTCCTCTTGAGTTCTGCTTGATCTAGTACATTATGTGTTTCAAGTTTCTACATGTCAAAACAAATAATTTTAATAACATATACTTCATAACGGTAAAATTGTATCTGATTTGTAATTAATTATATAATTTTATTTGAACTTTTAACATTTTAGGTTGCGGTTGGGTTCTAGCACTGGTTATCATCGAAAGTCAGTTTCATTTATACGACTACTTATAAAGATCAACTGGATGGAATGGGCCACTTTCTGTCGCCGTGTAAAAGGGTCACAAACATATACATCGCCACAAGCACGAAATCCTGATTTTAAATCATACGAAATAATATCAAATTGCGCACAAAACTTGTCATCTAAATCAACATCAAAAGAAAAAGTATATTTTTTTAACAAAGAGTCTAACAACAAGCATCAAAACCAGAAAACCTTCAAGTTAGAGATTATGATTACGCAATGGACATAGAAGGAGAATCGAACGTCGACTACAGCTACGGCAAACCGAAATTCGCCATGAAATCAGAAAAATACACTCAAAAAAGAAACACGAAAGCACTACCAAAATGCAACTCAGAATACAGAAAAATAGAAATTTCACCTACATAAAAACTGATAAAAATATTTCCAGTATGATAAAAAACACAGAAGGCTGTGAAAAATGAGGACTTGGCATGTTGAAAGAAGGACCATACACATAAAATACAAAACCAGGTTAAGAACAAACTATACCTCAATTTCAAACTAAAAGTAGAAAATTCACGAGTTCCAGTTCTGTACTCAGCACCAAAAACACATGAAACAGAACAAAAAAGGGGACCAATAAACTCAAACGTCCAATTCATCAACACAAAAGATTACAAATTGGAAATTAAACAAATTTAAATAAATAAAACTACCAGGCAGCTTCGAAGTTAAAAGCGCAATAGGCTTTGTCAATCCAACTAAAAGGAAAAGGGTTAAGAAACATGAAGGATTAATATCATTCGATGTGGTCTTGCTGTTTCCTAAAATTCCACCAGAAAAGGCAAGAGAATATCTGGAATATTGGCTATTAAAAAAAATGGACCAGCAAACACCACCAAAGCATACGTGATTCTCGCATAATTACGTAAAGAAGATACATCTAGTTCAGGGAGACATATTCTAATTAAACCCATCGAGTAGACGATATATCCGCAATAGTAAACGGGAGAAAAATGGAAACCACATTAGAAATGATCATTGCCGTACATCCATCAATTAAATTCACAGTAGAGGAGGAACAGGAAAAAAACTTAACTTCGTTGAAATATCTATCACCATAAATGAGCCATATTTGTGAGAAACCAACACATACGCGGAGATATAATATCACAACAGACTAGGCCCAACATATTCAATATAAAACGGCAGCATTCAACAGCATGGCAAATAGTTTGATATATTCAACCCAACAAACATGGGATACTACAAGAAAGCATTAAACACAATATATGAAATAGCCAGCTGAAACGGGGACACCAATAATTTTATAAATAAAACAGTAAGCCACACGAAACAAAGGAAATATTTAGAAAAAACCACAACATCGAAACGTCAAAAAACGGAAAACAAATTTTTACCAATCAGAACATCAGAGCTCAGGAATATATCAAATACAGTGCGTGAATTGCGACTACGAGTACATCGGTCAAACTAGAAGAACCATTAGAAAACGATTCTCTGAGCATATGAGAGCCACCAGAAAGGAGAAAATAAAGGAGTCAGCTCTAGATGAGCACACGATAACTATCAACCACAGTTTTGGAATTCCCAATTTAAAACTAATAAAAAGAACAGCAAGTCATAATAAATTAAATGGAGCAGAATCCTCTAGCATTATCAAAAAAAAAAAAAAAAAACATTTTAAGCTTTATTATAAAATAAGAGATCTGCTTCAAGCAGCTGAATTTAAAAATTCTTCTAAAGAAGCACCTCTTCGACAACCACAGGAACTATGGGAGAATAGATGGCGTAGCAGGTAATAAGGTTGTGGTTATTGGCGGGCCACTTTTTTCATAAACAGCCATAAATTAAAATCCGCTTGAGAGATGGGGCTTCGAGGAGCGACCACAACGTAGTCTTTCCCATAAACTTACTTATGAACGATACAATACAGTAGGAAACGTAGCAGCAACGGATGATCAGAGAAGCAAAACGTTTCCATGCGCCAACTATATATTAGAAGTTAGCATCAGGAACGTTTTTAATTTTACCGGTTTAAGAAACGGTACAAAGGGCGATAAATGTAGTATATCATTTAAATTAAATACAAAATATTTAAAAGAATTCAGAGAGAATTGTGAAAAGGTATAGGAGCGCCGTCATCAAATAATTTCTGGAGTCCTATTTTCTCAAATATGAGGCTAATAATTGAATAAAATTTCTGAACTATTAATGGTTCATTAGATAAATAAAATATTAAATAGCAACTGAAAGCAAAATACTGTGATAATAATTAGTTTTTAAGTATATACGGTTTATTATGGTTTGTTGAAAAGTTTTTACAAGATGGAGTATGGTGGCGAGTGTATTAGAAATCAAAAATCCAACTCACATTTATTCGTGTCAATACTAAGATAGTTATTCGATCTAGTATTGATTTTTTACGGATTTGGGACGCAAACCCTATACAATCCAACTCTTGAGTCGCCTCTTACGACCAGTTTTGGCAACTGTGGCGGTATTCTAACTCCCCCCGGCCACAGGGGAAATTTATAGTTATTATTATTAATTTTTTTTTATAGTGTAAGTGTGTAGAGAAGGCGGAAAACAAAAAATCGATCGTTACCTTCATTTTTTTCAAATCTTTCAAGAATATTTATTAAAATTTAAAAACTATATATTTTCATAGGAGATTTTAATTTAAATCTTCTTAATATAAAGGAATAGAGGAATATTGAAATATTTTGATGAAATTTGCAACTTGATTTATCGCTATGGTAAATCATACTTTAACTGATCGGTTACGTTGCCAAAATTAATAATTTTGTGGGGAATGGTTAACTTATTGCAATAAATTAAAAGCAAGTCTTTTCAGAATTACTACATTAACTTAAAATTACCGAAATATACAGAATCTGTGACAAAAATTTTAATCCTTTCAAATAACCATCAGGAATATTCGCAAACAATTTAAAACATTTTTTTGCTAAAATTTCGGTTCAAACACAAAGATATTTAAAAAGAAAGAGTATACAATATAGATGTCGCCATAGTAAATCGCTAGAAAGCGCCGAGCTTGTCAGTATGAGAATATAAACAAGCTTAAGAAATTTTTGAATTTATTGAATGAAACTCTCCTCAACTAAACTAGATCCGCCAAAACTAGATTCTGCTTTAGTTGACAGGGATGTTGTATCCAAATTAAACGTTGTTCAAATATTTTACGATGTAGAACACAAATTCACAAAATAAAATCCACAAACAACAACTTGCATATCACACAGAATTTAACCGAGACCATATTTAATTTTGAACCCAATTTTTTATTGAGCCCTTTTACCATCTTTATTCAAAGGCTTCAGTAGATAATCTATGTTAATAAAATATTTTCTTACGTACAAATATTTCACAAAGCGCCATCCCACAAAGGAAATTCAAATGAATCAAAATAAGAATGTAAAGGTACTTGTCAAAAAAAAGACATAAACAAAATACAATTTTGACAGAATGTGGGTTTTACAAGTAAGTAACAAAACTTCTTATCTTACAGGTAAATTACTACTAATATGATGTAGATATCTTAATTGCTGTTAATGTTGTAGACAGATGTTAAAAACAGTTACAAAGTGTTAAAATTATAGAATTGTTTATCCGCTTCTGTTAACGTATACCACCGAACAGGTAGTGGGGAGTAGAAAAAAAAATATTTCCTTAATCGACATAGCAATTCCAAAGATGTATTTTGCAAATGCAAAAATATGAAGATTTATCCATGAGGAATCACCAATAAGCCCAACAGCTAGCAAGAACAATAACAATAATAATAGTAATAATAAGAGATAATAACCTCACTTTAAAGTCGTATGGTCATAAAAAATCTCTGTTATAGAAAATTCTGAAATTTATTAATATAAAAGGCAGGACTTTTGGTAAAAACCCTTGTTATGAAATTAAGTTTGATTTGTTTTTTTTTTCTAAGCTTCAAGGACTTTTACTATAATGTCATGAAGAATTTGAAGATTGATTCGTCTTATAGGTATAGGAAACTTATTAGATACGTATTTAGGTAGTCATTAATGGCTGGGTGAAGGGCAAAGAATTTTACAATTCGGACCGAGCCGTGATAAGACCAAATGTTTTTAACTTGGAAAAGAAAATCAGTAAAAATATAAAATCAACTAGCCACTCACATTTGTAAATCCAAATTACAATGATTCCATCCCAATATTTAAATTGACCAATAGACACTTAAACGCAGATCCAAAAAATATAACCAAAATCGAATGATTGATTGATTGGACTGTAAGATCAAGTACTTGACAACTGTAGCTTGTGTAACGAATACGTCGTTCCATGGTTTAATACCCCTGCATACGTTACACATACACCTTATTAAACATTGGGGAAAATATTTTTGTATGTTGTTTCCATAAAACGACAATTTAACAGGTTCAAATAATTTGTGGTGGGGTAGCCTTCGTGTCCATGGTAAGCGATATACAAATATAAAAATTTTGGATGCACGGAGAGTTGATTGTAAAAATTGATCTTTTAACGCGTGGTCGAAAATACCAATAATTTTAATCCAAACAGAAAAACTGAATCTAATAAAAGATTAAAAATATTAAAATTTGTTAATTTTTGGATTATATAACGTAACACATGGGCTGAAAATTCCCGGGTCTGCAATCACATGTATTAGGCAAGATTTAAATCATAGTGGATTACAAGTGAACTGGTATTTTTTTCGTAACCACATTGCTAATCCAAATTATACGAGTGTCAAATAGCATGTGATGTAACATATAAGTACTGTGCATAAGTGAAATGAACGGTGTAATACGTATCGTGCGCTGTACATTAAGTACAAAAACGTACCAAAACAGGAATTCAAAGAGGAAACTAAACAATTATTACCCGACGAAATAACTTCTTCAGAAGTAATTAGTCCGCCTTCGCATCAGAAAGTGACAAATGCATTGACAATTTTAAACCAAAAAACTTTTAACGAATGAAACTTAAAAGTTATGCCAATTTTTTTTGGTATTAAAATTATCATCCTATCTCGAAATTATTTCTATCTCGATTTTTATTTCAGTCCCTTGGAACTTTGAAATAGACAGAGTTACCTGTAACTACAATATTTGTTTTATAAGAAATGTTAATTTAAAAAAGCTATCTACCTAAACAAGGGTTCAATAGACATGTAATGTGAAGAAAACATTTTTCATGTTGAATGTGAAAAGATGATCAAAGCATTCAAAAAAAAGTTTGATCCAACATTTAAAGCAATTTTTAATTTCTTTTAACCTGCAAAACCAAGTATTTCGTTGGTACAAATCAAAGTCAAACTATGTGTGAAAAATCAACGGATAGTTGAAAGGATACCCCCTACACATCACTAGCTTTAATACAAGCACCAAAACTAAATTTTCACAAAGTGATCAGAAAGTAATTCAGCCGTTTCCGTAAAGTTCGGAATTAAAAACGAAAGGAGTGATTATTTCAAACCACCAAGCATTAAAAGGACGAAAAGGCCCATCATCATACACAATTTTAAAAACAGCCAATTCTAATTAAAAACAGGAAGAAGTTAGTCCAGTTGTGCATTTGCGATAAAAAATAAGTTAGTCAAGTCTTAGAAAATTGTTGAATCCCATAAAGCAGGGTGAAATAAAAGATTTAAAATTCTAAAAATAAGTTTAATCATACAAACTACCAATCATCACTGAATGAACGATCAATCGAATTATTCAATGAAGAAGGCGAGTTAATGGTAATATATTAAGTTGATTGAAAACTATCACAATTACTCCGTCTGTAATTATATGCAAAGAAAATCGTAGATTGTAGAATATGATCCACCTGTACAGCATCGTTCGTTATCAGAGGAGGAAAAATGCATAAATTTGCAAATACGTAGCTAGTTGTTTTTTATATTTTTTTTATAAAAAGAAAGTATTAATCTAGTATTTAAAGTACTAGTATTTTATTTATAGATAAGGAAATATGAATTGTATGGGTAACAGAAGCAGGGAAACTTTCGAATTTCAAAATGAAACTTTGCATACCGATTAAGCCCAATTTTTGATAATTAGTGCTCACGGGGAAAAATAAGTTAAAAAGAAAATTTAAAATTGTGCCTGAAAGACGAAACAAATAAAACCCAATTTCTAGAAAAAAACAGAAATTATTTAAGCCTAATTTTAAACCTTTCCAAAGGCGGCTACACTGACAAAATTTGTGGTTATCATAGAAATATGATTTTCATAAATTTTCATTCATAAATTGGGGGACAACGAGCTAGCCCCTAAACGATACTATATTAAAACAAAAAAATACAGAGGTATGTAGGTATGTAGCACATTTTTAAAAACAATAAAAAAAAAAAATAAAAAAAATTTAACAGATGCAAGTCAGCTGGTTCAAATTATAATCAAAAGTAGGTTAAAATAAATGTTGAATGTGCCATAAAAAAATAGGCAGGGTAAGCCTTCAAAATATCGAGTCTTATAAATCATTGTTTAAAAAGTGTGTTAAAATATTTACGACCAGTTTGAATCAGGCAGTCAAAACATGTTTCAGAAGCGACAATAAGTCAACCTAATAATTATCTGAGTAATAATATAGTATGTAGCGGTAATAACAGTAATAACAATAATACGCGTTGCAAAAGACCATTAAACCGTTGAAAGAACGTAGATAGTGGTCCATCATTATAAAAAGTATAAAATTAAAGGGCTACACATTGAGCTGCAGTAAATAGTCAGTCATGTCTTAAAACATTATTGAATCCCATAAAGCAGAGTGGGATAACAAAAAATTAAATTATTAACTATCAGTCATAACAAATTATTAAACATCACTGAATATGAATGAACCATCAATCGAATTATGTATTCTACTACGTAGTTTGGTCGCCGCAATTCAGTTGTAAAATTAAAGTAAAAGATCTAAACCAGGCATTTAAAAAATATCTCGCAAGAAAAAAAACGTATTTTTGGTTAAATCTCAAAAGACAATGTCCTAGTCTCGAAGAAATTAAAAAAATAAGTAATATTTTTCCAGTTGGAAAAAAAATTTACTAAAAATTTTTGAAGTAAAACTGTGTGGTTTATGTAAATTTTATATTTACTTAATGGATTAATATTGTAATAAATTGATAGTGTTTAGTGATTAAGTGATTAATCCAGATTACTACAGAAAAAAATTGTTATGTATAAACAAAACAAAAGATAAAAGTAGTCACCACAAACGACAAATAATTAAAAATACTTAACCCATATTAGCCCAGCGATCTATATGTAGATCAATACAAAACATCTATTAAAAAGAGAGTTGGAGAAATTATAACGAAATATTTTTACTCCAATCTTTCGTTTAAATAAAAAATCCTTTCGAAAACATATTTAGCATAGGTTTTGCAATCGCAGCGGTGCACAGGTGAATTATTCAAACTACGTAAATTTTACAGAACACATTTACAATTATATTTTGTTACATAATTTCAAGGACTTTGAAAGTAAGTTGGTATTTTTTGCAGTTTTTTATTTTCTTACATTTCAGTTACCTAACGGTTGTTTTTTATTTTTCCAACCATTTTTTATTTTCCAAATTCATGATACGAAATACTTACTATATTTTACATTTTATTAAAAAAAATAATTTGGTCTAATATGGGTTAAAACGAGCAGTAACTAAAAGTAAGCTGCTCAAATAAAGAGCAAGTCTAGGTGAAAGCAATAACATTAATAATAATAATAATAATAATAGTAAAAATATGAGTAATAAGGAAGACTAGCTTCAAATCGTATGGTTATTAGGAAAGAATTCTCGGTTAGGGAAAATTCAACAAATTATTTAATAATTCTGGATTAAAAAATTGTCAATATGAGAGCAATTTAACCATAATAACATTAAGCCGCCCGACGGACGAATTTTATCCCAAAACTCTCAACGATATTTTCCTTTATTCACACGCCGAACGAATTAAAAATATGAGTACCCAAGTATAACAAAACGAAAGTAAAAATTGAGCATAGTATTTTCCTTCGTTTTCATCCAAAATTAACGAAAGTTAAACTTCACATTATAATGATAGTTTTTGTAGCGTATACGTATTATATACATATGCGTATACAAATGGTGTTATTTAGTTTATTGTGAGAACGCTAAGTTTATAGTAACGTTTAACGATGCGGATACATTTGTCAACTTTGATATTAATTTAATTGAAGAAACAATTGGTAAAACAATTGGTAATGTAAAGATTCATTCGAGATATTTTGGTACAATCTATTATATTTTGTTTTCCTATTTTATATTTAGAAATCATTATTTATGAAGCAAGATGGCCACGAACTAAAAAAGTGAATTAGGGCAAACTTTACAGAGCTGTTCACCAAAGAGCTTAGCGGCAACTTTACGTTTAACGGTCAATAAAGATAATGTGAGGTATGGTTTACGTTACTCCGTGTTAAATTTAATAATTATAATATTATTTTCAACATTTTAGATTGTACTATGGAAAAATTTACGAACTCTATCGAAACCGTTTTAATATCCACAAATTACTTTTATTATATAAAAGACAAGCAAGGAAAATTATTTAAAAAAAAAAAAATTTAGTGTAAATATTAGAAATTTAAAAACTGAATAATTTAATCGAAATGTATATATATGTATGTCCAAAGTTATCAATAATGAATTAAAATAATGAATTTAATAAATCATTTTATATTACAAAAACAAAAATATTTCTTTAAAAACATTTAATTTTACAACCAAAATTTGAAATTGCCGTTTAAACAAACACAAGCACAATTGTTCCCACCAAATATTTCTCAATACGCATACACATGCAATAAAATGTTTATAATGAGTTTCGCCCAGTTTCGGATTTTCGCGACACGCTTCATACGTTTTATTTTAATAAATTGCAACTCAAACTTAGAAAAATACTAGACTAAGTTTAGTACTTAAGTACGAATATTGCCAGGTAAAAAGTAAAAAAACATTGAAAGTAAAAATACTTGGGTAAAAATATAAAAATATAAATGGCTTGACGTCAAGCAGTGGCAGTTATAATATATGTATATTTATATATAAAATTCTAGGTTACATAAAGTGATTTAAGCATTATTTAGTAGCAATTTTACTAAACAAATATTAATATTCACTTCGCGCATGTAATCTGTTTATCTAATTTGTAGTGTAGGTGTAAATCTGCAGTATAGAAATAATGATCCATTTGAATTTAGCTATCAAATAAATACATTTCGTAGTTAATTTAAACTAAAAACCAAAGCTATCAGATAATGGCGGACACAAAGATCACAAAGACGGCACTCATATCTTCTTTTAATCTGCACACTTCGTTATAAAAAAGCTGTTACTCTTAAAAAGGAGAAATTCACAACAAGCGACACTAAAACGTGTGTTCCTTTTTTATTCTGAGTTGGATAATGGCGGATGTTATTCTTAAACGGTATTACGAAATGCATACCATGTTGTGTACAATACAATCAACACATATTAAAAAATACTTAAAACGAGCAGCAAATAGTTATCAGCTTATTCACTAAAGAGAAATTCTAGGTTAAAAATGTAACAAAACGTACCCCGATGTCAATGCAGAAGTATGAAGATTTATCCATGAGGCATAATCGAGGCAATAACGATAATAATAATAGTAACAATATAAGTAATAAGGAAGAATAGCTTCAAGTAGTATATTTAACATTTTTTTTTAATAATTCTGGATTAAAGAAATGCCAAACTTAATTAACACATATAGCAGACGACAAAAAAACTGGATGAATGAATAAAAAATATAAATGGGCTGACGTCAGGCAGTGGCAGTTAGAATATATTTCGGAAAAATACTCAAAAATACAATCCACTCACAAATGACAGCCACACCACACTCAAATGAATTCATCATTTATAGTTAGCGAGAAAGTTAATCATTGAAAAAAATTATGTAATTGTCATTGATAAAGTATACATTTAAACGCAGTTGCAAACGATATAACCAAAATTGGAGGTTACATAAAGTGATTTAAGCATTATTTAGTAGGTATTCCATTTTTTCATACAATTGAAAAAAAAAAAACAAATACTACAAATATTTAAAAGATGCAGTAATCAGCTGGTTCAAAATAAAATCAAAACTAAGTTAAGCCAAAAAAAAGGCAATTTAAAAATATTTGGATGGTGCATTGACCTAATAGTATTCTAGGTAGTAATAAAAATACCAGTAATAGTAATAATAATAATAATACAATAATACTCGTTGTCTTACAAAGAGTTTTTGTACAGAGGATCATTGGACTATTGCAAGAACGTAGTGTTCCCTTATTAGAAACAATATAAAAATAAAGCGCTGATTCAAATAAATGGCAGAAATAGGCTAAACCCGCACGTCGCATTACCCAATGCTCTGGTATAGATTAGGACTATTCGAAAAATATAAAGCCACCGTGGGCCAATACCAAAACTTAAAAGTTACAGAGTAAAAATTGCTGAGTATATATTTAGCTATAATTGGGCCATATATGACCAGAGCCTTGTTAGAATCACCTGTTTCGACGCTCAGCAAACTAAAATCAAGGCTTATAAATTATGCAAACAAGAACCTGATTGAAAAGAAAAATTAAAAATATTTAAAAGGTATCATAATCAGTAGTCAGCAGGGTCAAACAAAGGAATAAAGATTGCTAGGCAAACCATAAATATCTCACTGTACTTAATCATTATCAAGACATAACATAAGATCCCATGTAGCAATTTGGAGTTCGAGAACGGGTCATAAACCGTAATATAACTTAAGTTGAATAATGTAGAAGTTTAAAAATGGTTTATTTTCCGTTTATGTAACGTTTCACTAACCGTCGATCGACAGGAGTTTGGATAGGTAATTATTAACCTTAGTTGCATTGTTCTGATGAACAACCGTATACAACCAACTTGGGTGTAACGTACTAGTTGCAAAAAGGTTATTGTTTAACCGTTAACCGCAGAAGCATAATAGGGTTGGAAATAATTCGTGGTTTTTCCCAAACCCATATTCAACGTTGAATTTATTCACTTTTCGAGTTAGGGATGTACATCAAATCAACTAATAAGTTGGGATCTACAGGTTATGCAATCGTTGCTATAACAATCGAACTGAACGTTATTTATCGGTTGTAATCCAACATTTGCAGAGCTACAGGGTGTTCAAAAATAAGTTGAAAATATCTTAACAAGATTATGGAATTTGTAGCGGAAGAATCCACATTCCAAATACTAACATCGCTAATCGATTCTATGTGAGTCAAATTTAAGATTAAGCTTTGTGAAGTTGTAGTAAAGTTGGTTCACATTTGAAGTTTTTTATGTTTGTAGCTAACTAAATTATATTAGGAAGCTGTAACTTTTGAAAATGCCGCATATGTTCTTATACTCAAGGAACAATTTCTTTGTGCAAAATGCAATAAAATCATTGAAAGAACGTAGTGTGTTGTATTAATCTAAACGCTTTTATGCATTAAGTTAGGAAGCCTAGTTTCGGTCCAGTGAGTTAATCGTATAATATTTATAAGTATATATAATAATATTTATATTTTATAAAATTCTCGTAAAGATTTTATTATTAGCTGATGTGCTTGTATTTTAATTTATTAAAAGAAAGCAATGATCCCTAATTAACAATTTAAAAAAATATGCAGAGAAAATACTTCTAACCAGAAACGTATAGTAAAAAAATAGCCAATAATAACCATAGCTACCACGGTGACTCACTATTTGCAATTTATTGCAAATGGTGACTCGTAACTAACGTATTTAGGAACCGGCGTGTTTTTTGATGAGAAACAGAAAAAAAAATATTATATGGCTTTGACAAAAGCTTATATTTATGAATAGCAGAAAATTCTACGTCTACAGTCGTGGCTTTAATAAAAGCAAAAAAACTAAAATTTCACAAAATGATCAGAAAGTAATAATAATAATATTTATAATATTAATCATGATACTTTCAATAATAATAGCAACAATAACGACAACAATATTAATAATCACCCATTTCTGTAAATCTCTGAACTGGAAATTAAAGAAATGGTGATTTCAAACCACCATTGTATACAAACGATTGAAGAAAAGTATCAAAGTCTATTAAGGAAATAAATCAGCAAAAAAAAACAGTGGCTTGTTTCTACAACTTCAAGATTGAACTGACCCTAGACATAATTATTAATCAACGGACAAGTCTACTTTTAAAAAAATATTTTAAAAATTGAATGTACAACAACAACAACTCGTACATACAAATTGGCGCAAATATAAAAGAAGTCAGAAGAGATCAAGCTCAACCTGAGATAGCCACCTCCAAAGAATTGGCCCGGTTACCATCGTTCTGGGAAACCAATTATAAAAGTTCCTTCTTGACTGCCGAAATAACGTTGGACGAGAATAAAATCAAAGTGCAAAGTGTAACGCAACACCAATTCACCACCTCACGGTGATATATCCCTATATACATTTTTGGACCATTTTCCATCTAATACCTACAGATTCGGTGTACCGTTCAACATAACGACCAATCAAATATTTAAACTACCAAACTTTAAGGAATTCTTTGTGCAACATCTCCCCCTTACACCCCAAGTTAAAAACATTGTAAATTCTCGTAAAAATTTTATTATTAGCTAAAAAGCTGGTTTTCTATTCATAAAAAGAACGTAATGATCCCTCATTAAATCAATTAAAAAAAACTGTTTCGGAGAATATTTCTAAGGTGCAATAACGGGTTATTAGTTTGGTTAATTTAAGGACAGAAATAGGTTAACCTCAATATTGAATGTTTCGAGTCCTTTATGTGTAACAACAAATAACCAAACATCACTAGAAATTGTATACCGTGAAGAAATTTATAAATGTTTCGTCAAAATCCGATTTTATTCCTCAAAATTTATTCCGAATTATTATCGAATCATAGTTCCACTATGAAAAAGAGATAACGGCCTATAATTATATCGAGCTTCTTGAGGAAATTTTCAAATTTGAGTTTGGTACAAAAAACTAAAACATTTTATTTTATTTTCGTAGATCTAGATTTCGAATTATTAGTTTTAAACTGAAAATTCCAAAACTGTGGTTGATAGTTATCGTGTGTTCGGCTAGAGCTGACTAATTTATTTTCTTCTTTCTGGTGACTCTCATATTCTCAGAGAATCGTTTTCTAATGGTTCTTCTAGTTTGGCCGATGTACTTGTAGTTGCAATTCCCGCACTGTATTTCATATATTCCTGAGATCTGATGTTCTGATTGATAAAAATTTGTTTTCCGTTTTTTGACGTTTCGATGTTGTGATTTTTTCTAAATATTTCCTTTGTTTCGTGTGGCTTACTATTTTATTTATAAAATTATTGGTGTCCCCGTTTCAGCTGGCTATTTCATATATTGTGTTTAATGGTTTCTTGTAGTTTCCCATGTTTGTTGGGTTGAATATATCAACCTGTTCGCACTGCTGTTGAATGTTGCCGTTTTATATTGAATATGTTGGGCCTAGTCTGATGTGATATTATATCTCCGCGTATGTGTTGGTTTCTCACAAATATTGCTCATTTCTGGTGATAGATATTTCAACGAAGTTAAGTTTTTTTCCTGTTCCTCCTCTACTGTGAATTTAATTGATGGATGTACGGCGATGATCATTTCTAATGTGGTTTCCATTTTTCTCCTGTTTACTATTGCGGAGATATCGTCTACTCGATGGGTTTAATTAGAATATGTCTCCCTGAACTAGATGTATCTTCTTTACGTAATTATGCGAGAATCACGTATGCTTTGGTGGTGTTTGCTGGTCCATTTTTTTTAATAGCCAATATTCCAGATATTCTCTTGCCTTTTCTGGTGGAATTTTAGGAAACAGCAAGACCACATCGAATGATATTAATCCTTCGTGTTTCTTAACCCTTTTCCTTTTAGTTGGATTGACAAAGCCTATTGCGCTTTTAACTTCGAAGCTGCCTGGTAGTTTTATTTATTTAAATTTGTTTAATTTCCAATTTGTAATCTTTTGTGTTGATGAATTGGACGTTTGAGTTTATTGGTCCCCTTTTTTGTTCTGTTTCATGTGTTTTTGGTGCTGAGTACAGAACTGGAACTCGTGAATTTTCTACTCTTAGTTTGAAATTGAGGTATAGTTTGTTCTTAACCTGATTTTGTATTTTCTGAGTATGGCCCTTCTTTCAACATGGCAAGCCTTAATTTTTCATAGTCTTCTGTATCCATTATCATAATAGAATTATTTTTATCAGTTTTTAAATAGATGACATTTTTGTATATTAGATTTTTGAGTATTTTGAGTTATATTTTATTTTTGGTATTTCTTTAGTGTTTCTTTTGTGAGTGTATTTTTCTGATTTCATGGCGAATTTCGGTTTGTCGTTGCCGTGGTACCCGCTCGATTTTGCTTCTATGTCCATTACATAATCATAATCTTCATTTTGTAGCTTTTTTGATGTTGTTGCTTGTTGTTACCCTTTGGTTAAAAAATCCACTTTTTCTTTTGATGTTAATTGAGATGACACGTTTTGTACGAAATTTGATATTATTTCGAATGTTTTAGAATCCTGGTTTCGTGCTTATGGCGGTGTTATACTTTTGATCTTTTTATGTAATCTACTGCATTTTGGTTCATAAAATACTTCATAACGAAGATGTCAAAATCTAGATCTACGAAAATAAAATATAATTTTAATATATAAGTGTGTTTGAATTTTTGTACAAGCTCAAAATTTGATAATTTCTACGAAGCTTAAAACAACAATATTTATAGATTATGTAATGGACAAAGAAAGAGAATCGAACGTCGACCAAAGCAACGGCAAACCGAGATACGCCATGAAATCAGAAAAATAATCTCACAAAAGAAACACGAAAGCACTACCAAAATGCAACTCAGAATACAGAAAAATAGAAATTTCACCTACATAAAAACTGATAAAAATATTTCCAGTATGATAAAAAACACAGAAGGCTGTGAAAAATGAGGACTTGGCATGTTGAAAGAAGGACCATACATATAAAATACAAAACCAGGTTAAGAACAAACTATACCTCAATTTCAAACTAAAAGTAGAAAATTCACGAGTTCCAGTTCTGTACTCGGCACCAAAAACACATGAAACAGAACAAAAAAGGGGACCAATAAACTCAAACGTCCAACTCATCAACACAAAAGATTATAAATTGGAAATGAAACAAATTTAAATAAATAAAACTACCAGGCAGCTTCGAAGTAAAAAGCACAATAAGCTTTGTCAATCAAACTAAAGGGAAAAGGGTAAAGAAACACGAAGCATTAATATCATTCGATGTGGTCTCGCTGTGCCCTAAAATTCCACAAGAAAAGGCAAGAGAATATCTGGAATATTGGCTATTAAAGAAAAAGGACCAGCAAACACCACCAAAGCATACGTGATTCTCGCAAAATTATGCAAAGAAGATACATCCAGTTCAGGGAGACATATTCTAATTAAACCCATCGAGTAGACGATCTATCCGCAATAGTAAACGAGAGAAAAATGGAAACCACACCAGAAATGATCATCGCCGTACATCCATCAATTAAATTCACAGTAGAGGAGGAACATGAAAAAAACTTAACTTCGTTGAAATATCTATCACCAAAAATGAGCAATATTTGTGAGAAACCAACACATACGCGGAGATATAATATCACAACAGACTAGGCCCAACATATTCAATATAAAACGGCAGCATTCAACAGCATGGCAAACAGGTTGATATATTCAACCCAACAAACATGGGAAACTACAAGAAAGCATTAAACACAATATATAAAACAGCCAGCTGAAACAGGGACACCAATAATTTTATAAGTAAAATAGTAAGCCACACGAAACAAAGGAAATATTTAGAAAAAACCACAACATCGAAACGTCAAAAAACGGAAAACAAATTTTTATCAATCAGAACATCAGAGCTCAGGAATATATCAAATACAGTGCGTGAATTGCGACTACGAGTACATTGGTCAAACTAGAAGAACCGTTAGAAAACGATTCTCTGAGCATATGAGAGCCACCAGAAAGAAGAAAATAAAGGAGTCACCTCTAGCCGAACACACGATAACTATCAACCATAGTTTTGGAATTTCCAATTTAAAACTAATAAAAAGGACAGCAAGTCATAATAAATTAACTGGAGCAGAATCCAGAAATAAGACAATGGAATATTTATCTGTTTCAAGCAGCTGAATTTAAAAATTCTCTAAAAAAAAGCCTTTTCGACAACCACAGGAACTATTTGAGAATAGAGGGCGTAGCAGGTAATAAGGTTTTGGTTATTGGCGGGCCACTTTTTTCATAAACAGCCATAAATTAAAACCCACTTGAGAGATGGGGCTTCGAGGAGCGACCACAACGTAGTCTTCCCCATAAACATACTTATGAACGACACAATACATTAGGAAACGTAGCAGCAACGGATGATCAGAGAAGCAAGACGTTTCCTGTAACCTGTAAATCCAATATCCAATTTTTTACGGTTCAACAATAATTTAGGACAGAAAAAAATTTTACCAATTATTTATGGACCTACTCCGCTGCCTATAGTCGTAAACGAATACTACGCTCCATCTAGTCACTTCGACCGAACATTTTTTTCTTGTCAATTCACCTTTTACGTTGCAAAAAATTACATGACATATAGATAGGAATGAATAACGTCTCATATACTATTTAGTGAAGAACGAAAAAGCTCCCCAAATGAATATTAAATTATTCTAACGGATTATTGGCAAAAGCACGAGTTATAAATTGTTTTGAATTTGGATTTCCCAAACTACGATATGATTAACATTCTGTGGGAGAACAAGGGGTCTAGAAGGTAATAATCTGGTTATCAGCCACAGTTTCATATATGCACCAACTAAATCACACATTTAGGCATGGACACAAATTTCACATACACTTTCACAGGACATAGTAATGTAATTTGAATTAGAGATATGTAAAACTAGACTCATATCGCTGGACGAGGCACATCAATTGTAACGGCAGCTAAAAATCCCGTATATAGAAAAAGGGCTAAATTAAAAATCAAGATATATTTTTTAAGACCTTTTAATGTCCTTTTAAAGAAAGTTAATTCTCATTCACACAATTTCAGTAAAAATGGCTCATTTTAGACAGCTAGAAAATAATGAAAAGGCGATGAAGATGTAAATAATTTACAATAAATATAAAATACTTAAAGGGTACATTAACCAAAAATAATTTGGTTCAAAATAAGGGCGGAAAATCATTAATGATTACGAAAAGCAGAAGAGCGTTATGCTGAATCCTAACATATTCCGTAAAATAAACAAAATACAAAACCAGAAAATAAAGTAAACGACGTCGTTTTAATTCAAACATTCACGAAAAAACAAAGAAAATATTGGAAAAAGAATTTCAGTGCAGAGTAGTTCGATCTCAGAATTGTCTGGACCAAATGGGTAGTGGTTTCAGACTTCTGAATCATTAGATAACACAACAACAAAACCTGATTACGATATCATGGGGAAAACTGGTAGAACTAGTTTATTGAATCATTCTACCACAAGAGAATTATGAATTATTATGAATTTTTGTAAATTGGAATTTTCCAGCTCCGATCTCAGAAATTTCTAGATCAAATGGGTAGTGGTTTCAGGTTTCTGAATCATTAGATCACACGACAACAAATTCTCATTACGATATCATTGGGAATACTGGTAGAAATAATATATTGAATCATTCTACCACCCAGTATTATGATTTATTATCAATATCTGTAAATTTGAAGTTTTCCAGCTCCAATCTCAGAAAGGTTTGGACCAAATTTCTATAGAGAAATCCTTTTAAATTAAGTATTAAATCTGCTTAATAACGAAATATTTTTTGGGTGTATATATCTCAAAACTACTAAAATGGATATGCGCCCTTTTTTCTTGCGACGGCAGTTTGATTGATTGTCTTAGAGATCAAAGATCCAATAAAAATGTATACATGCCAATACTAAGACAGTTAGTCGATCGAATATTGATCTTTTTACGGATTCGGGCTGCCAACCCTACAATCCAACCCTTGAGTCGCCTTTTACGACCAGTTTTGGAAACTGTGGTGGTATTCTAAGTCGAAAATGCCCCCCGGCCACAGGGGCAATGTCTACTATTACTAGTAAGGTAAGAATTCATTTGGTCAATATTTCGGAGGATGTAAGATGGAAAAATATTTGATCGTTTTGTGAAACTATAAACTATCAAATATTTGCAGAACGCCGTTATTGGTTTGAATAAGCCTTTTAAAACAACACATGTCTGTACTGGTTGAACTGATTTGACATATGATAACATTTCCAGCAGATTTTTAAAAACTAAGCTGTTACCTTGAATTGAATTTTTGTTTTTATTTTTGTCGTCTAAAATTCGACTATTTATAAGTTGTCAAATAATCTGCCAATTATTTTAATAAAATCTGCTGTTGAAAGTGAAATATCTTAAACCCTTGAAGATAATTGGTTAAAATAACTCATGGTTTTAATAGCAATTTCAACAGTCCCATTGAGAATAATTCCTTAATTTTTCTTTTAAAATATAAATGATTTGTCAATTTTTTTATTAATTTCCAATTTATTATGGTCTGCTTTGACGGCATATTAAAATCCACAACATCACGCGGCCAACCGACGTATTTTAGGTTGTCTAGAACCAGTAATTTTCCGAATTCGTTGCTGTCCTCATTGATTTCCAGTGTGTTAATTAAATTTTCTAACATGCTTCGAGATTTTAAATTAGCATTTTGTTTGCTTAATTTCAGATTTTTTATTTTTAAAATTCTAATTAAATTCGTACGAAATACATTTTTTTTTTAAATCCACCTTTTCTTCCGTCCACCAATCCTTCGATATCCAAATATGAAATAAGGGACTATCACGTCAAAAAAAATTAGAAAATTTACGATTGAGTGAGGACCGTTTGCTTGCTGAACATGTTAGGATTGCGCAAACAATTCCGGATAATCATTTGTCACCAATATACTCGTCCATCATGACGTCCTGCTTTCTTCGATTTTTTGAGTCCAAAACTACACTATATATCAGAGAATACTAGTACAAGTAGAAGTAAAAAAAACGACAAAAACGATATAGAGTCGGATTTTGTTTCGTTTTGTAAATTTTTTTCTATCCTCGTAAGTGGAGTCTAATTTTTTCCCAGGATAAATTTCAAACAGAAAAAATTTTGTTGTATTTTATTTTAAAGAGAAATTAATTTTGAAAAATAAAAATAAGAAAAAAATAATGAGAGCCTAATATTCCATAAATTCTCCCGGGAGTTTGGTGCTTTTGTAAAATCAGGAAATCAAATAAAGATATTTTTAGCTTTACTGAAAACCATCCATGTTTTATTTAGCTCTTTTCTTCTGTTCTTTAAAAGAGTAAAAACTGCACAGCCATTGCTATAAGTAACTATTCAAAAGAGTCTTCTCTCTACGACTAAGATTGAAACTTTAATATTTGCGATAACCAAGCTTTTATTTTAAGGATGAAAGAAAAGTTCTCTATATCATTCTTTTGGGTTTTCTTCCGACATGTTCTACTTTATAAAACAAGTAATGGCTCCGGGAGAAATTTGAAAACAAAGTAAGAATAACGTCGATGCCAATTTTGATCATTTTGAAATACTTTATAATCCTTTGTTATTTCCAAATATTTAATTAGTATTTTTCTTTAGTTTTAATTTTAGATTTTTTGAACTAGGTGAAATACCTTAATAAGTATTAAGTTAGTAGTTATTAGTTACTTTTTTTTATTAATCTGATTTCATATCTACCAGTTATAAAATTAAACTTGGATTAAATTAAAAAAAAAATAATCACATTAAATTAATTTCTCCGCATTCAGCTACCCGCCAATCAAAAAACTTGTGCACAAAAATGAAACGGTGTTGCAATTGATCCAAAGGTTGAAAAAAGCAGCATCCTAAACCAAATAAAAACAAAGAATCAAATTCTTATTATAAATGTAAAATCCGAATTACTTATCTGAATGGTACAGCAAACGCATGTGACGTCCTTTAACACAATAAAAATTTATTTATTTTTTTCACCCGAATTTTACACTCCACAGCATAAGCTGGGAAAATTCACCTACCCGAAGCCGAAAAGTTTTGGGTTAGGCTCGGTCGAATATCGATGGTGCATTCAAAATCGTGGTTTCTCGGTATAAATTTGCTTTCACAATACTAAAGATATTCTGGATTCCGGTCTTCTGCATGTTGACGTCTAATATTTAAAAAATACAACTTTGATTAGTTTTACATTTAATTTATTTAGGCTATAATGAGTGATATTTTTAAGCTGAAACTTTCAAATGTCTCGGAAAATAAACAATATACGAAAAAAATGTCCATTATCAAAATTTAATCATTCCGAGGGGGGGGGGGCATACATTAGTGCTAAAGTTAGCTCCACCTTTGTCCCCTTCTTGTAGGTGGGATGATATTAAATTTACATATATTAAATATATATTTTTTTATATGTTTCAAAGAAATCCTACGATGTAATGGAATTTTTTTTCTTAGAGTGCTTATTTCCCGAGATATTTAAAAGTTTCAGCTTAAAAAAATCAACCAGAAGTTTACCTTTTGAAATTTTGGTGAATTAGTTGAGAATATTAGTGGCTAACGCGTAGGCGATATTTGTAAGTAAGTTGTTTCTAACGATTAACCCGCGAATTTTGCTGTCCACGCTTATCTTATGTTTAGTGTTGGCGCCACCTGCAATATGTATTCGGTAGCCAATCCTTCATATTTAATTCATTTATAGAATTCAAGTGAAATAATAAACTCGTTTTGTTTCTTATATTTCCAGTTAAACCTGCGACAATGGCTGACTTCCTTCTTGGAGTTTCGACACTACAAGTTTCAGGAGTTAGGTATATTAACTAGAACTTTTAGTTTTCTATTTAACGATATTTTCTTCTTGGTAATATCTTTTTATGAATTATTTTCTGAATTCCTTCTTTCTAGCGCTTTGTAACTTTTCACAGGTTGTTTTTAAAATCTGGATTGAGAAAGGGCCCCATTTTGTGGGATATTTATATTATTTTATTTGTGGATGCTATTAACAGATTCATCTATATTTTAACCATCTGGATTGCGTATTTCGCTATCCACTTCACAATAATTATTGACCGACACAAAAATTGTTGATGCTGCTTAATTGTTCCAGATCTCCACTTCCGAGGTTTGTTCAGCATAATGTATGAATTGCACATCATATTTTTTTTTAAAAACATGTCAAACAATATTGCATAATATATGAGTAAAATATAAGCACACAAAACATTTATAAAATATAATAATTGGATTACATTAAGGTTATAAAAAAATATATGATGCTTACAAACTATTTTATAAATCTCAATACATATAATTGTGGTATTATCAATATATATGGTCAAATATGTGCCTAAAAATATATGCCAATTTAAATGTGTGAATTATATTATAATATATTATCCTTAAAACTAGTAATACAAATTAGTAATATTAAAAGCACAAAATTGGTATATTTTTAAAACTATTAAATAATTTTATTTTATAATTGAACAGGTAAACGTTTGTAAATTTTTGTGGAAGCATTTTCAAAAATGTAATCTTTTCGCAATTATCTAAAATTTTTAAATATTTTGTAATGTTTCATTTCTAAAGAATTTAATGCATTGCCATACGATTGATGATACGATACGAAAGAATTGAGAATGAAAGCTTTTGGCAGCACTAAATTAATTCAGAAATAGCCACGATTTAATTGCGAAAAGAGCACATTTGAGATTGGCATCCCCACAAAAATTATTTTTATTAAACATTTTTTTAATTAACTAAAAAAAACCTGCCTCTATACTGCCCTTAAAATTCTCCAGTCATAAAAGACATATTTAGATTAAAATCAATAAAAAATTAGCAGTCCTTTAACTTCAGAAAATGTCAAAGGGAGGAAAAAAAATTGAATTGATTTTCGTAACAGAAATTAAAAACCAATTCAATAAAAAACTCCTTAATTTAATAACATTCAAAAAATCTTATTGAAATAAAGTAAATTTACCCTGCATCGAAACTATTTTAGACTTGTTCTTGCGCTACTGATTTTGATGTTAAGAAATGCAGAAATAGCAAATATTTCATGGAACAGAATATTCTCGGGATTAATTACGTTGTCAGATTTTACAACACAATAAAAAAATTTCGATACTATTTTCTTATATCTAGTTTTTAATTTCGCGACACGAGAAATGATTTTGCGATGGTTTTTGAAATGCACAATTTTTATCAACAATGCCAGCAAATGACGAAGACCCTATTCAGCGCGCGTTTTGACACGATTTTTTATTTAGTATGTGGCTTAAATTTTGCATTTCAAAATAGAACGAATAAAATCTTAATGCGTATAAAGAAATTAATGGAAGACATATGACATATGATCTTCGCTTTCGAGATTTTTTTTATCATTTTCGATGAAAAAAGTTAAAAAAAAACATGAAATCTGAAAACGAGAAAATATCCTGGCCATAGGCATGCATAAAATGATGAAAATATGCTGTTCAAAGAAATATTAATTTTTGAGAAAGACTAACTTTGTTTCAATAATATTTTTGTTTAATGTTGTCTTGTAATTTGTTAAAGGTTTTAAACTCTATCATAACTGGACAAGTGAAATCTTCGATTTAAGGTACATAAAAATATTTTATTTTCAAGATACATGACGCGCTTTAAGTTTGACGGTTTATTTCAATTTTGGCTTCGCTTGGGCGATTTATTTGCGGCACATGATTTTCAATTTCACCCGGGTATTGATTTTTTATTATTTTATTATTCCGTGTAGGAAATATTTTACGAATGTAGGTCTTCCGCAATTGAGCCATGAGTGGCGGAGGAACAAATACATTTGTGATGAATAATTCCACAATATGAATTTCTGATTCGCTTTCGTCTCTGTTGCGAAATTATAATGGTTTTTCTAATTAAATTTTTCATTTAAATTGTATCTATTGAATGATTTTAGCCGGCTTGAATAAAGGAGTGTTATTTTATAATCGTATGTACATACATATAAACGATTCGAATAGATTGATAAATAATGAAAAACTCATGATCGTTTTCATGTTCACTTTTCGGAGATAATGGTGAAAAACTATTTGATGCATTTTTGAAAATATTTTTTTTTTAAGAAATGGATTAAAATGGCGCCTAGACAAACCGCAACGGGTTCCAAATGAAATTTTTTCAAGCGGCAATCTAGATCGTAGAACAAGCCAACATATATATTTATATATAATTTTTTTACAGATGCAAATCGCAGTCTCGCGATCAAACCCTTGAGTCGCCTCTTACGACAAGTTTTGGAAACTGTGGTGGTATTCTAAAGAATTCATGTTCGTACATCTATACTCGTATTCTAGAATTACGAGTAATAAAAAATGCCCCCCAGCCACAGGGGCCATGTCTAGTATTTTGCTGGCATCGTATAAAATACACGGAAATTGTAATAATTAACACTTATAAAAGTAATAAAAAGTTTGTTTTGTACTATTGTTATTGGGCGCATATCCTAAAGTAAAGCTACAGAGTTTCAACTCCAGGACCATGTCCAGAAGTCCTTGAATTCAGATAGATCATTTTATAAAAATCCACCTGGAACCTATCTTTAAGATATATGTAGCAGGTTGGATTTTTTTTCTATTTTAAATAAAGCCGTGTTAAGTAGCAGTATATATAAATTAACGGAGCTACGAAAAATGGGGGGAAGGGGGGAGGGGGATTTTTTTTTACTTTTTATAGAAATAGTGTGAGCAAACGGCCTCTTTGTTTTCTACGACTAGAAAAGTTGTAAACATTGTATAGGTGCCATTAAAAATGATATTTTGTCCGAAAAGCCGAAAGGGGAAGAATCCACCTTTCAAACGTCAAAATCGCTAATCGATTCGATATGAGTCGAATTTTAGATTTAGTAGTATGAAGTCGTAGCAGATTTTAATAAACAGAGCAAGGTAGGTATGGAGTTTGTAGCGGAAGAATTCACCTTACAAACGCAAAAATCGCTAAAGTATTTGATATGAGTCGAATTTTAGATTTAGCCGTGTGGAGTAGTAGGAGATTTTAATTAACAGAGCAAAGTAGTTTCGGAGTTTGTAACCGAAGAATTCACCTTCCAAACGCCAGAATCGCAAATCGATTCTATATGAGTCGAATTTTTGATTTGACCGTGTGAAGTCGTAGGAGATTTTAATTAACAGATCATGGTTAGTATGAAGTTTGTAGCGGAAGAATCCACCTTCCAAATGCCAAAATCGAAAATCGATTCGATTTGAGAAGAATTTTAGATTTAGTCGTGTGAGGTTGTTGGAGATTTTAATTAACAGAGCAAGGTTGGTATGGAGTTTGTAGCGGAGCAATCTACCTTCTAAACGCCAGAATCACTAATCGATTCGATATGGGTCGAATTAAAAATTAAACCATGTGGAGTCGTAAGAGATTTTAATTAACAGAGCACGGTTGGTATAGAGTTTGTAGCGGAACAATCCACCTTCCAAACGCTAAAATCGCTAAAGGATTTGATATGAATCGAATCGTAAATTAAGCTGTGTGCGATCGTAGTAGATTTTAATTAACAGAGCAAGGTTCGTTTAATTAATAGAGCAAGGTTGCTAAAATCGCCAATCGATTCGATATGAGCCGAGTTTTAGATTAAGACGTGTGAGGTCGTAGGATATTTTAATTAACAGAGCAAAGTAGTTTCGGAGTTTGTAGCGAAAGAATTCACCTTCCAAACCTCAGAATCGCTAATCGATTCGATTTGAGTGGAATTTTAGATTAAGTTTTGTGAAGTTGTAATATAGTTGGTTCACATTTGAAGTTTTATATGTTCGTAGCTAACTAAATTTAATTAGGAAGCTGTAACTTTTGAAAATGCCGCATATATGTTCTTATACTCAAGGAACAATTTCTTTGTGCAAAATGCGATAAAATCATTGAAAGAACGTAGTGTGTTGTATTAATCTCAAAGCTTTTATGCATTAAGTTAGGAAGCCTAGTTTCGGTCCAGTGAGTTAATCGTATAATATTTATAAGTATATATAATAATATTTACATTTTATAAAATTCTCGTAAAGATTTTATTATTAGCTAACATTTTAAAATATGCAGAGAAAATACTTCTAACCAGAAACGTATAGTAAAAAAATAGCCAATAATAACCGTAGCTACCACAGTGACTCACTATTTGCAATTTATTGCAAATGGTGACTCGTAACTAACGTATTTAGGAACCGGCGTGTTTTGCCAGAAACAGAAAAAAAGATTATATGGCTATGACGAAGCTTATATTTCTGAATAGCAGAAAATTAGTCGTCTACAGTCGTGGCTTTAATACCAGGGATGGGCGGGTAGATTACGTTAGGTAATCTACGTAGTTGTCGACACGTAATCTAGCACGTAGATTACATACCGATTTTTTGCTTTTCAGACGTCGACAACGTAGACAACGTCGACAACTTAGGAAATGATATTAAAAACTAAATTTTTAATTATTTTACGTTAACCGCACTATTAAAATTGATGAATAATTACTTAAATTTAATTCTAACATTTTCACAAGCATTTTATAAATTAAAAATAAATTTAAAATCTCTGAACTAGAGGCCTCTATCTATCTATCTAAAACTTTTGAATATTTCAATAGATTATATGCTTTGCGCGCCATCTTTTATCAAATAGATGTATCCCTTTTGTGTTTAACTAACACAATTGTGTGGGTACGGCAAAAGTACCATGTCAAACATTATTATGATTTTTTACTCGCACATTTGTGTGGTTTGGATTTTAATAGAGCCATTTTTTTTTGGTTAAAAAAGGGATATGTAAACGAATAATTTATCTTATTCGAAGATACTACAATAAAGCAAAGTTAAATAAAAAGTCAGCATAAATCATAAATTAACTAATTATTCGCCGTGTATAGTAGAAGCTTCAAAATTTCATTCGAGCGAAATCACGATAGACTCAAATTTTATTCAAATCCGCAAATATAATATGACTTTTTTCGACTGTCAAAGAATTTATTTCGATAATGGATAATTATTAATTTATTACACAATTTATGATACAAATGTTAGGCACAGTGTGTTTTAATGATTCACAAATACAATCAGTAGTAAAGGCAATTTATGCTGAGTTTTATTATAAGTTTCGATAGATGGCGTAAATTAATTTTTCAAGTAGTTCTCGACGTTGTCGACGTAGTCGACTTTGTCGACGAGTTGTCGACGTTTTCGACGAGTTGTCGACGAAATCATGTAAAAACTAGTAGTCGACGCGTAATCGCCCATCCCTGTTTAATACAAGCACCAAAACTTAACTTTCACAAAATGATTAGAAAGTAATAATAATAATATTTATAATATTAATCATAATACTTTTAATAATAATAGCAACAATAACGACATCAATGTTAATAATCACCAATTTCTGTAAATCTCGGAACTGGAAATTAAAGAAATGATGATTTCAAACCACCATGGTACAAACGATTGAAGAAAAGTATCAAAGTCTATTAAGAAACAAAATCATCAGAAAAAACAGTGGTTTTGTTTCTACAACTTCAAGATGGAACTGACACTAGACATAATTATTAATCAACGGACAAGTCTACTTTTAAAAAAATATTTTAAAAGTTGAATACAATAACATCTTGTACATTCAAATTGGCGCAAATATAAAAGAAGTATATCCAAAGAATTGCCTCGGTTACCAGCGTTCTGGGAAACCAATTATAAACGTTCCTTCTTGACTGCCGAAATAATGTTGGACAAGAATAACATCAAAGTGCAAAGTGTAACGCAACAGCAATTCACCACCTCACGGTGATATATCCCTATATAAATTTTTGGACCATTTTCCATCTAATACCTACAGATTCGGTGTTCCGTTCAACATAACGACCAATCAAATATTTAAAATACCAAACTTTAAGGAATTCTTTGTGCAACATCTCCCCCTTACACCCCAAGTTAAAATCATTATCCGAAATTATCAAATTTGAGTTTTGTACAAAAAACTAAAACATTTTATTTTATTTTCGTAGATCTAGATTTCAAATTATTAGTTTTAAACTGAAAATTCCAAAACTGTGGTTGATAGTTATTGTGTGTTCGGCTAGAGCTGACTAATTTATTTTCTTCTTTCTGGTGACTCTCATATGCTCAGAGAATCGTTTTCTAATGGTTCTTCTAGTTTGGCCGATGTACTTGTAGTTGCAATTCCCGCACTGTATTTGATATATTCCTGAGATCTGATGTTCTGATTGATAAAAAATTGTTTTCCGTTTTTTGACGTTTCGATGTTGTGGTTTCTTCTAAATATTTCCTTTGTTTCGTGTGGCTTACTATTTTATTTATAAAATTATTAATGTCCCCGTTTTAGCTGGCTATTTCATATATTGTGTTTAATGCTTTCTTGTAGTATCCCATGTTTGTTGGGTTGAATATATCAACCTGTTTGCCATGCTGTTGAATGCTGCCGTTTTATATTGAATATGTTGGGCCTAGTCTGTTGTGATATTATATCTCCGCGTATGTGTTGGTTTATCACAAATTTTGCTCATTTCTGGTGATAGATATTTCAACGAAGTTAAGTTTTTTTCCTGTTCCTCCTCTACTGTGAATTTAATTGATGGATGTACGGCGATGATCATTTCTAATGTGGTTTCCATTTTTCTCCCGTTTACTATTGCGGATATACCGTCTACTCGATGGGTTTAATTAAAATATGTCTTCCTGAACTGGATGTATCTTCTTTACAGAATTTTGCAAGAATCACGTATGGTTTGGTGGTGTTTGCTGGTCCATTTTCTTTAATAGCCAATATTTCAGATATTCTCTTGCCTTTTTTGGTGGTATTTTAGGATACAGCGAGACCACATCGAATGATATTAATGCTTCGTGTTTCTTCACCCTCTTCCTTTTAGTTTGATTGACAAAGCCTATTGTGCTTTTTACTTCGAAGCTGCCTGGTGGTTTAATTATTTAAATTTGTTTCATTTCCAATTTGTAATCTTTTGTGTTGATGAATTGGACGTTTGAGTTTATTGGTCCCCTTTTTTGTTCTGTTTCATGTGTTTTTGGTGCTGAGTACAAAACTGGAACTCGTGAATTTTCTACTCTTAGTTTGAAATTGATGTATAAATTGTTCTAAACCTGATTTTGTATTTTCTGTGTATGGCCCTTCTTTCAACATGTCAAGCCCTCATTTTTCATAGTCTTCTGTATCCATTATCATTATAGAATTATTTTTATCAGTTTTTATATAGATGGCGTTTTTGTTTATTAGATTTTTGAGTATTTTGAGTTATATTTTATTTTTGGTATTTCTTTAGTGTTTCTTTTGTGAGTGTATTTTTCTGATTTCATGGCGAATTTCGGTTTGTCGTTGCTGTGGTATCCGCTTGATCTTGCTTCTATGTCCATTACATAATCATAATCTTCAATTTGTAGCTGTTTTGATGTTGTTGCTTGTTGTTACCCTTTGGTTAAAAAATCCACTTTTTCTTTAGATGTTAATTGTGATGACAAGTTTTGTTCGAAATTTGATATAATTTTGAATGTTTTAGAATCTGGGTTTCGTGCTTGTGGCGGTGTTATGCTTTTGATCTTTTTATGTAATCCACTGCATTTTGGTTCATAAAATACTTCATAACGAAGCTGTCAAAATCTAGATCTACGAAAATAAAATATAATTGTAATATATAAATGTGTTTGAATTTTTGTACAAGCTCAATTTGATAATTTCTACGAAGCTCAAAACAACAATATTTATAGTGGGTACTTTACTAAAAGAGCCAAACCGAATTGGTCTTACTGTCCGCTGATATAATTTTTGATATTTTTACAATTTTTTGGTTACACAATTTTCTTATATTAATGATCAAAAGACATCTCTATCCTAACATGAAAAACTTAATTTGCTACTTTTAACAGTACAATTTTTTCCTCTTGAGTTCTGCTTGATCTAGTACATTATGTGTTTCAAGTTTCTACCTGTCAAAACAAATAATTTTTAATAACATATACTTCATAACGGTAAAATTGTATCTGATTTGTAATTAATTATATAATTTTATTTGGACTTTTAACATTTTAGGTTGCGGTTGGGTTCTAGCACTGGTTATCATCGAAAGTCACTTTCATTTATAAGACAACTTATAAAGATCAACTGGATGGAATGGGCCACTTTCTGTCGCCGTGTAAAAGGGTCATAAACATATACTTCGACACAAGCAGGAAATCCTGATTTTAAAACATACGAAATAATATCAAATTGCGTACAAAACTTGTCATCTAAATCAACATCAAAAGAAAACGTATATTTTTTTTAACAAAGAGTATAACAACAAGCAACAAAACCAGAAAACCTTCAAGTTAAAAATTATGATTACGTAATGGACATAGAAGGAGAATCGAACGTCGACCACAGCTACGGCAAACCGAAATTCGCCATGAAATCAGAAAAATAATCTCAAAAAAGAAACACGAACGCACTACCAAAATGCAACACCTACATAAAAACTGAACAATTTCACCTACATAAAAACTGATAAAAAAATATTTCAAGTATGATAAAAAACACAGAAGGCTATGAAAAATGAGGACTTGACATGTTGAAAGAAGGACCATATACATAAAATACAAATTCAGGTTTAGAACAAACTATACTTAAATTTCAAACTAAAAGTAGAAAACTCACGAGTTCCAGTTTTGTACTCAGCACCAAAAACACATGAAACAGAACAAAAAAGGGGACCAATAAACTCAAACGTCCAATTCATCAACACAAAAGATTACAAATTGGAAATGAAACAAATTTAAATAAATAAAACTACCAGGCAGCTTCGAAGTAAAAAGCACAATAGGCTTTGTCAATCAAACTAAAATAAAAAGGGTTAAGAAACACGAAGCATTAATATCATTCGATGTGGTCTCACTGTATCCTAAAATTCCACCAAAAAAGGCAAGAGAATATCTAGAATATTGGCTATTAAAGAAAAAGGACCAGCAAACACCACCAAAGCATACCTGATTCTCGCAAAATTGTGTAAAGAAGATACATCCAGTTCAGGAAGACATATTCTAATTAATCCCATCGAGTAGACGATATCTCCGCGATAGTAAACGGGAGAAAAATGGAAACCACATTAGAAATGATCATCGCCGTACATCCATCACTTAAATTCACAGTAGAGGAGGAACAGGAAAAAAACTTAACTTCGTTGAAATATCTATCACCAGAAATGAGCAATATTTGTGAGAAACCAACACATACGCGGAGATCTAATATCACAACAGGCTAGGTCCAACATATTTAATATAAAACGGCAGCATTAAACAGCATGGCGAACAGGTTGATATATTCAACCCAACAAACATGGGAAACTACAAGAAAGCATTAAACACAATATATGAAATAGCCAGCTGAAACGGGGACACCAATAATTTTTTATATAAAATAGTAAGTCACACGAAGCAAAGGAAATATTTAGAAAAAACCACAACATCGAAACGTCAAAAAACGGAAAACAAATTTTTATCAATCAGAACATCAGAGCTCAGGAATATATCAAATACAGTGCGGGAATTGCGACTACGAGTACATCGGTCAAACTAGAAGAACCATTAGAAAACGATTCTCTGAGCATATGAGAGCCACCAGAAAGAAGAAAATAAAAGAGTCAGCTCTAGATGAGCACACGATAACTATCAACCACAGTTTTGGAATTTCCAATTTAAAACTAATAAAAAGGACAGCAAGTCATAATAAATTAAATGGAGCAGAATCCTCTAGGATTATCAAACAAAAAACATTTTAAGATTTATTATAAAATAAGAGATCTGCTTCAAGCAGCTGAATTTAAAAATTCTTCTAAAGAAGCACCTCTTCGACAACCACAGGAACTGTGGGAGAATAGATTGCGTAGCAGGTAATAAGGTTGTGGTTATTGGCGGGCCACTTTTTTCATAAACAGCCATAAATTAAAACCCACTTGAGAGATGGGGCTTCGAGGAGCGACCACAACGTAATCTTCCCCATAAATATACGATGATCGATACAATACAGTAGGAAACGTAGCAGCAACGGATGATCAGAGAAGCAAGACGTTTCCCTGCGCTAACTATATATTAGAAGTTGGCATCAGGAAAGTTTTTAATTTTACCGTTATAAGAAACGGTACAAAGGGCGATAAATGTAGTATATCATTTAAATTAAATACAAAATATTTAAAAGAATTCAGAGAGAATTGTGAAAAGGTATAGGAGCGCCGTCTTTAAATAATTTCTGGAGTCCTATTTTCTCAAATATGAGGCTAATAATTGAATAAAATTTCTGAACTATTAATGGTTCATGAAATATATAAAAATAATAAAAAGCAACTGAAAGGAAAATACTGTGATGATAATTAGTTTTTAAGTATACACGGTTTATTGTGGTTTGTTGAAAAGTTTTTTATAAGATGAAGTATGTTGGCGAGTGTCTTAGAAATCAAAAATCCAACTCACATTTATTCGTGCGAATACTAAGATAGTTATTCGATATAGTATTGAATTTTTTACGGATTCGGGACGCAAACCCTATACAATCTAACCCTTGAGTCGCCTCTTACGACCAGTTTCGGCAACTGTGGCGGTATTCTTACTCCCCCCGGCCACAGGGGAAATTTATAGTTATTACAATATTATTTTTTTTTTATAGTGTAGGTGTGTAGAGAAGGCGGAAAACAAAAAATTGATCATTACCTTCATTTTTTTCAAATCTTTCAAGAATATTTATTAAAATTTAAAAACTATATATTTTCATAGGAGATGTTAATTTAAATCTTCTTAATATAAAGGAATAGAGGAATATTGAAATATTTTGATGGAATTTGCAACTTGATTTATCGCTATGATAAATCATATTTTAACCGATTGGTTACGTTACCAAAATTAATGATTTTGTGGGGAATGTTAAACAGCTTGTTTGTAAATTTTGTAATCGAACCTTGATTGCAGGTGAAGACCAATTAAAAGCAAATCTTTTCAAAATTACTACATTAACTTAAAATTACCGAAAATATACAGAATCTGTCAGAACGAATTTTATCCTTTCAGAATTAGTAAGGCTAACCATCAGAAATATTCGCAAACAATTTAAAACATTTTATTGTTAAAATTTTATTAGTTCAAACACAAAAATATTTAAAAAGAAAGATTATATAATACAGATGTCGCCATAGTAAATCGCTACAAAGCGCCGAGCTTGCCAGTATGAGAATATAAACAAGCCTAATTTTTTTTTGAATTTATTGATTGAAACTCTCATCCACTAAACTAGATCCGCCAAAACTAGATTCCGCTTTAGTTGACAGAATCACACAGAATTTAACCGAGCAAATATTTTGAACCCAATTTTTTATTGAGCCCTTTTACCATCTTTATTCAAAGGCTTCAGTAGATAATCTATGTTAATAAAATATTTTCTTACGTACAAATATTTTACAAAGCGCCATCCCACAAAGGAAATTCAAATGAATCAAAATAAGAATGTAAAGGTACTTGTAAAAAAAAGACATAAACAAAATACTATTTTGACAGAATGTGGATTTTACATAACAAAACTTCTTATCTTACAGGTAAATTACTACTAATATGATGTACATATAATAATTGCTGTTAATGTTATAGACAAATGTTGCAGTTACAAAGTGTAAAATTGTTGTAAAATTAAAATTGTTTATCCGCTTCTGTTAACGTATACCACCGGACAGGTAGTGGGGAATTGAAAAAAAATATTTCCCTAATCGACATAGCAATTTATTCCAAAGATGCATTTTGCAAATGCAAAAGTACGAAGATTTATCCTTGAGGAATCACCAATAAGCCCAACAGCTAGCAAGAACAATAACAATAATAATAGTAATAATGAGAGATAAAAACCTTCACTTTAAAGTCGTATGGTCATAAAAAAATCTCTGGCAAAAACCCTTGTTATGAAATTAAGTTTGAATTTTTTTTCTAAGCTTCACGGACTTACTATAAGCAAATATACTATAAGGTAATGCAGAATTTGAAGATTAATTCGTCTTATAGGTATAGGAAACTTCTTAGATACGTATTTAGGTAGTCATTAATGGCTGGGTGAAAGGCAAAGAATTTTACAATTTGCACCGAGCCGTGATAAGACCAAATGTTTTTAACTTGGAAAAAAAATCAATAAAAATATAAAATCAACTAGCGTCAAATAGCATATGATGTAACAAATAAGTACTGTGCATAAGTAAAATGAACGGTGTAATACGTATCGTGCGCTGTACATTAAGTACAAAAACGTAAAACCAGCAGCATGCAATCTAGCAAAACAGGAATTCAAAGAGGAAATTAAAATTATTACCCGATGAAATAACTTCTTCAGAAGTAATTAGTCCGCCTTCGCATCAGGAAGTGACAAATGCATTGACAATTTTAAACCAAAAAACTTTTAACATCAAAATGAAATTTAAAGATTATGTCAAATTTTTTTTGGTATTAAAATTATCATCCTATCTTCCCATCTCGAAATTATTTCTATCTCGAATTTTTTTTCAGTCCCTTGGAACTTTGAAATAGACAAAGTTACCTGTAATTACAACATTTATTTTATAAGAAATGTTTGTTTTATAAGAAAGCGTTACATAGACATGTAATGTGAAGAAAACATTTTTCTTCTTAAATGTGAAAAGATGATCAAAGCATTCAAAAAAAAAAGTTTGATCCAAAATTTAAAGCAATTTTAATTTTTTTTAAGCTGCAAAACCAAGTATTTCGTTGGTACAAATCAAAGTCAAACTATGTATGGAAAATCAACGGATAGTTGAAAAGATACCCCCCTACACATTGTTAGCTTTAATACAAGCACCAAAACTAAATTTTCACAAAGTGATCAGAAAGTAATTATAATAATATTTATAATATTATTTACTATAATACGATCAATAGTAATAATAACAACAACAATAATAATAATAATCAGCCGTTTCCGTAAATTTCGGAACTAAAAACAAAAGGAGTGATAATTCTAAAGGAGTGATGATTCTAAAAATAAGTTAGCCAAGTCTTAGAAAATTGTTGAACCCCATAAAGCAGGGTGGGATAAAAGATTTAAAATTCTAAAAATAAGTTTAATCATACAAATTACCAATCATCACTGAATGAACGATCAATCGAATTATTCAATGAAGAAGGCGAGTTAATGGTATTATATTAAGTTGATTGAAAACTAACACAATTACTCCGTCTGTAATTATATTCAAACAAAATCGTAGATTGTAGAATATGATCCACCTGTACAGTATCGTTATCAGAGGAGAAAAAATGCATAAATTCGCAAATACGTAGTTGTTTTTTATTTTTTTATATTTTTTTTATAAAAAGAAAGTATTGTATTTAAAGTACTAGTATCTTATTTATAGATAAGGAAATATATATTGTATGGGTAATTGAAGCAGGGAAACTTTCGAATTTCAAAATGAAACATACCGATTAAGCCCAATTTTTGATAAATAGTGCTCACGGGGAGAAATAAGTTAAAAAGAAAATTTAAAATTGCGCCTGAAAGACGAAACAAATAAAACCCAATTTCTAGAAGAAACCAGAAATAATTTAAGCCTAATTTTAAACCTTTCCAAAGGCGGCTACACTGACAAAATTTGTGGTTATCATAGAAATATGATTTTCATAAATTTTCATTCATAAATTGGGGGACAACGAACTAGCCCCTAAACGATACTATATTAAAACAACAAAATACAGAGGTATGTAGGTATGCAGTACATTTTTAAAAACAATAAAACTAAAAACAAATATTACAAATATTTAAAAGATGCAAGTCAGCTGGTTCAAATTATAATCAAAAGTAGGTTAAAATAAATGTTGAATGTGCCATAAAAAATTAGGCATCATTGTTTAAAAAGTGTATTAAAATATTTACGACCAGTTTGAATCAGGCAGTTAAAACATGTTTCAGAAGCGACAATAAGTCAACCTAATAATAATCTGAGTAATAATAGTATGTACTGTAGTAGCGGAAATAATAGTAATAACAATAACACGCGTTGCAAAAGACCATCAAACCATTGAAAGAACGTAGATAGTGGTTCATCATTATAAACAGTATAAAATTAAAGGGCTACACATTGAGCTGCAGTAAATAAGTCAGTCATGTCTCGAAAAAAATTATTGAATCCTATAAAGCAGAGTGGGATAAAAAAATTAAATTATTAACTATCAGTCATAACAAATTATTAAACATCACTGAATAAGAATGAACCATCAATCGAATTATGTATTCTACTACGTAGTTTGGTGACCGCAATTCAATTGTAAAATTAAAGTAAAAGATCTAAACCAGGCATTTAAAAAATATCTCGCAAGAAAAAAAAACGTATTTTTGGTTAAATCTCAAAAGATAATGTCCTAGTCTCGAAGAAATTAAAAAAATAAGTAATATTTTTCCAGTTGGAAAAAAAATTTACTAAAAATTTTGGAAGTAAAACTGTGTGGTTTATGTAAATTTTATATTTACTTAATAGATTAATATTGTAATAAATTGATAGTGTTTAGTGATTAAGTGATTAATAATAAACTCCAGATTACTATTTTGCTATTTTTGCAATATAGTAAATTTTGAAAAAAAATTGTTATGTGTAAACAAAACAAAAGATAAAAGTAGTTAAAACTATTAAAACAGAAAACCAAAGCTATATGCTTATGGCTGTAACTGTTAAAAAGAAGAAGGTCGCCACAAACGACAAATAATTAAAAAATACTTAAAACGAGCAGTAACTAAAGGTAAGCTGCTTCAAATAAAGAGCAAGTCTAGGTGAAAGTAATAACAATAATAATATTAATAATAGTAAAAATATGATTAATAAGGAAGACTAGCTTCAAATCGTATGATTAGTAGAAAAGAATTCTCGGTTAGGGAAAATTCAAAAATTATTTAATAATTCTGCATTAAAGAAATGCCAAACTAAACTCATACATATGAGAGCATTTCAACCATAATAACATTAAGCCGCCCGACGGACGAATTTTATTCAAAAACTCTCAACGATATTTTCGCTTTATTCACACGCCGAACGGAGAAAAAATATGAGCAAACAATATAAAAATATAAATGGTTTGACGTCAGACAGTGGCAGTTATGATATATTTATATTTATATATAAAATTGGAGGTTACATAAAGTGATTTAAGCATTAGTTAGGTAGCAATAAAATTCAACAAATATTAATATTCACTTCGCGCATGTAATCTGTTTATCTAATTTGTAGTGTATGTGTAAATCTGCAGTATAGAAATATTGATCCATTTGAATTTAGATATCAAATAAATACATTTCGTAGTTAATTTAAACTAAAAACCAAAGCTATCAGCTAATGGCGGACACAAAGATCACAAAGACGGCACTCTTCTATTAATCTGCACACTTCGTTATAAGAAAGCTGTTACTCTTAAAAAGGAGGAATTCACAACAAGCGACGCTAAAACGTGTGTTCTTTTTTTTATTCTGAGTTGGACAATGGGATAATGGCGGATGTTATTCTTAAACGGTATTACAAAATGCATACCATGTTGTGTACACTACAATCAACACATATTAAAAAATACTTAAAACGAGCAGCAAATAGTTATCAGCTTATTCACTAAAGGGAAAGTCTAGGTTAAAAATGCAACAAAACGTACCCCGATGTCAATACAGAAGTATGAAGATTTATCCATGAGACATAATCGAGGCAATAACGATAATAATAATAGTAACAATATAAGTAATGAGGAAGAATTGTTTCAAGTAGTATATTTAACATTTTTTTTTAATAATTCTGGATTAAAAAAATGCCAAACTTAATTAACACATATAGCAGACGACAAAAAAACTGGATGAATGTATAAAAAATATAAATGGGCTGACGTCAGGCAGTGGCAGTAAGAACATATTTCGGAAAAATACTCAAAAATACAATCCACTCACAAATGACAGACAACACCAAACTCAAATGAATTCATCATTTATAGTTAGCGAGGAGGTTAATCATTGAAAAAAATTATGTAATTGTCATTGATAAAGTATACATTTAAACGCAGTTGCAAACGATATAACCAAAATTGGAGGTTACATAAAGTGATTTATGCATTATTTAGTAAGTAATCCAATTTTTCATACATAAAAAAAACAAATATTAGAAATAATTAAAAGATGCAGTAATCAGCTGGTTCAAAACCAAATCAAAAGTTTAACTAAAAAAATAACTATTTGAAGATATTTAGATGGTTCATTGACCTAATATTATTCTATGTAGCAATAAAAATACCAGTAATAATAATAGGAATAATAATACTCGTCTTGCAAAGAGTTTTTGTACAGAGGATCATTGAACTATTGCAAGAACGTAGTGGTCCCTCCTTATAAACAATATAAAAAGAAAGGACTGAATCAATTATATGACGAAAGTTGGTTAAACCCGCATGTCGAATGTCCCGATGCACTGGTATAGATTAGGACAATACCAAATTTTAAAAGTTACAGAGTAAAAATTGCTAAGTATTTATTTAGCTATAATTGGGCCATATATGAGGAGAGCCTTGTTAGAATCGCATGTTCGGCGCACAACAAACTAAAATCTAGGCTTATAAATTATGCAAACAAGAATCTGATTGAAAAGAAAATTTAAAAATATTTAAAAGGTATCATAATCAGTAGTCAGCAGGGTCAAACAAAGGAATAAAGATTGTTAGGCAAAACCATAAACATCTCACTGTACTTAATCATTATCAAGACATAACATAAAATATTTATTAAAAAATATTTAAAAGGAGCAGTAACCAGCCGTCAACTGGTTCTAATAAAGGAGAAAGCTCTTGGCTAAACGGACTTTCCTCAATTCACTCAAGTATTTATAGAAGTACTAGTAGCATTAGTAATAATAATCATAGTTGAGTTCACTAAGTGATAATATTAATAATAATAATAATAATAATAATAATAGTAGTTATATAATAATAGTGCTAGAACTGCTTCTATTATTCATGAAACCGGTTATAAAACGTAACGCTGGTGAATTAAGCTATCAAACGAATACATTTTGTATTTTATTTTAAACTAAAAACATGTATGAAACAAATGGAGGAAACAAATGGAGGATGCACTTCCTGCATGTAATAAATGCAATTTAAGTTAGGTTATTTTATTAAAATATACTAAACGAATATAAATATTTACTTCGCGCATGTAATATCCGCTTATGTAATTTACAGTGCATCAAAAATAATAATAACTACAAAGTGAACTAAAAAAAAGTAATAATGACCACTATCATAATAATAATTGCAATAATAATAACTTAAGTAATAGTAAAAATATTAATAGCAATAATAACAACAACAATTCAAACAATCATAGATTTCCGTAAATTACGATTATGAAATGGTGCGACCAATATGGGACGCATGAACAGTCGTTATTTAACCAGTGAACAGTACAAGTTAAAATTCGAGAAGTAAACAGTATGAAAATTAGTCACTACAGTAAAAGTGAACTAGTGAGCAGCGAACGAAATAGGGTTGAAAAATAAAGTTTATAAACTTAAATCGCTGAGTATTTTTATTTGCAAAATCCAGTACGAATCCGTATCAAACTTCCGAAATTCGTAACAATTTGTAATCAAATTTATTTTGCATTGGAAAAGGCAACATCATTTTTAAACAACACAAGTGTTATAAATATGAACTAGCTGCAGTAAAACTATTATATTAGATAGAAATATAAACAATAATACATTTTCTATCAAGGGCTGAGAAGGGACAAAAAAATTATTTGCCTAATCGACATTGCAAATCCAAATAGAAAACACTGAGAAAACACAGAAATAAAACAAATACAGATTCAAACAAATTTGATTTGAATTTTGAACTTCAACCTAACCTATAGGCGCAAAAATATGAAGATTTATCGTTGAGGAATCGCCATTATAAAAATAACAAGAGTAATAATAATAATAATATCTGAGTATTAATATCTCTGAAAAAATTTAACAATTTAAAAATGTTGCTTAGTAAATATTTTTTTTTTATTTTTATTCCACAAATAGAGGTTGCACTTCCTGCATGTAATAAATGCAATTTAAATTTATTTGGGAATTGTTGCTTGAATGAAATGTAAAATTATAATATTATGTTAAAGTGAGGTTATTTTAATAAAATATACTAAACGAATATTAATATTCACTTCGCGCATGTAATTATCCGCTTATGTAATTTACAGTGCATCAATTAGATGAGACTAAATCTGTGTACATGGTGTTAGGTATAAAATACAATAAAATGTATTGGTTACTGGAAAGAAACTCTCATCTATATATCCCTAATACGCTTCTGCTTTATAAGCAAGTATGGAAGCCTGTCTGCGCTAAGTGCTAAAAAACATCGTCAACGCAACATGGTTTGTCAGAAATAGCAGCATCCACAAAGACCTGAGCGTAGAACCCACCAAAACCGAAATTACGAATTTTGCTAGGAGTCATGAACGACGGGTTCTTCACCATTTCAACATAGGAACCATCCAGCTACTGGATAATATAGTTAGAAGACTCAAAAGAGTAAAGTGTTTTGAGTTAAGTTTAAATTTAAATAAATTGAGAATAGTAGAATTAGCTGACGACGAGTCAAGATTTGAAACTAGTTCGAAATAAAAAATAAATAAAAAGTAACTCTGATTTATTCAAAATTAAAATTAAATACAGAAGAAAAAACTTTACAGTGATATAATGGGGTTTTAGCTAAACTTTATGGTTTACCTAAAATTAAAAAACAGTTTTTGGATTTTCTACAACAGTAGTATAAAATTCATTTGAATTTATCAACAAAATTAAAAATGGTGTTCTACCTTCTGATTATATTATTTTATCTTTAGTTGTAAAATTTGTTTGAAATATTTTTTCGATTCATGATAGATAGCGCTGTAATAACGATATTAAATTTACATTAACACGTGTTCAATGTAAATACTTGAAATTAGTTTTAAATTGGGAACAAAAAAAAATTAAATAAATAATATTTTTTTTTAAAATTAGCCGTAGCAAATTTTATCAGTAATGTATATCCCCTCCCTGAATGATTATATTTTGGTAATTGATATTTTTTTCGTAGATTTGTACAAGTTCTTTGTCATCTCATTTGAATAAATTAGAACATAAAACAAAAGTTTCTAGTAGACAAGTGTTAGAGATGATTCATATTAAGAGCAATCAACGTTCCTCGTTGTAATAACGTAATGTAATTATCAAATTTTTTATTGTGATTCGGTTCTAGGATGGTTTATGCTTTTAATTTTGTTTTGTAGTACAGAATTTTTTACAGCTGTTTTCTAATTTTTTTTTTTCGACGATTGTCGGTTTATCAAAAGTTTTTTTGAATTCTGTTTGAATCATTTTAAAAGAAAGAAATAGTTTTAGTTGTAAATTTTTCTTTTAGTATTTTTATTAAAATTTTTTTTAAATGTTTGTTATCCGAAAAATATTTTTACATCCACTGGATAGTCATGTTCATTATTTTAAAACTGCCTGAATACATAAAAGTAGCCTTGATCTCGTAAAAGGTCAAATCTGAAGAGGATCTCAATACTAAGGACAAATCTGAAGAGGATCTCACACTATAAGAAGATCATAGTCCAGCCCCGCATACCAATAAGTCGAAAGGTTGCAGTGGCAGTCCTAAGACAACTAAGGCATAGTTGCTTATTTTTCCAGGAAACGGAAATGATATCACATTTCTGAAAGACACCGGCCCAGACTTACAAGTAATTTCATACCAAAGATACACAAGCTCAAGAAATGTCGCAATCTAAATAGGGATTGCTGGTCTTATCAGGAGAAAATATTTTAGTAAAAAATACTCACGACACCAAATTATTAAACGTTGAATTTGGGTTAAGACCGTAAAAGATCAGAGGTTACTCTGACATAACATAAGATATTTATTAAAAAATATTTAAAAGGAGCAGAAACCAGCGGTCAACTGGTTCAAATGAAGAAGAAAGTTCTAGGCTAATCCTAGTGCCGAATTTGCAATAAAAATAATGCAGATATACAAGTAGCTCCGAAAATATCGAATCTCATAGAGCAAGTTGCCACAACAAAATAAAATCTATCGTTATTACTCATTCGGCCAAGAACATGGTTGAAGTCTCAGTCACAATTTCTGACCGTTAACCAATCTTACATATACAAAATTTCTTCATGCAGTTAATTTAAATGCTTCCACACCATTTGGCTTATTTGAATTCAATCGAATGATATTTGGTCGTAAAAATGCGGCAAAAACATTACTCGTTAAAGATCTGACAGGAAACAACGCCAATTCCAATTGGACTAATCTTGCAACCAATACTAGAGTTTGTCGTCAAAATAAACACTGCAAAATGCGTGCTAAGTCACTTGACTTTTTTCGTCACAAAATTACCTCTAGGTTCTGGTAATCGGCCATCCGAATGATCAATTATTACGGTTAGGGACTACCAAATGACCGATTTATACCAAAACTCGCTGATACTTCCCTCAATGCAATCAAGTAATTATAGTAGTACTAGTAGCAATAGTAATCATAATAGTTGAGTTCACTAAGTGATGATAGTAATAATCGTAATAACAATAAAATAGTGGTGCTAAAGCGTCTGCTATTATTCATCAAGCCGTCCATGAAAATTAATCAAATGTTATTCATAACATAAAACGATTACAAGAAAATCAAAAAACCGATAAAAATAGTAATAAGCAGTGTACAGTTCATTCAAAATAAAAACATGTTGTATTTTAATTTAAACTAAAAACCGAAGCTATCAGCTAATGGCTGAAGAAAATATCAAAAAGACGCCATTCATAATTTTTTATAAATTGCACACTTCGTTATAAGAAAGCTGTAACTCTTAAAAATCAGAAAGTCATAACAAGCAACACAAAATAGTTTGTTCCATTTTTTTTATTCTGAACTATAAAAAGGGAAATGGCGAATATTATTCTAAAACGGCATTACGAGGTTTGTGTACACTACAAGCGGCTTATATTAAAAAATACTTAAAACGAGCAGTAACTATTGGTCAGCTGTTTCAAATAAAGAGGAAGTCTTGTGAAAGTAATAATAATAATAATAATGGTAACAATATGAATAATAACGAAGAAAATCTATTAGTCGTATGGTTAGTAGAAAAGAATGCTCGGTTATGGAAAATTCAAAAATATTTAATATTTCTGGAATAAAGAAATGCCAATTGGCGGAATAGAGCGGAGAGCAATTCAACCATAATAGCGCTCTGCCGCCCGAAGGACGAATTTTATCCGAAAACTCTCAACGATACTTTCCTTTATTCATACGCCGAACGAAAAAAAAAAAAAAAATAAGAGTAAAAAATATAAAAAATATCAATGGGTTGACGTCATGCAGTGGCAGTTGGAGAATATTTCGAAAAAATTTAATTACAATGATTTCATCCCATTATTTATAGTTAGCGAAATGGCCAATCATTAAAAGAAATGTAGATAATTAATAAAGTATACATTTAAACGCAGTTGCAAATGATATAACCAAAATTGGAGATTACATAAAGTGATTTAAGCATTATTTAGTAAGTAATCCAATTTTTCATACAATAAAAAAAAACAAATATTACAAATATTTAAAAGATACAGTAATCAGCTGATTCAAAACCAAATCAAAAGTAGGTTAAACCAAAAAAAAAGCAATTTGAAAATATTCAGATGGTTCATTGACCTAATATTATTCTAGGTAGCAATAAAAATACCAGTAATAATAATAGTCGTTGTCTTGCAAAGAGTTTTTGTACAGAGAACAATATTGAAACAACGTCTATATATGAGAAGAGCCTTGCTAGAATTGCGTGTTCCAGCGCACAACAAACCTAAATCTAGGCTTATAAATTATGCAGACAAGAACATGATTGAAGAGACGAATTAAAAATATTTAAAAGGTATCACAATCAGTAGTCAGCAGGGTTAAACAAAGGAATGAAGATTGTTAGGCAAAACCATAAATATCTCACTGTACTCATCATTATCAAGACATAACATAAAATATTTATTAAAAAATATTTAAAAGGAGCAGTAACCAGCGGTCAACTGGTTCTAATAAAGGAGAAAGGTCTAGGCTAGACGGACTACCAAACGACCGATTTATACCAAAACTTGCTAATACTTTCCTCAATTCACTCAAGTAATTATAGAAGTACTAGTAGCATTAGTAATAATAATCATAGTTGAGTTCACTAAGTGATAATAATAATAATAATAATAATAGTTATATAATAATAGTGCTAGAACTTCTTCTATTATTCATGAAGCCGGTTATGAAACGTAATGCTGGAGAATTTAGCTATCAAACAAATACAATTTGTATTTTATTTTAAACTAAAAACATGTATGAAACAAACGGAGGATGCACTTCCTGCATGTAATAAGTGCAATTTAGGTTAGGTTATTTTAGTATATTTAAACGAATATTAAAATTTACTTCGCGCATGTAATTATCCGCTTATGTAATTTCCAGTGCATCAATTAAATGAGACTCAATCTGTGTAAATGGAGTTAGGATTAAAATACAATAAAATGTATTGGTTACTGGAAAGAAACTCTCATCTATATATCCAACATAGTTTGTCAGAAATACCAGCATCCCCACAGATCTAATTAGAAGATCAAGAAATGTCGCAATCTAGCTGAAGAAATGTCGTAATCTAAAAAGGGATTGCTGGTCTTATCAGGAGAAAATATTTTTGTAAAAAATACTCACGACACCAAATTATTAAACGTTGAATTTGGGTTAAGGCCGTAAAGGATCAGAGGTTACTTCAATACAGATGGTTACTTTTTTTTTTTTTTTTTTTTTTTACTTAATTACGCTTAATTTATAAGAATGGATTTTTAAAAGTGAATCAGGCAAGAAACAGTTAGTTGTTGGCCCATAAAATGCATTACCACCACAAAAAGAAACACAAAATAATAATAACTACAAAGTGAACTAAAAAAAGTAATAATGACCACTATCATAATAATAATTGCAATAATAATAACTTAAGTAATAGTAACAATATTAATAGCAATAATAACAACAACAATGCAAACAATCATAGATTTCCGTAATTCACGATATTGAAAGAGTGTGACTAATGTGGGATGCATGAACAGTCGCTATTTAATCAGTGAACAGCACAAGTAAAAATTAGTCACTACAGTAAAAGTTAGTTAGTGAGCAGCGAACGAAAAAGGGTTGAAAAATAAAGTTTATAAACTTAAATCGCTGAGTATTTTTATTTGCAAAATCCAGTACGAATCCGTATCAAACTTCCGAAATTCGTAACAATTTGTAAACAAATTTATTTTGCATTGGAAAAGGCAACATCATTTATAAACAACACAATTGTTATAAATATCAACTAGCTGCAGTAAAACTATTATAACAGATAGAAATCTGGGCTAAAAAGCGACAAAAAAATTATTTGCCTAATCGACATTGCAAATTCAAACAGAAAAACACTGAGAAAACACAGAAATAAAACAAATTGGGATTCAAAAAAATTTGATTTGATTTTTGAACTTCAACCTAATCTATCTATAGGTGCAAAAATATGAAGATTTATCGTTGAGGAATCGCCGTTATATAAATAACAAGAGTAATAATAATAATAATAATATTAGTAGCAATAATGATGACTACTCTGAGAAAAATTTAATAATTTAAAAATGTTGCTTAGTAAATATTTTTTTTAAATTTTTATTCCACAAATGAAGGATGCGCTTCCTGCATGTAATAAATGCAATTTAAATTTATTTGGGGATTGCTGCTTGAATGAAATGTAAAATTATAATATTATGTTAAAGTGAGGTTATTTTAATAAAATATACTAAACGAATATTAATATTCACTTCGCGCATGTAATTATCCGCTTATGTAATTTACAGTGCATCAATTAGATGAGACTAAATCTGTGTACATGGTGTTAGGTATAAAATACAATAAAATGTATTGGTTACTGGAAAGAAACTCTCATCTATATATCCCTAATACGCTTCTGCTTTATAAGCAAGTATGGAAGCCTGTCTGCGCTTAGTGCTAAAAAACATCGTCAACGCAACATGGTTTGTCAGAAATAGCAGCATCCACAAAGATCTGAGCGTAGAACCCACACAAAACCGAAATTACGAAATTTGCTAGGAGTCATGAACGACGGGTTCTTCACCATTTCAACATGGGAACCATCCAGCTACTGGATAATATAGTTAGAAGACTCAAAAGAGTAAAGTGTTTTGAGTTAAGTTTAAATTTAAATAAATTGAGAATAGTAGAATTAGCTGATGAAAAGTCAAGATTTGAAACTATTTCGAAATAAAAAATAAATAAAAAGTAATTTTGATTTATTCAAAATTAAAATTAAATACAGAAGAAAAAAATTTACAGTGATATAATGGGGTTTTAGCTAAACTTTATGGTTAGCCTAAAATTTAAAAACAGCTTTTGGATTTTCTACCACAGTTGCATAAAATTAAATTGAATTTATAAACAAAATTAAAAATGGTGTTCTACCTTCCGATTATATTATTTTATCTTTAGTTGTAAGATTTATTTGAAATATTTTTTCGATTCATGATAGATAGCGCTTTAATAACGATATTAAATTTACATTAACACGTTTTCAATGTAAATACTTGAAATTAGTCTTGTATATTTTAAATTAGGAACAAAAAAAAATTAAATAATATTTTTTTTTAAAGTAATAAAGTACCTGCTTTAGCCGTAGCAAATTTGTAACGGAATGTCATCTATTTCCGTTACTATTGCTAACCTATCCCAATATTCTACATATTACATATTAGCATGACCTTTTCGAGACTAACATCTCTAAATATATTTAGCAAAATTCACCGTCATGTTAAATTTCCACATTTCTGTGATATGGCGATCAAATTACGGTATGAATAAAAATTCATATTATGGTTGAACGGGCATACACTTAAATGTAATTCGATCATTTCGTTTGCGATTAATGTTTGTTTTCTTGAGGTAAACGACGTAGGTAATGAACTATGTATTTACCGATGGAAATTATATTTATCGATTTTGCTGAATGAAATTTTTTTTTGGTTTCAAATTTTGCGCGTGGCCACGAGTAAGCAAAATTCATGGCACATTGGTTTTGCTATTACTATGGCATTTTGTGATGATTTCACAAAATTTTGCGAATATTTTTTTTGGTATGGAGGTTTTCGAGTAGTCAGTGTTGAGAGAGACCAATGGGCCGTCAAGTTAACATTAATTTAGTATATTTTTAATTAATTATTTTGTGTGGTTTTATGTGATTACACAATAGGAAATTTTTATAAACTCATATAGCCTATCATTTTTCCTAACAAGCGCGGTGGCATACCACTGCTACATATAAATAATTAGGTACTAATATTTTGGTAATAATAATGATTCAGGCCCAGGAGGCCAAATTTTGAGATGATAGACTAGTTTTTTTTAATACAAAAACGGTTGGCGTCTCACCGACCGTTTCCGCAATGGGCTGATTGCCCAATTCATTATTTAAGATCGCTCACTTCCATCCGTACCCGTCTTATTTTGTTACTTCCGGCGGTAATCTAGGCCGCTATTTTTGTATCCCCATCCCCACGGCCAATTAACCTTTACCGCTGAGCTAGCGGGTTAATGCCGCCTTCGGGGTGCATTTAAAAGGATAGTGGCAACAATAAATGTAACTAAGGTAGTCCTGTCGACGATAGTGACACGTTAGTTAACAAATTTTATCAGTAATGTATATCCCCTCCCTGAATGATTATATTTTGGTAATGGATATTTTTTCGTAGATTTGTACAAGTTCTTTGTCATCTCATTTGAATAAATTAGAACATGAAACAAAAGTTTCTAGTAGACAAGTGTTAGAGATGATTCATATGTTGTAATAACGAAAAAATTAATTTTTTTTATTGTGATTAGGTTCTAGGGTGGTATATGCTTTTAATTTTGTTTTGTAGTACAGAATGTTTTACAGCGGTTTTCTAATTTTTTTTCGGCGATTGTCGGTTTATCAAAAGTTTTTTTGAATTCTATTTGAAACATTTTAAAAGAAAGAAATAGTTTTAGTTGTAAATTTTTCTTTTAGTATTTTTATTAAAATTGTATTTTTTTTATTGTTTGTTATCCGAAAAATATTTGTACAACTCCTGGATAGTCATGTTCATTATTTTAAAACTGCCTGAATACATAAAAGTAGCCTTGATCTCGTAAAAGGTCAAATCTGAAGAGGATCTCAATACGAAGGACAAATCTGAAGAGGATCTCACACTAAGAAGATCATAATCCTAATCAGCAAATACCTGCCCCGCATACCAATAAGTCGAAAGGTTGCAGTGGCAGTCCTAAGACAACTAAGGCATAGTCGCTTATTTTTCCAGGAAACGGAAATGATATCACATTTCTGAAAGACACCGGCGCAGACTTACAAGTAATTTCATACCAAAGATACACAAGCTCAAGAAATGTCGCAATCTAAATAGGGATTGCTGGTCTTATCAGGAAAAAATATTTTTGTAAAAAATACTCACGACACCAAATTATTAAACGTTGAATTTGGGTTAAGACCGTAAAAGATCAGAGGTTACTCTGACATAACATAAGATATTTATTAAAAAATATTTAAAAGGAGCAGAAACCAGCGGTCAACTGGTTCAAATGAAGAAGAAAGTTCTAGGCTAATCCTAGTGCCGAATTTGCAATAAAAATAATGCAGATATACAAGTAGCTCCGAAAATATCGAATCTCATAGAGCAAGTTGCCACAACAAAATAAAATCTATCCTTATTACTCATTCGGCCAAGAACATGGTTGAAGTCTCAGTCTCAATTTCTGACCGTTAACCAATCTTACATATACAAAATTTCTTCATGCAGTTAATTTAAATGATTCCACACCATTTGGCTTATTTGAATTCAATCGAATGATATTTGGTCGTAAAAATGCGGCAAAAACATTACTCGTTAAAGATCTGACAGGAAACAACGCCAATTCCAATTGGACTATTCTTGCAAACATTACTAGAGTTTGTCGTCAAAATAAACACTGCAAAATGGTGCTAAGTCACTTGACTTTCTTCGTCACAAAATTACCTCTAGGTTCTGGTAATCGGCCATCCGAATGATGAATTATTACGGTTAGGGACTACCAAATGACCGATTTATACCAAAACTCGCTGATACTTCCCTCAATGCAATCAAGTAATTATAGTAGTACTAGTAGCAATAGTAATCATAATAGTTGAGTTCACTAAGTGATGATAGTAATAATCGTAGTAACAATAAAATAGTGGTGCTAAAGCGTCTGCTATTATTCATCAAGCCGTCCATGAAAATTAATCAAATGTTATTCATAACATAAAACGATTACTAGAAAATCAAAAAACCGATAAAAATAGTAATAAGCAGTATACAGTTCATTCAAAATAAAAACATGTTGTATTTTAATTTAAACTAAAAACCGAAGCTATCAGCTAATGGCTGAAGAAAATATCAAAAAGACGCCATTCATAATTTTTTATAAATTGCACACTTCGTTATAAGAAAGCTGTAACTCTTAAAAATCAGAAAGTCATAACAAGCGACACAAAATAGTTTGTTCCATTTTTTTTATTCTGAACTATAAAAAGGGAAATGGCGAATATTATTCTAAAACGGCATTACGAGGTTTGTGTACACTACAAGCGGCTTATATTAAAAAATACTTAAAACGAGCAGTAACTATTGGTCAGCTGTTTCAAATAAAGAGGAAGTCTTGTGAAAGTAATAATAATAATAATAATGGTAACAATATGAATAATAACGAAGAAAATCTATTAGTCGTATGGTTAGTAGAAAAGAATGCTCGGTTATGGAAAATTCAAAAATATTTAATATTTCTGGTATAAAGAAATGCCAATTGGCGGAATAGAGCGGAGAGCAATTCAACCATAATAGCGCTCTGCCGCCCGAAGGACGAATTTTATCCGAAAACTCTCAACGATACTTTCCTTTATTCATACGCCGAACGAAAAAAAAAAATAAGAGTAAAAAATATAAAAAATATAAATGGGTTGACGTCATGCAGTGGCAGTTGGAGTATATTTCGAAAAAATTTAATTACAATGATTTCATCCCATTATTTATAGTTAGCGAAATGGCCAATCATTAAAAAAAATGTAGATAATTAATAAAGTGTACATTTAATCGCAGTTGCAAATGATATAACCAAAATTGGAGATTACATAAAGTGATTTAAGCATTATTTAGTAAGTAATCCAATTTTTCATACAATAAAAAAAAACAAATATTACAAATATTTAAAAGATACAGTAATCAGCTGATTCAAAACCAAATCAAAAGTAGGTTAAACCAAAAAAAAGCAATTTGAAAATATTCAGATGGTTCATTGACCTAATATTATTCTAGGTAGCAATAAAAATACCAGTAATAATAATAGTAATAATAATACTCGTTGTCTTGCAAAGAGTTTTTGTACAGAGAACAATATTGAAACAATATAAAAAGAAAGGACCGAATCAATTATATGACGAAAGTAGGTTAAACCCGCATGTCGAATGTCCCGATGCACTGGTATAGATTAGGACAATACCAAATTTTAAAAGTTACAGAGTAAAAATTGCTAAGTATTTATTTAGCTATAATTGGGCCATATATGAGGAGAGCCTTGTTAGAATCGCATGTTCCGGCGCACAACAAACTAAAATCTAGGCTTATAAATTATGCAGACAAGAACATGATTGAAGAGACGAATTAAAAATATTTAAAAGGTATCACAATCAGTTGTCAGCAGGGTTAAACAAAGGAATGAAGATTGTTAGGCAAAACCATAAATATCTCACTGTACTCCATCATTATCAAGACATAACATAAAATATTTATTAAAAAATATTTAAAAGGAGCAGTAACCAGCGGTCAACTGGTTCTAATAAAGGAGAAAGGTCTAGGATAAACGGACTACCAAACGACCCTTGCTAATACTTTCCTCAATTCACTCAAGTAATTATAGAAGTACTAGTAGCATTAGTAATAATAATCATAGTTGAGTTCACTAAGTGATAATAATAATAATAATAATAGTAGTTATATAATAATAGTGCTAGAACTTCTTCTATTATTCATGAAGCCGGTTATGAAACGTAATGCTGGTGAATTTAGCTATCAAACGAGTACATTTTGTATTTTATTTTAAACTAAAAACATGTATGAAACAAACGAAGGATGCACTTCCTGCATGTAATAAGTGCAATTTAGGTTAGGTTATTTTAGTATATTTAAACGAATATTAAAATTCACTTCGCGCATGTAAATATCCGCTTATGTAATTTCCAGTGCATCAATTACATAAATGAGACTAAATCTGTGTACATGGAGTTAGGATTAAAATACAATAAAATGTATTGGTTACTGGAAAGAAACTCTCATCTATATATCCCTAATACGCTTCTGCTTTATAAGCAAGTATAGAAGCCTGTCTGCGTTAATGCTAAGAAACATCATCAAAGCAACATGGTTTGTCAGAAATAGCAGCATCCACAAAGATCTAATTAGAAGAACAAGAAATTTCGCAATCTAAATAGGGATTGCTTCTCTTATTATTATTATTTATTCAAAAAATATAACGAATTTTGTGCCGAAAAAACGACAGAAGCAAATTCGTGTAATACATAAAAAAACAACATAATCCTAATATTTACAAAATTATATGATTTTTATCTCATCTTTTATCACATTTTATATGACATCGGTATAAAATGTGATAAAAGCTTACAATAAAATGACTAAGATACTACTACTATTACTACTACTATTACTACCATTACCACTACAACTACTTTTACTACTAACTTTCAACTTCATAACATGTGACTAAATACATCAAGTTTTATGTAATAACCCTGAATAAAAAGGAGATATCAACAGTTTCAAATAGCCATTGTTTAACTTTAGGTAAAAAGGACTTCAAATGAATGTCCTTCTTAATGTAAATTGGTAACGCATTAAAAAAGGTAGGTGCAGTGACCTGAATAGAGCGTCGGAAGTGGTCATTGAAGAATCTTGGGATGTTACAAAGAAATTGATGGTTACCGCGAAAATTGTAACGAAAATCGCTTCTCATTATTTGTTGACCACTTCGATTAAAAAAAACTCTCAATACCTTATAAACATACAAATGTTTCAACGGCAAAATATTCGTCGTAAAGAATAAATTCCATGATGGTTCAGTTCTTGGTTTCTTTAGATATATTCTCAAAATCATTTTCTGTAGAACATATAAAGGATACAAAGTAGCAGCATAACAACCACCCCAGCACGACAATCCATATTCCAATTTAGCCATAACTAGTGCATGGTAAGCTATTTTTAGAACCGACGGAGGGCAATAGTCACGAAGAAGGTAGAAAATTCTAGCAGTTGATGACAGATACTGGTTGACAGAATTAACATGCGTTTTCCAATTAAGGCAAGTGTCCAAGTGAACACCAAGATATTTAAACGAGTCAACTTGTTCGATATCAAAACACTCAGAGTGGCAACCACTAGACGCACATTCATACCTGCTGTGATTAGTCACCCGCGGCAAAATAGACATATTAAAGCTACCAGACAATTTAAACAACATGAATTTAGTTTTCCGGCTTAAGATCAGGCGATGCTTGTCGAACCATGAGAGTAACACTTTTAGATCAGAATTGATCATCGAAATAACGTTGCTGGGAGAATTCCCACAGTAAGCCAGAGCTATGTCATCAGCAAATCCGGTTGAATAACCATGAAGATTCAATTTAAATACGGAGTTTGTATAAATGAGAAACAGCAGAGGGCCTAATACTGAACCCTGGGGAACACCAACGTCAATAAATTTCGGATCGCCTAAATTATCATTAATCTTAACTCTCATCGATCTACCATCTAAATACGATGCAAACCACGTATTTGCCACTCCCCTAAACCCTATATCATACATAATAGATAGCAGAAGCTTGTGATCAACCATATCAAAGGCTTTAGCTGTATCAATAAATAAAGCACTGCAACTATTACCTTTATTTAAACCAACGTTGATTGTATTTAGAAAATCTAACAAGGCTGATTCGGTACTCATACCATGACGAAAACCATGTTGATGGATACTCAGCACACCCGTTTTATCTAAAAAACTGGAAACCCTATTTTTAACTACCTTTTCAAGAACCTTCAGGATTACTGGCTGCAAGGCAATAGGTCTATAATTACCTTTATCAAGGCGATTACCCTTCTTGAAAAGGGGAATTATAGTTGCTGTTTTCAGTCGATCGGGTACAACTCCCATCTCAAAGGAAAGGTTGAAAATGTGTGCAAGAACGGGACTAATATGCCCAGCAATGGCTTTTAATATATAATTACTCAGGCCAACGTTATCAATTGAGTATTTAGGTTCTAAAGCACAAATAATTGAAAAAACTTCATTACTAGATACTGGGGTCATAAAAAATGTTGTCGGACCGAAATCAAAAGGCAAATCGAAACTAGATGACGTGTTGATAGAGTTAAATTTAGCACCTAAATCTTTAGCAACACTAGAAAAATAACAATTAAACTCATTAGCAATTTCTAGATCACTCGTAAGAAGTTCTCCGTTCTGTGCTAAAATAGATTTGACTAGTGAAGTTTTATGTTTGCGAGTCAGAATCTCGTTCACTAAAATCCAGTTTTTTTTTATATCACCGCGGTTAGCAGAAAAACGCTTAGAATAATAGGTTTCCTTTTCTATTTTGATATCTGCGTTAATTATGGTGCACATTCTGTTATAGCTATCACGAAGTACTGCATTATCAGGACGCCTATTTAACTTAGACCGCAGTTTATTCCTTTTATTAACACGTCGCGCAAGGTCAAAGGAGATCCAAGGCTGCAGGCGTTTAATTTTAGACGAGCAATATGTATAGCAGCTTTCCAAGATAGTTAAAATATTATCCAAAAATACCTCAAGAGCTAGCGATGGATTGTTGATGTTAAAAATGAACCCCCAGTCCATATGATCCAACCTTTCATATAACAACAACAGATTGAGTTTCTTTCTACTTCTCGTGGAATTTTGGTTCAAATTAGACCTTGGTAACAGTATCTGAGAAGCCTTAAACCGTATCTCAATCAAGTGGTGGTCAGAAATTTTTAAGTCCACAGCCGATGTTCTTATACCTGAAAGATCATTAGACCTAAGTCTAGCAAAAAAGTGGTCAATACACGTTGAAGAAGTAGCAGTAACCCGCGTGGGAGTACCAATCAATGACTCAAGCCCAAAACATGACATAAGGTTTAGATAATCAATACTGTTGCTTGGAAACCCGAGAATATCAATGTTAATGTCTCCAAAAACAAAAAGGTTTTTTGACCTAATACTGCCCAAAACCTCGGCCACTTCCCGAGCATAGACACTCACAGCTGTAGATTGAAGTCGATAGATGCATAAAAAGACATATAAATCATTTGAAAATCTCCACTCAACCTTTATGACATCGGCTGATGGTAAGTTATGGGCACTAACTGAGCAATCTAAATTAGAATCAAAAAACACGGCAACACCACCTGCTCTATACTCCTCTTATCGGGAGAAAATATTTTTGTAAAAAATACTCACGACACCAAACGACATTAAACGGTAAATTTCGGTTAAGGCAGTAAAGGATCAGAGGTTACTCCAATACAGATGGTTACTTTTTTTTTTTTTTTTTTTTTACTTAATTACGGTTAATTTATAAGGATGAATTTTTAAAAGTGAATCAGGCAAGAAACAGTTAGTTGTTGGCCCATGAAATGCATTACCACCACAAAAAGAAACACAAAATAATAATAACTACAAAGTGAACTAAAAAAAAGTAATAATGACCACTATCATAATAATAATTGCAATAATAACTTAAGTAATAGTAACAATATTAATAGCAATAATAACAACAACAATTCAAACAATCATAGATTTCCGTAAATTACGACATTGAAATGGTGCAACCAATATGGGACGCAGGAACAGTCGTAATTTAACCAGTGAACAGCACAAGTTAAAATTCGAGAAGTAAGAATCCACCGAAACCGAAATTACGAAATCTGCTAGGAGTCATGAACGACGGGTTCTTCATCATGTCAACATAGGAACCATCCAGCTACTGGATAATATAGTTAGAAGACTCAAAAGAGTAAAGTCTTTTGAGTTAAGTTTAAATTTAAATAAATTGAGAATAGTAGAATTAGCTGACGAAGAGTCAAGATTTGAAACTAGTTCGAAATAAAAAATTAATAAAAAGTAATTCTGATTTATTCAAAATTAAAATTAGAAACAGATGTAAAAAATTTACATTGATATAATGAGGTTTTAGCTAAACTTTATGGTTAACCTAAAATTTAAAAACAGTTTTTGGATTTTCTACAACAGCAGCATAAAATTAAATTGAATTTATAAACAAAATTAAAAATGCTGTACTACCTTCTGATTATATTATTTTATCTTTAGTTGTAAGATTTATTTGAAATATTTTTTCGATTCATGTTAGATAGCGCTGTAATAACGATATTAAATTTACATTGACACGTTTTCAATGTAAATACTTGAAATTGGTCAAAAAAATTAAATAAATAATATTTTTTTTAAAGTAATAAAGTACCTGCTTTAGCCGTAGCAAATTTGTAACGGAATGTCATCTATTTCCGTTATTATTGCTAACCTATCCCAATATTCTACCTATTTACATATTAGCATGACCTTTTCGAGACTAACATCTCTAAATATATTTAACAAAATTCACCGTCATGTTAAATTTCCACATTTCTGTGATATGGCGATCAAATTACGGTATGAATAAAAATTCATATTATGGTTGAACGGGCATACACTTAAATGTAATTCGATCATTTTGTTTGCGATTAATGTTTGTTTTCTTGAGGTAAACGACGTAGGTAATGAACTATGTATTTACCGATGGAAATTATATTTATCGATTTTGCTGAATGAAATTTTTTTTTGGTTTCAAATTTTGCGCGTGGCCACGAGTAAGCAAAATTCATGGCACATTGGTTTTGCTATTACTATGGCATTTTGTGATGATTTCACAAAATTTTGCGAATATTTTTTTTGGTATGGAGGTTTTCGAGTAGTCAGTGTTGAGAGAGACCAATGGGCCGTCAAGTTAACATTAATTTAGTATATTTTTAATTAATTATTTTGTGTGGTTTTATGTGATTACACAATAGGAAATTTTTATAAACTCATATAGCCTATCATTTTTCCTAACAAGCGCGGTGGCATACCACTGCTACATATAAATAATTAGGTACTAATATTTTGGTAATAATAATGATTCAGGCCAAGGAGGCCAAATTTTGAGATGATAGACTAGTTTTTTTTAATACAAAAACGGTTGGCGTCTCACCGACCGTTTCCGCAATGGGCTGATTGCCCAATTCATTATTTAAGATCGCTCACTTCCATCCGTACCCGTCTTATTTTGTTACTTCCGGCGGTAATCTAGGCCGCTATTTTTGTATCCCCATCCCCACGGCCAATTAACCTTTACCGCTGAGCTAGCGGGTTAATGCCGCCTTCGGGGTGCATTTAAAAGGATAGTGGCAACAATAAATGTAACTAAGGTAGTCCTGTCGACGATAGTGACACGTTAGTTAACAAATTTTATCAGTAATGTATATCCCCTCCCTGAATGATTATATTTTGGTAATGGATATTTTTTTCGTAGATTTGTACAAGTTCTTTGTCATCTCATTTGAATAAATTAGAACATGAAACAAAAGTTTCTAGTAGACAAGTGTTAGAGATGATTCATATGTTGTAATAACGAAAAAATTAATTTTTTTTATTGTGATTCGGTTCTAGGGTGGTATATGCTTTTAATTTTGTTTTGTAGTACAGAATGTTTTACAGCGGTTTTCTAATTTTTTTTCGGCGATTGTCGGTTTATCAAAAGTTTTTTTGAATTCTATTTGAAACATTTTAAAAGAAAGAAATAGTTTTAGTTGTAAATTTTTCTTTTAGTATTTTTATTAAAATTGTATTTTTTTTATTGTTTGTTATCAGAAAAATATTTGTACAACTCCTGGATAGTCATGTTCATTATTTTAAAACTGCCTGAATACATAAAAGTAGCCTTGATCTCGTAAAAGGTCAAATCTGAAGAGGATCTCAATACGAAGGACAAATCTGAAGAGGATCTCACACTAAGAAGATCATAATCCTAATCAGCAAATACATGCCCCGCATACCAATAAGTCGAAAGGTTGCAGTGGCAGACCTAAGACAACTAAGGCATAGTCGCTTATTTTTCCAGGAAACGGAAATGATATCACATTTCTGAAAGACACCGACGCAGACTTACACGTAACTTCATACCAAAGATACACAAGCTCAAGAAATGTCGCAATCTAAATAGGGATTGCTGGTCTTATCAGGGAAAAATATTTGTGTAAAAAATACTCACGACACCAAATCATTAAACGTTGAATTTGGGTTAAGACCGTAAAAGATCAGAGGTTACTCTGACATAACATAAGATATTATTCAACAAATATTTAAAAGGAGCAGTAACCAGCGGTCAACTGGTTCAAATGAAGAAGAAAGTTCTAGGCTAATCCTAGTGCCGAATTTGCAATAAAAATAATGCAGATATACGAGTAGCTCCGAAAATATCGAATCTCATAGAGCAAGTTGCCACAACAAAATAAAATCTATCCTTATTACTCATTCGGCCAAGAACATAATTGAAGTCTCAGTCACAATTTCTGACCGTTGACCAATCTTACATATACAAAATTTCTTCATGCAGTTAATTTAAATGCTTCCACACCATTTGGCTTATTTGAATTCAATCGAATGATATTTGGTCGTAAAAATGCGGCAAAAACATTACTCGTTAAAGATCTGACAGGAAACAACGCCAATTCCAATTGGACTATTCTTGCAACCAATACTAGAGTTTGTCGTCAAAATAAACACTGCAAAATGCGTGCTAAGTCACTTGACTTTTTTCGTCACAAAATTACCTCTAGGTTCTGGTAATCGGCCATCCGAATGATCAATTATTACGGTTAGGGACTACCAAATGACCGATTTATACCAAAACTCGCTGATACTTCCCTCAATGCAATCAAGTAATTATAGTAGTACTAGTAGCAATAGTAATCATAATAGTTGAGTTCACTAAGTGATGATAGTAATAATCGTAATAACAATAAAATAGTGGTGCTAAAGCGTCTGCTATTATTCATCAAGCCGTCCATGAAAATTAATCAAATGTTATTCATAACATAAAACGATTACAAGAAAATCAAAAAACCGATAAAAATAGTAATAAGCAGTGTACAGTTCATTCAAAATAAAAACATGTTGTATTTTAATTTAAACTAAAAACCGAAGCTATCAGCTAATGGCTGAAGAAAATATCAAAAAGACGCCATTCATAATTTTTTATAAATTGCACACTTCGTTATAAGAAAGCTGTAACTCTTAAAAATCAGAAAGTCATAACAAGCAACACAAAATAGTTTGTTCCATTTTTTTTATTCTGAACTATAAAAAGGGAAATGGCGAATATTATTCTAAAACGGCATTACGAGGTTTGTGTACACTACAAGCGGCTTATATTAAAAAATGCTTAAAACGAGCAGTAACTATTGGTCAGCTGTTTCAAATAAAGAGGAAGTCTTGTGAAAGTAATAATAATAATAATAATGGTAACAATATGAATAATAACGAAGAAAATCTATTAGTCGTATGGTTAGTAGAAAAGAATGCTCGGTTATGGAAAATTCAAAAATATTTAATATTTCTGGAATAAAGAAATGCCAATTGGCGGAATAGAGCGGAGAGCAATTCAACCATAATAGCGCTCTGCCGCCCGAAGGACGAATTTTATCCGAAAACTCTCAACGATACTTTCCTTTATTCATACGCCGAACGAAAAAAAAAAATAAGAGTAAAAAATATAAAAAATATCAATGGGTTGACGTCATGCAGTGGCAGTTGGAGAATATTTCGAAAAAATTTAATTACAATGATTTCATCCCATTATTTATAGTTAGCGAAATGGCCAATCATTAAAAGAAATGTAGATAATTAATAAAGTATACATTTAAACGCAGTTGCAAATGATATAACCAAAATTGGAGATTACATAAAGTGATTTAAGCATTATTTAGTAAGTAATCCAATTTTTCATACAATAAAAAAAAACAAATATTACAAATATTTAAAAGATACAGTAATCAGCTGATTCAAAACCAAATCAAAAGTAGGTTAAACCAAAAAAAAAGCAATTTGAAAATATTCAGATGGTTCATTGACCTAATATTATTCTAGGTAGCAATAAAAATACCAGTAATAATAATAGTAATAATAATACTCGTTGTCTTGCAAAGAGTTTTTGTACAGAGAACAATATTGAAACAACGTCTATATATGAGAAGAGCCTTGCTAGAATTGCGTGTTCCAGCGCACAACAAACCTAAATCTAGGCTTATAAATTATGCAGACAAGAACATGATTGAAGAGACGAATTAAAAATATTTAAAAGGTATCACAATCAGTAGTCAGCAGGGTTAAACAAAGGAATGAAGATTGTTAGGCAAAACCATAAATATCTCACTGTACTCATCATTATCAAGACATAACATAAAATATTTATTAAAAAATATTTAAAAGGAGCAGTAACCAGCGGTCAACTGGTTCTAATAAAGGAGAAAGGTCTAGGCTAGACGGACTACCAAACGACCGATTTATACCAAAACTTGCTAATACTTTCCTCAATTCACTCAAGTAATTATAGAAGTACTAGTAGCATTAGTAATAATAATCATAGTTGAGTTCACTAAGTGATAATAATAATAATAATAATAATAATAGTTATATAATAATAGTGCTAGAACTTCTTCTATTATTCATGAAGCCGGTTATGAAACGTAATGCTGGAGAATTTAGCTATCAAACAAATACAATTTGTATTTTATTTTAAACTAAAAACATGTATGAAACAAACGGAGGATGCACTTCCTGCATGTAATAAGTGCAATTTAGGTTAGGTTATTTTAGTATATTTAAACGAATATTAAAATTTACTTCGCGCATGTAATTATCCGCTTATGTAATTTCCAGTGCATCAATTAAATGAGACTCAATCTGTGTAAATGGAGTTAGGATTAAAATACAATAAAATGTATTGGTTACTGGAAAGAAACTCTCATCTATATATCCAACATAGTTTGTCAGAAATACCAGCATCCCCACAGATCTAATTAGAAGATCAAGAAATGTCGCAATCTAGCTGAAGAAATGTCGTAATCTAAAAAGGGATTGCTGGTCTTATCAGGAGAAAATATTTTTGTAAAAAATACTCACGACACCAAATTATTAAACGTTGAGTTTGGGTTAAGGCCGTTAAGGATCAGAGGTTGCTCCAATATACAGATGGTTACTTTTTTCTTTTTTTTTTTAATTAATTACGCTTAATTTATAAGAATGGATTTTTAAAAGTGAATCAGGCAAGAAACAGTTAGTTGTTGGCCCATGAAATGCATTACCACCACAAAGAGAAACACAAAATAATAATAACTGCAAAGTGAACTAAAAAAAAGTAATAATGACCACTATCATAATAATTATTGCAATAATAATAACTTAAGTAATAGTAACAATATTAATAGCAATAATAACAACAACAATTCAAACAATCATAGATTTCCGTAAATCACGATATTGAAATGGTGCGACCAATATGGGACGCAGGAACAGTCGTAATTTAACCAGTGAACAGTACAAGTTAAAATTCGAGAAGTAAACAGTATGAAAATTAGTCACTACAGTAAAAGTGAACTAGTGAGCAGTGAACGAAAAAGGGTTGAAAAATAAAGTTTGTAAACTTAAATCGCTGAGTATTTTTATTTGCAAAATCCAGTACGAATCCGTATCAAACTTCCGAAATTCGTAACAATTTGTAATCAAATTTATTTTGCATTGGAAAAGGCAACATCATTTATAAACAACACAATTGTTATAAATATGAACTAGCTGCAGTAAAAGTATTATAACAGATAGAAATATAAACAATAATATATTTTCTATAAAGGGATGAGTAGTGACAAAAAAATTATTTGCCTAATCGACATTGCAAATACAAATAGAAAAACACTGAGAAAACACAGAAATAAAAAAAATACGGATTCAAAAACATTTGATTTGATTTTTGAACTTCAACCTAACCTATAGGCGCAAAAATATGAAGATTTATCGTTGAGGAATCGCCGTTATATAAATAACAAGAGTAATAATAATAATAATAATAATATTAGTAGCAATAATGATGACTACTCTGAGAAAAATTTAACAATTTAAAAATGTTGCTTAGTAAATATTTTTTTTTTATTTTTATTCCCTTATTACAATTAGTGCAGATAGGTGCTCATCAAACTGGAGGATTTTAGAAAATTTCAGTTCATCTGAATATTTTTGTAGATTTTGTCATTTAACTCTAAAAGAATTTAGAGAAAATTTCTTCACAAAAAGTAAGCTACGAAGCGCGACTGATTCAACAATTAACCTTTAGTGTAGCAGTCGTCGATAGTAAGGGAAAATTAATCTGAGCTTCAGAAAATCGCACATCAACTCAATTATTAAAACAGAAAACAAATTTATCAGACGGCGTGCTTAATTTAAAAAAAAGCAAACTAACGTTTAAAAAACTTTTACATGGCAACGAATCTTCTTAAACGAGAACCCTACAATTATAGAAGTCAAGGAACACTGGCCGCACCTGTTGTCGCAGAAATACCTGTGACTAGAATTAATTTTTCAATAAGACTGCAAACTGCAATCAAACGCCCAACGTCTTGGTAACCTCACCTCGGAGTAAAAAAAAAATCTGGCTATCACACAGAATAATCCAACATTTTAAAATTTTATACATATTTCTATTACAGATCAGGCTGAAAATGATAAAATCATTTACTTGTACATTGAGGGGCATTTACTAGATATTAAATGCAGTTTTAATATAAAATATATCCAGCAGAAAAGTCCCAGTCAATAGAAATAATGCAGCAAGCATTCTTGAATGTGGACGTTAATTTCTGTCGGTGAAAAGAAGAATAAAATAAATTTTAAATCGAAGTTGTAAATTTAACAAAAAAATGGTTTTATTGTGATTGTTCTGTATTTGGTATTTGTTGTGATTTTCACAAATTTTCCAACTTTAAGTAAAAAAAATTCAAAAATAGTTAGTTAGACAAATTAAAGTCTCAAATGAAATTTTACAAGGTTTAATCAAAATTTTGTTTTTTTACAAAATTGGAATATGTATTTTATTAATTCAAATTTTTGTATATTTTAAAATGTATTATTATTAGTTTTACGTAAGAAATGAATGAATGAATTTATGAAAATAAAATAAAAATTTACGTGAAATAGTTCGGCAATTTTGCCCACCAGAAAAGGTTGGTTTTGTAATTTATCTATAAAAGAGCAGAATTAGTACTGTAATATCAATGTAAATATGTGTCCCAAAAATAGGGCTATTCAAGTATCAAGTTTCGTATATGGGACAGTATGTTTTTTATAGATTCCAGAAAATGAATAAAATTTATAGGAAACACGGTCGGTTGGAAGTTGTTTTATCGAGTTGTCTCCTCTAGATCCGTTATATTTTGCTAGACAGGGCCACCTCGTGTAGGATGGGATTTTTTATCCCGTATAACGGTCCTGGAACGTGAGAGGCTGTGTGTTGCGCATCACCGTTCCCTGATTCTGGTCGAACATTTATTCAAATTTAACCAGATTTCTTGACCCCTCATTTCAAATTAAAATTATGATTATTTAAATCTGTATACAACCATAGTCAAACATAAATATAAAGACTGGTTATAAAGAGCGAGAAAAAAGTAAGTTCGGTAAAACTTAAAATGGGTAGATGTATACAGTGGAACCTTAGTAACTTATTCTTAATTTATTTTTTGTACTTTATTTTTGTAATGGAAATTGTTTTTAGATGTCGGTGTTGTGTTGATGAAAACTATATTTATGTTTGTTTATATACATATATGTACAAACATGTATACAACTCGTTGAAACTCCGTGATTGTTCGTTTTTCATTAAAAACAATACAAAACAAAATTTAGTCAGCGAGACAATTTTTCCATACATTAACATGAAAACGGATTTTATAAAAATGAATTCGAATATTTTTGACTCATTTCGAGAACTGCTTAGAATTAAGGATTTTGTAAATTTAAACTCGGCGTCTGTCTATTGAGTTTATAAAGTGATCTATCCGTAGATCGAATGAATCAATGGCAAAATAACAAACTTTTAAACCCATTTTGGATGCACAATAAGCGATCAACGGTTCATAGTTTGTGTTCATTATCCATAATTTAACTATTCATTATATATTGTGATGCTATTCTACTAAAGAATTTTTGAATTTTGTAACTAGAGATTCTGCAAAATTTGCAATCTACCATTCGCTATACGTCTAAACTAAAACAACGCGACTGATCGGGATGTAATCTTAACACACAGGATGGATACGATTATAAGGACCTTTTTATATTTTTACAATTACATATATTTTGAAGTTTTGTGATAAATACAACCACAAACCGGAAATGACGAGATTGGATATATTTTTTTTTAATTTATGATAAATCTTTATTTATAAGATATAGGTACGTCCCTAGGCTGTTGCAATTATTTTGGAAAACAGAATATATTTTTAGTGAGTACTAAACATTCCAAGAAAGACTTCTCTAAATGGCTTTCGTCGCGGCAATGGGTGAACTATTTTATTAAAAATTAAAAGTTTCGCAGCCGTTTCCAAATATCTACAATGTCTCTGATTCTTTTCTATACCAACCCCTCCTTCAGAAAACGATTGGTTTGTATCATAAAGTGTTGTGAATTAAAGAACTCTGAAAATACGATGTCGTTTCATTCCATAACGAAACATTAGAAACTTCAATAAGATTATAAATTAAATTTGCAGCAAAAAGAGTTTCTTATGATTTTTTAACTTTAACGGAAGCTACGATTTTTATAAAACTTGTCTATTAATTTCTAACAAAAAGATTCTATGTCGAATTTGTAACAAAATTTGTTCAGATCATTAATCTAAATTTTTAGTTGAAATGACGAGTAACAATTACAACTAAAACGGAATTTCACTAAAATTTGGCTTCTCTACCATCCTCGATTGACCCGGATGAAATTTCAGACGTAACATTTTTCCACAAAGTCAAACATCCTTAATTAAATGATGTAAATGAGGCTCAAGTCAAAGTGGCAGAAGTGAGTAGTACACGTCTAATGCTTTTCCTATATTAAAACGAATGCGTTTATAATCAGCCATTCGACTCTGTAATCATCCGGTCAACTTGGAAAACTCAGCATTTCTGTTGGCCAGTAAGATAGTACTACACAATTGTGATTTTGAATTAAAAAAAAAAATTAAATTGAAAACAGGTGATGGATAGTGAACGGCCTATCGATAGGTAGGTTAGCGGTGAATTAAATAAGCCGTCCCCAACCGCAGCACTGCTGGGAGGAGAGTCTCAGAGAACGGAGGAGTGGTTAACCTCTGTTCACCAAATTCTGAGTGCCTAGGATACCCAGTAAGGAAAGGCGAACTGATGGCACCCTAAAACCATCGACCACAACCACGGTGAACTGAGCGTCACGTCTCACTGCTCTCCCGGACCTCCAAGTAGTGAGTGGAGAACCCTATAAACGGTAATCCCATGAACAATGAGTGAGTGAATGTAGGTGAAGGACGGGGACGTGGGGGGCGGGACGCTCCGCTGGATTAAGGTGTTACGCGACCCGTGCTGATGATCGGCTAGACTGGGGGCCCATTTAACAAAGCCCAGTCATGAACGAAGCCCTCTGGATACCTGGCGACCTCCAGTTGTATTTAGCCTTGCCTGCGTACATGGATCTCTGCGCAGGTTGACCTATATTTCTCCGATACTCGTGGGAGAAAGATGGAAAATAAAAAACAAAACAAAAATAAAGGTGCCGGCACAAAAACAGGAGGAGGGGAGCAACTCTAACCGACAAGGTGGGGCTCCATCATCAGGGGCAAAGTTAAGCGAGACATTGGCGTCGAAGCCAGGTGGAAGCGGAACCGCCAAAGAGAAGAGCGGGGGATTGGGAGAGATCCCCCCAGCGAAGCGACGGTACAGGAAGAGACGGTCGGCATATAGAATTCTGGAAAAAGTGGCTGCGACCCCTGAGGGGCAGCTTACAGTAGAGCAGAAGGAATCTGTAACATGGGATAAGAAAACTGTCGGCTGCGATAGCTCGGAGAGGGTCCGTGTGTCTAAAAGACAGAGGTCCCAGGAAGAGCTTGAAACGGGCGGCAGTAAGCAGGCCAAAGTGCAAGCAGGCACGACGTCGGGTGCTCCTAGGGATCAAAAACTGAAACTATTCAATGAGATCCTAAAGAAACACGTGCTGGTGGTAGCCGTCATTGACAAAGGTCAGAAAGATGGGAGGATAGTGTATAATGCACTAAACTCCATTTTTCTGCGGATCCTGAGAGAAAATCCGGAATTCCCCCATCCTGCAGAGACGCGGGATGGTACCAGGGGCGCGTAAAGTTGACTGCGTGCTCGGATCAGAGATCGGTCGACCTTTGTAAAAAGGCAGTGGCCGAAGTAGGCGAGGTGTGGCAGGGCGCGAGGCTTCAGGTAGTGTGCAGGGAGGAAATCCCGGGCAGGCCGAGGGCACGTGTATGGCTGCCAACCGAGCCGGATAAGCCAGAAGAGATCCTCGAGATCATTCGGGCCAACAATCCCGATCTTCCAACGGAAGACTGAAGGATTGTCAAGCGAGAGGAGGCTAAGGGAGGCTTTAGATTGGCAATCATGCTGATCAACAAAGAATTCCTGGCTGCCTTTGCAAAATTAAAGGGAGTGATCAACTTCGGTTTCGGGTCGATCACCCTTAAAATATATAAAAAGGACGAGACCGATGCAACTGCAAAAGACCAGCCTGAGGGTGACGGTGAACGGACCCATCAGGAGACGGTCAAGCGGGCTGAGGACGTCCAGGACAGTGATGCTTCAGATGTGGGGAGCATTGTAAGGGGACACAGCCTTCTCTCTCTGGAGTCTGATGGGACATGCTGTCGATAAATAGCGGCCGGAACAACGATGGCACTATCCCGATGCAGGGAGTGCAGGAAGAGGTGAGTAAGGTTGACTACAATGGTTAGCATTGTTCAAATAAACCAACATCACACGAAGGCTGCCTCGGCAGCTCTCGTGCTCAGACTGACTAAGTCAGATGAGGACTTGGTGTTAATCCAAGAACCTTGGATTAACAATTACAGGATCTGTGGCCTCAGAATTAAAGGGTATAAATTACTCTACTCAAGCAACTCTGAGAAGATCAGATCGTGTATTTTAGCGAAAAATAATTTGAATATTTTTCTTCTTCCACAATTTAGTAGCGGAGACGTTACCGCCGTGGGCGCTGAGGTTGGCTGTGAAAAGCTATGGCTAGCCTCAGCCTATATGGATCGCGAGAAGGAGGTTCCACCGGATAACCTGGGGGAACTGATCCGAGAAGCAGATCAAAGAAAGGTAGGTGTTGAACTCAGATGTGATGCAAACGCGCATCACACAATATGGCGAAGCACAGACATCAACGAGAAGCGTGAGTTATTTTTTGCGACAGAAACAACGTTTCATATGATCAGAGGGCGGAGAGTGGCGAAGAAGCACTCATTCTCTGATCATCGATATGTAACATATAGCCTCAACATTAAACCTGTTACCCGGAAAACCTTTAGGAATCCCAGATGGACAAACTGTAAAAAAAAATGGGGAGATGTTGAAGGAATTATTGCCGCCAGAGGTCCCTGGATGCGGCCATATAAGTTTTTTTCAGTTTTTGGTCAATATCTCAAAAACTTCTAATAGTAACCAACAGTTTTGGTGTTTTTTGTAATAGCTAAGATCATACTGAGACTATATGGAAAATTTGGGGAAAATTCATAAACTAGAATTTTCACAAGAATTTTTTGATTTTCTACGGTCATATAAGTTGTTTTCAGTTTCGGGCCAATATCTTAAAAACTTGCACAAGTAACTAATACTTTCGGTTAATTTTCTAATTGCTTAGATTATTCTGAGACTATATGGCAAACTTGGGGAAAATTCATGGACTAGAATTTTCACAAGAATTTTTTGATTTTCTAAGGCCATATAAGTTTTTTTCAGTTTTTGGCCAATATCTCAAAAACTTTCACTAGTAACCAATAGTTTCGGTTGTTTTTCTAACAGTTTAGGTCATACTAAGACGTTATGGAAAACTTGGGACAAATTCATGGACTAGAATTTTCACAAGAATTTTTTGATTTTCCGCGGCCATATAAGTTATTTTCAGTTTTTGGCCAATATCTCAAAAACTTCCACTAGTAACCAATACTTTTGGTTAATTTTCTAGTAGCTTAGGCCATACTGAGACTATATAAAAAATTTGGGGAAATTTATGGACTAGAATTTTCAGTAGAATTTTTTGATTATCTGCGGCCATATAAGTTATTTTCAGTTTTTGGCCAATATCTCAAAAACTTCGACCAGTAACCAATACTTTTAGTAATTTTTCTTTTAGCTTACGTCATACTGAGACTATGTGAAAAGTTTGGGGAAAATTCATGGACTAGAATTTTTACTAGAATTTTTGATTTTCTGCGGCCATATATGTTTTTTCCAGGCTTTGGCCAATATCTCAAAAACTTCCACTGGTAACCAATACTTACGGTTAATTTTCTAATAGCTTAGGTCATACTGAGACTATGTGGTAAATTTGGGGAAAATTCATGGACTAGAATTTTCACAAGAATTTTTTGATTTTCTGCGGCCATATAAGGTATTTTAGTTTTTGGCCAATATCTCAAAAACTTCCACTAGTAACGAATACTTTCGGTTTTTATTCTAATAGCTTATATTATACTGAGACTATGTAAAAATTTTGGATTCATGCACTAAACATTTTTGAGTTAGAAAGTTCCTTTCCAAAGAAAGGTTTTACTAATAAAACTAGATTAGACGAGAATATTGATCTAAGCAATAATTTAAAAAAAATAGAAAAAACGTTACTATGAAGCAGCTCAACTTTCCTCAGCTAGATCATCTATCAGTGTTTCTGCCGAAGATTTTACCGAGGAAATTCTTACACAAAGATCTGTCGATACTGAAATAGGTGATGACAGCGACAGATTAAATATTAAATTTTTGAATGGCCTAATAAAACATCCACTTTTCTATCAGAAACCATATATGATAAACGGCGACCCTCAGAATTATGTAGTAGCCATTATAAATAATAAAAAAATTCTTTTTGACACATTTAGCAGCTTAAATGGTAGTACTAGGGTGGAAAATACAGCAATAGATATAATTCTTCAAATAGAACATAGTAAAAGCAATCCTAAGACATGTGATTTGATATCAATAGATTTTGGCACAGTTTTATTATTTACAATAGACTTAAGTTTACACCAGTTCGCAGAAGATTTTATAATAACAAACCAAAATTATTATTTCGAATTTTTAATCCGCGAGCAAGACATTTCTTTCTTATTGTTCCTAACCTAATCGAAAAAGAATTTATTATTTACGATTCGGGTAAAAGTTCGAGGAATGACAGGAAAGACATTTTGTTTCAATACAGTAAATATTACGAGAAATTTCAAAATTTTTTATTATATTATAATAAAAACATAAAGCAAATTTAATTAATTTAAAACTGAAAAAAAGTTTTTCCCGTTAAAATGTTATAAACAGTCTGGAAATTTTGATTGTGGAATTTTTACAATTTTGCATGCGAAATCTTTCATTAACAATATAGCAATTAACCCAAAATTCGAACTTAATTTAAAAAACAAGATTGCAATTCCAAACAGATATTTAGAGATATAGTCAAAATATGAGACACATATGTTTATTATGAGGAGAAGATGTTAATATCCGGGGCAATTCCATTCGTTGTTCGAATTGTCACAGGTATATACATGATAATGAAATAAACATTAATGTATCCCAATACGATATAACAAAAAATTTTTTTTGTTATTTGTGTCAAATTTAATTTGTTGATGTCTTTTTACTGAAAAATGTAAAGGTTTATTTTTCTGTTTAATTAAAAAAATTAATTTGAAACTTTCTAAATGAATTAGAAATAATATAGAATAAGACTTTAGTAATTTAGTTTAAAGAATACAATTTGTTTAATTTTATATGTTTAATTTATGTATTTTATAACAGAATAAACAATTATGCAATAATTAAATAATCTTTTAGTAATATTATATTGCATGAGATATTCAGCATATATGTACATAGTCGTACTCATATTCATGGAGCTATTGTAAGAAAAATTTCGTAAAACTAGATTAAATGTGAAAGATCTGAGCTTTGGACTAATATTGGATTCCTCTACCGTAAGTACATTAAAATTTCATTATATTTAGAATTTCTCAAAATAAATTTTGGGTTTACATTTACAAAAATTTGTGCCGAACACAAAAATATTTTCGCAACAAATCGTCGTGCGGAGTAAAGTGTCATATACGCCACTTGTAAAATTGTTGGGAAATCAAATTTTAAACTTTAAAAGAAAATTAACTTGGTTTAAAGATACAATTTTAAGTCGATGATAATTTTTTTCGTTAGTTTAATCTTTTCTTTATTTGAAACTAATTTAAAAATTTTGCTAAATCATACCGTGATCAAAATGGATATAGGACATCTCTCATATATTTGTAAAACTCATATTTTTTTTTTATAATTTAATTTTTACACTGATATAGGACATTAACAATAAAAAAAATAAAAACATTTTCCCAGAAAAAAAAATTATAATTCAATATTTTATTACTATTTTATTTATTTTATAAAAAAAATTAAAGCCGGTACCACTACTACGTGCATGGTGCATGCGGTAGTGGGTATAATATCATATTTTAAATTGTTCGTAATGCGTCGAAATTCAATTTGCGTCTCTGCGTGTTGAACCAAATAGCGAAGCAAAGCGGGATCTTCGTGTAATTATTACAATAACATTTAATTGTTTATAAAACAAATCACATATAATGCAGATTCATGATAGTATTTACTTTATTTATCTTTTACATTTAACTGAACACACAAATGGCGCTTTGCGAATAATAATTCAGTAACTGCTCTGAATTTAAAGAAAAATTTAAGACCTAGTCCTGCCTTGTTATAACTAAAAAGACCTGTCCGATGAATATGCATTAATTTTAAATGGAAAGTATCATAGTCAATGGCTCTTAAATGTTAAAAGAGAGATATAGAGTTATGATATTCAATTTGCAGAAAATCAAAAAATTTCTAGAGAAAATTCTAGTCCATGAATATTCCCCAAATTTCCCATATAGTCTCAGTATGATTTAAACTATTAGAAAATTAATCGAAAGTATTAGTTACTAGTGAAAGTTTTTGAGATATTGGCCAAAAACTGAAAACAACTTATATGGCCGCAGAAAATCAAAATATTCTAGTGAAAATTCTAGTACATGAATTTTCCCTAAATTTTCCATATAGCCTCTGTATGACCTAAGCTATAAGAAAATTAACCGTAAGTATTGGTTACTAGTGGAAGTTCAAAAAATTCTAGTGAAAGAAAATCAAAAAATTCTAGTGAAAATTCTAGTCCATGAATTTGTCTCAAACTTTCCATATAGTCTCAGTATGACCTAACCTATAAGAAAAACAACCGAAATTATTGGTTACTATTAGAAGTTTTTGAGATATTGGCCAAAAACTGAAAATAACTTATATGGCCGCACAAAATCAAAAAATTCTAGTGAAAATTCTGGTTAATAGATTTTCCCCAAATTTTGAATATAGTCTCAGTATAACCTAAGCTATTAGAAAACTAACCAAATGTATTGGTTACTAGTGAAAGTTTTTGAGATATTGGCCAAAAAATGAAAATAACTTATACTGCCGCAGAAAATCAAAAATTTTTGTGAAAATTCTAGTCCATGAATTTTCCACAAATTTTTCACATAGTCTCTGTATGACCTAAGCTATAAAAAAACTAACTGAAAGTATTGGTTACTAGTTGAAGTTTTTGAGATATTGGCCAAAGCCTGAAAAAAACTTATATGGCCGCAGAAAATCAAAAAATTATAGTGAAAGTTCTAGTCAATGAATTTTCCCCAAATTTTCCATATAGTCTCAATATGACCTAATCTATTAGAAAATTAACCGAAACTATTGGTTACTAGTGCAAGTTTTTGAGATATTGGCCAAAAACAGAAAATAAATTTATCGCCGCACAAAATCAAAAAATTCTAGTGAAAATTGTAGTACATGAATTTTCCCCAAATTTTTTACATAGTCTTATTATGACCTAAGCTATTAGAAAATTACCCGAAAGTATTGGTTACTGGTAGAAGTTTTTCAGATATTGGCCAAAAACTGAAAATAACTTATATAGCCGCGGAAAATCAAAAAATTTTAGTGAAAATTCCAGTACTTGAATTTTCCCCAAATTTTCTATATAATTTAAGTATGACCTAAGCTATAAGAAAAACCACCAAAACTATTGATTACTAGTAAAAGTTTTTGAGATATTGTCCAGAAACTCAAAATAACTTATATCGCCGAAGAAAATGAAAAAATTCTAGTGAAAATTCTGGTCCATGAATTTTCCCCAAATTTACCATATAGTCTTAGTATAGTTTAAGCTGTTAGAAACACAACCGGAATTATTAGTTACTAGTAGATGTTTTTGAGATATTGTCCAGAAACTCAAAATAACTTATATGGCCGCAGAAAATCAAAAAATTCTTGTGAAAATTCTGGTCCATGAATTTTCCCCAAATTTTCCATAAAGTCTCACTATGACCTAATCTATTAGCATAAAAACCAAAACTATTGGTTACTAGTCGAAGTTTTTGAGATATTGGCCAAAAACTGAAAGTAACTTATATGGCCGAAGAAAATCAAAAATTCTAGTGAAAATTCTAGTCCATGAATTTTCCCCTAATTTACCATATAGTCTCAGTATAACCTAAGCTATTAGAAAACCAACCGTAAGTATTGGTTATTAGTGGAAGAAATGTTGAAAGGACGGAATATTGTTAAATTTCAACATTTCATATACCGAGTTCCTTTACTTCAGAGATCAATCAATTTGCCATTTTAAGGATCACTTCTAATATTTTATTCGGCAGAGATGTTTTATTTCCGCTGGTAATTATGTACATTACAAAATAAATTCTTTTTAGTGATAGTACTGCCACTTGCGGCAAGTAGCGTAATCTCTTATTTTCCGCTGTCAAAATTCCGCTATCTTATACAACATCTTGTTTAGGGTATTCATTTTGATTAGAAGCTGTTTATTATCTAAAAGAAATAGACTTAAGGTTTAATATTCCACAATATCATTGTATTTCGTTTTTTAAATAATTCAATACAAAGTTATAATTAAATAAATATAACTGGATTTTTGATTTCAAGTGTGTTTAATAATTTATAACTTAATCTAATCTTATCTTAATCTAATCTTATCATTTAAATTCAATTTTTTCAAATTAAAATTAAAACTGAGGGCGGAGAATTATCACCACAAAAATTATCACAGAATTCGGGCAGCAAATTGAAAAAAAATTACTGTCAAATATTTGTGCTAGAAAATATTTATCACACAATTCGGACACAGTCTTAATCACTAATAATTTAAAGTTTATGGGAATAATTAATTTTCATTGAAGTTATGGTTATAGTTTATTTTAATTGAAGTAATAATGATTTGTTTTATATGTAAAGAAAATATATTTTTTTCCCACAATTTATAAAACATTTAAAGTTAATACACGGTTTAACCGGATTAGATAACTATTAATGCGCTGAAACAAATTGTACCATGAATTTTACCAATTTAAAAAATTTTAGAAAGAACTATACCGAATCACATCAATTGCCAAATATAGTGGAGTCCAAAAATCAAATTTCAACACCCAGTACTGCTCATAATAATATTTCGACGCAATCTAGTGAGGGCTTAAGTTCTACTAACGATATATAGTTATATAGTTCATTCTTTTCCATAAAAAATTTGATATACAAAATTAAGCGTCAATACACATTATTAATTTTAAGTTTATATATTCCAAAAATAATATTTCAAGAAAAGATGCAAACTGGATTCAAAGTAATATTAAACTATTTAATGAATCTTTATTGACAACAATAAAACAAATTGTTCTCCCACAAGTTTCTGCTGATTTTGAAAAATTAATTAAAGACTTACTTATTCCCTTTGAAATATTATTTGACGATATAAAAACTGAATATCGGCTTTTAAAAAAATTGAAAGAGGATGAACTATTTGATAGCCCAGTGGCCTATTGTATTAATAATGAAGAATTGGAAGTTATAATAATGAGCGAACCTGTGTTAAAATAAAAAAATGTATCCAGTTATTTTATTCCGTTGAAATTTTAAATAAAAATCTTTTCTAAGAAATATTACTTACTACGAAAAACAATAGAAAACACCAATATACTAAAATCCAAAAAATACTATTCTAATTTTGTTAATAGCGATACGTTCAAATTAAAAACGTCATATGTGGGGGAAGAGAAAACTATTATTCCATACAATAATTTTATGGACGATTTTGAGGTTAACAACCCCCCCGGTAGTAATTCTTCAGAACATTCAGTTTGGGGTATTTACTATTCTTTTCCTAAAATAACACAACATATGCAATCAAAATTGGAAAATATTTTCGTTGCTGGATTTATAAGACGTAAAGAGATGAAAACTTTAGGTCGTGCTTCGGCGTTCTATGAATTGATCAAGCAAATAAAATCTCTAGAGATGGATGGTGTTCATATTAAATGCAAAAACGAAAACAAATTGGTTTATTTTATTCTTGGCGTTATTTTAGGAGATAATTTAGGTTTAAATGAAAACTGTGGGTGACTTGATCCCTGAAAATTGTCGAGTTTGGACTGGTCTTATGGTCTTATTTATTACAAATAATAGATGTAAGTTTACTTCCTGTGATTAATCACGATAATATAGATAATTTACAAGACATTAAAAAACTACACAATCAGTTATACATTCAACTATTTAATAAACCACTTAAACCAAAGCATCATTTCATGGTTTGGCCTTTAATATACCAAAGTTGTTTTCGTTTTGAAGCTAAACATATAGAGTTTAAAATTTATGCTGCAAAAATCACTTCTCGAAAAAACATCGCTTTAACGCTTGCCATTAAGAGTTCTCTGAAATTTGCAAACTCCTTATCACAAAATTTTAACTTTTCCGAAAATAAAATTGTTTGAGCGGATTGAGTTACATATAAAAATACTAAGTACAAAAAAATTTTATACTTAATCAAACTACTAAATTCATTATTGATTTATAGAATAATTTTTTTTAAAAATGTTGAAAATGAAATAATTGTCATTTGTAACGAAATAATCATAATATGTAGTTTCATCCTGTAAATAATGAATAAAATAAATTTTGAATTCAAATTACATTACATTCATGACTTTTAACTTAACAATTTTAAATTGAAATTTTTTGTTAAAAAGTAAGTTAAAATTTTTTATTTCAAAAATATTCTATTTTTAACACAAACGATTTTGTACTTTTAGAAGAAAAGCTGATATTTTTAAAATGAAAAACATATTTTTTAGAAACAAAAATACCAATTTTTGTTTCAAATGTAACTTAAATCTTTAAGTAAATATCTCGACAATTGAAATCAAAATTTAATTTTTTAAAAGTAAAAGTCTGCAATTTTCAAGGCAACTATCAGCTTTTAAATCAAAACTTTATTTTTTAGTTCAAACGTTACTTTCATTTTAAAATAAAAGTATTTCAACATTGGGATTAAAAGTAATTTATTTACATTAAAAATTTCAGGTTTTTAAAACAAAAAATTTAATTTTTATTTCAAATGTAATTTTTTAAAATAATAGTTTTAGATTTTTAATATAAAAAATAAGGATTCTTAATTCAAAAACCTTCAGATTTTTGTGATTAAAAGTTTCATTTGATCTGAAAGTCCAAATTTTTACTTTGAATATCCCAATTTTTTAGTTAAAAAACAAATTTTTAATTCATAAATGGTTTTTAAAACAAAAGTAAAAATCCTTTTGGTCGCATTTCAATTGATTTTACAGATTTTTTTTTAAATCTAATGTATTTTTTTCTTACAGTGAACTGTTTAGCCAGTATAGATTAGAAGATAGTGCCATCTCTTATAACAATTTCCGTTCCATTGGACTAATTCTTAAATAAACACAATTAAACAAAAGAACCAGAATATTCCAAGAAAATAAAAGTTATTCTGAAAAATTATTTCACAACCTTTACTTAAAAAACATTACAATTAATTCTTATACAAAAAGGTAGAGTAAATCCAAAATGGTCGCAAAATAACAAAAAAAAAATGTGTGCTAATCCTAAATTTTATTTCAAATTTAATTGTTGGTCCTTAATTTAGGGATTCTTAACATATAATGAGATTCTGTTATTTACCTTGGTCTTAATATTATTTATTTGCCATTTGCATTTCATTTTTAGAAATACTAAAACCAGAAAATCCAGCAATTCAATGTTGTGACTAAAGCACGGATTTTCCTTATCAAACCAGCTTTTAAACGTTTCTAGGATATAGGAAAAATTTATACATAACTATTACAAATATGTTTTTTTATATTTTCAATTTTAGGTTTTGTTGCAATTACATGTTCTGTAACTTTTATATGATATTGAGATATTTTGAAAAATATATCGCTGGGAGCTTTCAGCTTTCCAAATTGACTATTATTCTTGTAATTTTTATAGAAAATGAAACACTCGCTTTTCATTCGAATTGAATCTCCTGGTTTAACGTAGAACCGTTTGTGGTGGAAATGCAAACAACAAAAATATACTTCAACGCAGATAACAATCGCTTCTTGTATTGGTTAGGTAACGCGATTCTCGTCTATTTCTCATCGCTCTGTCACATTTATTTATTTTATTATCTCGACATAAAATCTAAACAGCGCGATCACGCTGCTTGGGACTCAAACGGTTAACTGGAGCAGTTTTACATTCATAATTCTCGGTCAGGGCAATGGTTTCAATAAAGAGTAAATCCAATTTATTACCTTCTACAAGACTTTCCCTTTCATCCAAATTTAAATCATAAGAACCACGCGATCCTTCAATATTTTTTAAATTGTCTTTATTGATGTCCTTTAAAAATTCTGGTGTTATTATATCATCGTCATCCGATTCACAATTTACTAAATTAGAATTCTCAAAAAAATCTATAGACATAATTTGAGCTGCAATATTGTTAAACTCATGAAGAGTTGGATCTGAATTATTACTAGTCTAAATTTAAATTTTGATGAACTGTATTATTTTCCTTTAGTGCACACTTTTGGTAATTAGGATCGAATAGGATTTTGCTATTTAAATTATCGAACGTTTTATCTATTTTATAAAGAAAATTGGAAGTCAAAAAAACGTACGGCTTTGCTTTTGTAGAGAATTGGCCAAAATCAGACAATGTTTTAATTCCTACCACTATAGTTCGGCTCAATATTTGTGTCGCTATTTTTCAAAATGGTTTGGATAAATCTGGCATAAAGTTAATTTAGGACATAGCTTAGTAGACTTATTTTTTTCACTTTCATATAACTCCTTCAAAACGCATTAGCTTACAACTCCGTCTAGGTTTTCCAAATTTGTTTTGAGCAAGTTGTTCCGAAAGGAAAAAGGTTTTTAATTGTTATATAGGAAATATGACTGATTTCTTGCAATGTTAAGTAAATTAAATGCTTTTCGGTTGTTAGATCCTTGATCGCAAACCATTGCTAATACGTTCAAACCAACTTCTGTTAAAATTTTAATAGTAGACAACAAAACATCAGTTAATTGGTGTCCGTTTATATTTGTATCCCTGACATGATAATCGATCATATATTTATATTGCTGGAAAAGTCCGCGAATCATAAAAACAATAAAATAGTTAGCTATACTTGAAGACCGTTCGTTGTTTATTTGAGAAAAACCTAAATAAAATGTCACTGTGACGATCATATTCCAAGTATTTTTACTTCATCAAAAATTAAAACAACATGTTTGGCGTGACTTTCCATTTCATCTACTTTTTGTCTTAGTCCTTTTAAAATTGATTTATTTTAACCGGGTTTTAGGTTTTTAATTGGGGCTCAATGACGATTTTGCTAGCAATATTATTTTTAAATTTTCTCTTAAGAAATTATAGCACGACAGTGATTTATAATACATCTTTCGAGCAAGATTTTTATGAGAACAGTGTTATGGGTAAATCTAACGATGGTTTCGTTTTTAAAACATACACTAAGCACATGTAATTATTATTTTATTAATATTTATTAATATTTATTAGAGTATTGTAATTTATAATAATAGTTTTTAAATGTCAATTTTATTATTTATTTGTTTATAAGTATCAAACCAAATGTTGGAGCAGAGCTGAATTTCGGTAGTATTTTTATATCCAATTTCAGCTGGGTATTTCAGTATAGTTTACTACAACATTTAAAGCAACATATATAAATAATAAAAGTATATAAAGTAAATGAAGTATATAATGTTATATATAATATAAAAATAAACATAATTTCATACAGGGCTTTACAGTATTACTTATTTAGGAGCGCTATACACCTCATCCCATAAGAGAAAGAAAATCTTGAGACAAGATTTTCTTTAACTACTTAACTAATTTACAAAGAAACTTAACTATATTTAATGATAAATTTATTACTAGAATTATTGAGCATTAATAAATTCAATACAAAATTTTTTTTGTTAAACTGAATTTAATATTATAATTGTATGAATATTTAAAAACAGGCACTAATATTATTGTTATTATTATAATAAAATAAATATTTACAGATTATCAGTGTTTATTTTATTTGACAGTTTTTGTTTCTTTTTTTTAATTTAATTATTACAGTACGTGCAACAAGAGCGTGTAACGGCATAACTGTACTTAAAACTTTAGGAATAAATTTGGGCGGGGCTTATAACCGTTCTATATTGATCCCTCTAGGGCGCTCTAAAACAAAAATTAGTTTACCAAAATATATAAAAAAGTCGGAAACATTTGTACAGAAGAGGATTACACTTTATTCAATGTACAAAAATGTTGACGATTTGCCAGATATAGGCAAAATCCGAACCACTACAAAAAAGGAGGATGAGGGCATCATACAGTTATTCGATGAAAATTCTTCGCTTACGTTGGATGCAGCTGTCGAAAAATTGGCGAAAAAGAATATTATTATATCAAAAACCACCATTCGAAATAGAATTAACGAACATGGCTACGCATATCGAAATACTTTGGTCAAACCAATGCTATAACACAAAAACGCATTGAAAAGCGACTACAGTGGGCGTATGAACATATAAACAAGGATTGGAAGAATGTTGTGTTTACCGATGAGTCATCCATTTGGAGTTGTAATCTTAAAGGCGTGTTTGATCAATTATGTAAAAAAAAGGGTTGTTCGAACTGTTAAGCATCCGCTCAAGCTGCATTTATGGAGATGCGTCACCAAGCAAGGTTTTGGTAAATTAATCGTTTTCACACGGAGCCTAAACGCACCTTTCATGAAAAAAATTTATTCACGAGGTTCGTTACCATCTGTTCGTAAATGGTTTGGTGCGGGGAACTCGAATTAGATCTTGCAAGAAGACAACGATCCAAAACAGCGTAGCAAACTCTGTTCGGAGTTTAAACTAAAAAAGGGTATCACAACATTGGATTGGCCGTCTCAGTCACCTGATGCCAATCGAAAATGTATGGGCACTTTTGAAGATTAAGCTGAATATGTATACCACATAAAAAGTTTGAGCCATCTAGCGATAGTGATCCGGAAGATATGGAAAAATTTATCTCCAAAATGTGATGAAAATTTGGTTGATAGTATGGACAAAAGGTGCCGGGCAATTATCAACAGTAATGGGGACTTTACTAAATATTAGTTGGTGCGCCCTAGAAAATAAAATAAACTTTCATAATAAGAACAAAAAAAATCGTAGTTTAATTTTTACTTAGTGTTTTGCCGTACACGCTCTTGTTGCACATACTGTAAATGTTTTTCCGATATTCAAGGCTAATTATTCGATAAACAACTTGAGACGATTATTATGAACCACTCGAGTACCTCGTCCAATACGAATAGTAGTATTTTCATTTGAATTAATTTTGAATACTTCGAAAGGTCCATTTCATATGCAATTAAATTTACCTTTAGTTTGCTCGTTTTTCAACAATACTTTATTACCTACTTTAAATTCAACGTTGTTACTAATTCGATCATAATATAATTTAGATTTTTCTTTTCGTTTTATTAAATTTTCACGAGCTATTTCATAAGAATTTCCAAGTTTCGTTCGTAAATTTTGTATATAATCCTCTTGATCGTAAAAAAATCTGGTTGAATGTTTAAGACTTGTAGGAATATTAGGTTTAAACCCATGAATAATTTCGATTGGCATTAAATTAGTAGATATATGGGAGGTAGAGTTGTACGTAAACATCGCAAACCTAAACATCGATCTTTGTCGGTATAGTTTCGTAAATATTCCACTAATGTGCGATGTGACCTGTTGTAAACCCCTGATTTAGTATAATAAATCTATTATAGACAAATACCAATTTATCTAATTATCTTGTTTGTAGAATACACTTATAAACCGAGGTGTAATAAAACTTAAAACGTTTTTAAAAAGTCAGTCTTAAAAAGGTGGAGTTAACATTTACATTAAAAATAATTAAAATTATAAATATCATTTTAATAAATTAATATTAATAATTATAAAATCATAAATACTAATAAAAACATATAACAAAATGTGTAACAATTATTTTATTATAACTTAAAATTATAAACCACAACAAAATTTAACCATCCCACCGCTGCCACCAAATTTTGTTGTGGTTTATAATTTTAAGTTATAATAAAATAATTGTTACACATTTTGTTGTATGTTTTTATTAGTATTTATGATTTTATAATTATTAATATTAATTTATTAAAATGATATTTATAATTTTAATTATTTTTAATGTAAATGTTAACTCCACCTTTTTAAGACTGACTTTTTAAAAACGTTTTAAGTTTTATTACACCTCGGTTTATAAGTGTATTCTACAAACAAGATAATTAGATAAATTGGTATTTGTCTATAATAGATTTATTATACTAAATCAGGGGTTTACAACACCTCACCCCATAGAAAAAAAGATGAATTCATTTATCTTTTCTAACTCAACTAAAGGTTTTGTCTTGAATTCACTAAATTTTTTTTATTTAATTCGAGTAACTTATCTAAAATTTAATTTAAATTATCTTATAATAGACATTTTTTTTTTGTTTTCTTATTTTTTATAAAACTAATATTATATTTTACAATATTTAATTCTTATTAACTAAGGTATACAATTTCTTTAAGTATTAATAAAAGCAAATTGATTTTTTTTTTTTTATATAAATTTTTTATAATAATAACATTTTATTTTATTATATTATAATAACATTTTCGTTTTCTTTCTGTTGTTTAGTTAAAGTTGAATGAAGGAAAGGAGAACAGATAATGAATTGGGTTTCATCAATATATTTTCAAATTTTAATCAATAAATAATTTTAATCGATTATTATGAACAACTTTATTTTATCTACCTATACGTAAAGACGAATTAACATTGTTAATAATTTCAATTATTTCAAAGGGACCTGTCCAAAGTGGAAATTCAACATTGGCACTAGATTTGTCGTAGTAAATTTTTGACTTTTCTTTTTGTGTAATTAAATTTTTTCTAGCTATTTCATATGAATTTGTCAATTTTACTCGTAGGTTTTGCAAATAATCGTCGGGATTATAAAAAGTACGGTTATTACATTTAAGTGAAGATGGTATGTTTGGTTTAAATCCGTGAACAATTTCAAATGACATTAAATTTGTAGAAGAATGTGGGGTTGAATTGTAGGTAAACATTGCAAAAGGTAACCAATAGTCCCAGTTGTTAGAATCATTATCGGTATAGGATCGCAAGTATTCAACAAGTGTTCGATGAGATCTCTCTAAAGCTCCGTTTGTTTGCGGATGATAAGCAGTAGATTGTAATTTTTTTATTTTCAATAATTTACACATGTTTTGGAATAACTGACTAACAAAATTAGTTCCTTGATCGGTAAGAATGCACGATGGTGCTCCAAATCTGCATATAAAGTGTTCAACAAAAACTTTAGCAATGGTTTCCGACATTTGATTTTCGATAAGTATTGCAAGTGAAAATTTTGATAAGTCATCCTGTATAGTAAGAATATAACGATTACTGTTGTATGAAACGTTTAAGGGACCAACGATGTCTAGAATAATTTTCTCAAATGGAGTTTTTGAAGTTGTTGTCACCACCATGGGAAGTTTAGTTAGTTTCGAGATTTCACTTTTCTGGCATAAGTCACATTTTTTAATAAATTTTCTAATTTGAGTCAACATTTTTGGGAAGTAATAATAAGATTTGATCCTTTTGAAAGTTCTTTCTATTCCTTGATGTCCTCCTAACGGACAGTTGTGAAATTCTTTGATCACGTTAAGAATGTCAATATCATTATCTAGAAAAGTGATACAATTTTGAGGAGATTCATTTGATGGTTGACTTGAATTTTTGTTATTATTTAATGTAGTATGGTTTAATGTTTGGTCAAGATTTGGTTTCGGTTCAATAGCTTGTGCTCGCGAACGAGTAACAACATTAATTTGATTACCTTGATCGGCAGATTTTAATTCGATTCTACTCAAAGCGTCTGCGTTAAGGTTATCTCTTCCTGGCTTATACATTATATCGAAATCGTATTCATCTAATTCGATTCTCCAGCGCATTAAACGTGACGAAAAATTTTTTGCTTTATTTAACCACAATAGTGGTTTATGGTCTGTAATAATGGTAAATTTTACACCATACAAATAAGGACGAAAACGTTTTATAGCAAAAACTATGGCAAGCAATTCCTTCTCCACAGTAGAATAGTTTCGCTCAGCTTTGTTTAATACCCGGCTTGCATAAGCCACAGGTAAGTCATCATCGCCTATTCTCTGTGAAAGAACTGTGCCAAGTGCTACATCGCTAGAATCTGTTGTGACATAAAATTGCTTCTGGAAATTGGGATATTGCAAGATCGGGGGTTTAATTAATTTTTATTTTAATTTTTGAAAACTTTCGAAACAGAAAGCGTCCCAATTGAATCGTGCATCCTTTTTCATTAATGCATTGAATGGTTGTGCTATATCTGAAAATTTATTAATAAATCTTCGATAGTATCCTATCAATCCTAGAAATGACTTAATTTCCTTTTGGTTCTTAGGGATTGGAAAATTTTGAATTACATCGATCTTTGACGGGTCTGGCTTAATTCCGTTATTAGTTATGATGTGACCCAGGTAGCAAATTTCTTTCCTAAGGAAATGACACTTTAACGGTTGCAATTTTAAATTGTATTTTCGAAATGATTGAAATATTTGCAATAATTTTTTATTATGATCGTTAAGGTTATAACCGTATACAACTACGTCGTCTAAATATACGAAACATTTCAAGCCGTTTAATCCGGATAACACATTGTTCATAATCCGCTGAAATGTTGCTGGTGCTCCCTTTAAACCAAAGGGCATCCTTGTGAAGTGATAGTGACCCATCTGGGTGCTAAAGGCAGTTTTATATTTATCTTCTTCACTTAGAGGTATTTGATGATAGCCGTCTGCTAAGTCTAATGTCGTAAAATAAACAGCATCTCCTAATTGTTCTAAAATTTCTACGATATGGGGCAATGGAAATACGTCATTAATTGTCAAATCATTTAAACGGCGAAACTCTACTACGACTCGCCAACGCTTAGATGCATCGCTAGATTTTTTCGGGACAATTAGTAACGGGGAGTTGAATGGGCTGTTACTGTTTTCAATGATGCCATGTTCAAGCATTTTCTCCACTTGTGAGTTAATTTCGAATTTTGCCGAATGAGGAAGACGATAAGGTTTTATATTGACTGGCTGTGAATCAGGTTTTAATGAGACATGGTGAAATCCTGCATTGGTGATTGTCAGTTGATCACCAGGTAAGAAAAATATATCGTTGAATTCGCGACAAATCTTAAGGATGGATGACTTTTCTTCCTTGTTCAAGTGAACTGTGTCGATTTGATTTTCTATATTCTGCAATCTATCTGATAGTGAATCTGACCAATGTTTTAAAGTTAAAATTTGGTAATGCTCTAGACTTTCTGGTTCGATGTACATGTCATCTAGTTTTACTGGAAAATCGTTGGTGTTTACAACGCTTACTGTTGCAAACGAATTTATTATTTCAATGATTGTATTTGCTATGTACACGCCTGGTTTTATCATTTGTGAGGGACAAAAATATTCATTGTCACCTTTAGTTTTAAATCTAATTTTAACGATCCTTTCTAAACGACTAGGAATAATTGTTGGAAGAAAGAGTTAAACTTGTGTATTCAGTGTCATTAGGATTATTAAGTATTTGAATTACGTTATGAAAATAGTCGATATTACATTTATTTTTAATAAGAAAATCATTTCCAATGATACCTGCACAATTTAACGGGAAATCTGATGGTACAATGTGAAACTCATGCGAGATTGTATTAATTTTTGAAATTTTAATTTTAGAATTGCAAATTCCCAAAGTATCAATAGATTCTGCAGTTATTCTCTTTATAGTTAACTTTTGATTAGGGTAACATAAGATCGGGCTTAATTAAATCTTTCTTAATAACACTAATGTCGGCCCCTGTATCAACTAAGAAAAATTGTGGTTTATGGAAATTAATTGGTCGTTATGGAAATGAATTGAAAAGCAAAATATTTGGTTTGTTGTGAAATTTTCTTTTGATATATTATTGAATATTTTTTATCTTTACTATTTGTGTCGTAAATTAGATTAGATAAATGTAGGTTTAAACGTTTTGAACTCGCACCGCTACATCCTTGGGTTCCCGATGGAGTTCGTTTAAGTTTTCCGTTGTTTGTGATTGAGAAGTTGATGGTTGCTGAATGTTATCGGATTGGCTCCTTCGTTGAGTGGATCTTTCGCGAGATCGACAGACGCTAATATGATGACCAAAACCAAACTTTTTGCAGTAGGCACACGGATACGAAATTTGATTAATTCGAGGATTAGGATTTGGTTGGTTTGGAGTTTGCGAAAAAGATCGTAATGGCGTTTGTCTATGGTTATTAAAAGTTGAATTAAAATTGGAGTTATTGCGGAATGGAATAAATGGTGTTTGATTCGAATTTCGGTTATAACAGTGTGATGCGGTGTGTCCTCCTTTGAAACAAATCTGGCATTTAACGAATTTAGTAGGAGTGTTAGAAGATTGAGCTTGACTAGGTTTAGGTTTATAAGATTGATTTACTTTTTCTTCTTCTATTCCTTTAGCAATAGCATCTTTTAAATTTTCGAACCGACACGCTTTAATTAAAATTTTGAGGGGGTCTCTCAAACCATCTTCGAACGCTCGCAAAGCAGTTTTCTAATTAATACTTTTTATATTTTTATCGAGGACTCCTGCGTCTGATGTAGCTGAAACACACGATTTATTCAAATCAGCAAGAATATTTTCAATTCGGATACCAAAATCTTTTACGCTTTCGTCATAACGTTGTCGTGCTTGCACAAGATCAACTTGGATATTTTCTAAGGCTCGATCGTTTGAAAATTTTTGTTTAAGTTCTTTTTGCAAGTTTTCCCATGTTTCATACGTGCCAGTTAATACAGTTTTATTATAAGCACTGTCTATCAACCTAATCTGCACTAATTCTAAAAACATTGAGTGATCTTCATTCGTTTTTACATCTTTAAATACAAGATTGCAACATTGCAAAAATCTATGGGGCTTTTCGGGAGTTCCATCGAACTCTGGTATTAATTTAATAGCTCTATCAAAATTGAAAGCCATAGCTGGAATACAAGGTTCTATCTGCTTACCGAAATGTTGGTCTAATAATTTTCGATCAATTGACAATGGAAATTTAAATCCGTTATAAGGTAAGAGTGATGTTGTCTGATTACAAGTTAAAGATAAGAGATCTTTATTGACCACCGATTTATGTGTTTCGCTTTTATGTTCTTCTTTAGGAACAATGTTAATTTTTCTATTACGTAAATGTTTGTAATCAATTGGTTTGTCATTCATTTGTACGCAAGATTGATTAAGTATTGAACAATATTTTACCCAACTTATTAATTGACAAAAAAAATTGTATCCGATTGACAAGGAAAAATAATTTAAGTACGATAAACAGAAATATTATAATAACAAAATAAGAAAATAATCAAAATATTTTATCAATTTACGAAAAATTAAAATTTAAATTAAAAGGATTTCCCGAATGAGACTTTTTATATGTCTTTGATCATTGCTGATTGGAATTAGAATCTTGATTTGATTTAATAGGTTTTTGATTATGATCACGATTTATTTGCTCACAATTTATTTGATTGGCTGATTTGGACTGTGATCGAGTAATAACATTTACATTGTTTTGATTGACAGAATTCACTATAATTCGGCTCAAGGCATTTGCGTTATACTTTCCAGCTTTGTAATTAATATCATAATCAAACTCATCCAATTCTATTCGCCATCGCATTAAGCGAGAAGACAGATTTTTTGATTTATTTAACCATATTAAAGGTTTATGGTCTGTAATGATTGTAAATTTGACTCCATATAAATAGGGACGAAAACGTTTGACTGCAAATACTATTGGCAGCAGTTCTTTCTCAAATGTAGAATAGTTACGCTCAGCTTTATTTAAGACCCGGCTTGCAAAAGCCATGGGAAAGTCATCATCGCCTATTCGTTTAGAAAGGACAGCTCCAAGAGCAATCTCACTTGCATCAGTCGTTACGTAGAATCATTTTTCAAAATTGGGGTACTGTAAAATTGGAGGATTTAATATTTTTTGTTTTAAGATTTCGAAACTATTCTGACAAAAGGCATTCCAGACAAAAAGGTGTATTTTTCTTTAATAGTAAATTAATAGGATGTGCGAGTTCTGAGAATTTTTCGATAAACCGTCGATAATATCCAATTAATCCAAGAAATGATTTAACTTGTTTTGGAGTTGTCGGAACTGGGAAGTTATGAATAGCTTCAAGCTTTGAAGGGTCTGGCTTGATTCCATGATCAGTTATGATATGTCCTAGATAACAAATTTCTTTTTGCAGAAAGTGACACTTTTTTGGTTGAAGTTTTAGATTACTTGTTCTAAGACATTCGAATACGTCGTTTAATTTTCTACTATGATCTTGAAGATTGTAACCATAAACAACAATATCATCAAGATACACAAAGCATTTAATGCCATGTAAACCAGACAAAACGTTGTTCATTATCCTCTGAAAGATAGCAGGTGCTCCCTTCAGTCCAAAAGGCATTCTTGTGAAATGGTAGTGACCCATTTGAGTACTAAAATCTATTTTATATTTGTCTTCATCACTAAGAGCAATTTGATGATAACCATCCGCTAAATCTAGGGTGGTAAAATACACTGCGTCCCCTAATTGATCCAAAATATCTACAATGTTGGGGAAAGGAAAAATGTCATCCACTGTGATTTCGTTCAGACGACGGAAATCTACAACTATACGCCACCGTTTATTAGTATCATTTGATTTTTTTGGGACCACTAGCAATGGAGAGTTGAAAGGACTATTACTATTTTCTACTAAACCGTTCATAACCATTTCATTAACTTGCTTGTTAATTTCAGCTTCGGTTGACTGAGGTAGTCTATATGGTTTTACATTTACTGTTCGCGAATTAGGTACAGAGAAATATGATGACAACCTGCATTGGTGATAGAAAGTTGGTTAGCCGGTAAATAAAATATGTCATTGTGCTCTTGACAAATTTTGATTATTGAAGATTTTTCTTCATAATTCATATGCTCAACATTAATTTCATCTTTTAAAATTTTTAATCGTTCTTCTAATTTGTCGGTCCAGTTACCTTATTTAAAGATATAATATTCGTGTAAATTTTCTGGCTCTATATATACATTATCTAATTGTACAGAGAAATCATTCGTATTTATAATACTTATGGTTGCAAAAGAATTAAATACTTTGATAAGGGTATTTGCGATATGAACTCCAGGAAGAATCATTTGAGACGGACACAGATATTCTCTGTCATGATCCGTTTTAAATCTCATCTTAACATATTTCTCAGATCTACTTGGGATAGTTATTGGTGGATTATTTGACGAAAGATTTAGCGAAATTTGTTGATCTTTAATTGATACTGGATTTATAATAATCTTATTAAGAAGGTAATCTATATTACAATTGGTTTTGTAGGACATAATGCCAAAGTTTCTATTGATTCAGAAGTAATACCTTTAACATTAATCTCTATATTTGGGTAACAAAGTGAATCAGGATGTAGCTTTATAGCTCTTGAATCTGAACCGCTACATCCTTTGGTTCCCGTTTGGGTTCGCTTGAGTTTTCCGAATGTTGTGGAATAATTGATTGATGATTATTTGCTTGTTCATTAACTTTGATTCGGGAACGGCACGCACTAATATGATGTCCACGTTTTTTATAGTAAGCACACGAAACAAACATTTGATTATTAATTTGAGGAGCATTATTCATTAGATGGGAGTTTGGTTTAATTTGACGATTGAAATTTGAATTAGAATTATTATAAAATAAATTCGATGGATTTGTTCGAAATGAATTGGTCTGTTGGTTTGTTAAATTTAGACTGTAACAAGTTTTTGCACTATGCCCAATTTTTGAGCAAATTTGACATCTAGTTTGTTTATTTGGGTTATTAATCAAATTGGGATTGCCTTCGGATTTAGCAATTTTACTCTTATTTGAAGTAATTAAACACTATTCTTCAATTGCCTTAGCAATGGCATCCTTTAAATTATCATACCTGCATGCTTTGATTATTAATTAAATTGGATCTTTTAAACCATCTTCAAAAGATCTTAATGCAGTTTTAGAGTTTAAAAGTTGTATATTTTTATCTACATTACTATTATCATTAACACCAAGAGAATATTTGTTTAGTTTGGCTAATAAATTTTCCATCCGGCCTGCAAAATCTTTTACGGTTTCATTGACATGCTGCCGAGCCTGAACTAGTTCTACTTGTACATGTTCAAAAGCTCTAGCGTTGAAGAATTTGGATTTCAAGTCTTGCTGCAATTCTTGCCTAGATTTATATGTATTATAAGCATCATCTACTAATTTGGCTTGAACTAGCTCCAAGAATGCTGCAGTATTGTTAGCGGTTTTCAGATCTTTATACACTATATTGCAACAATGAAGAGGTCTATGAAGCTTATCATGAGCTCCATTAAACTCCGGAATTAGTTTAAAAGCACGATCGAAATTAAATTTCATGGTAGACGTGAGAATTTTTTGTGAATTTTCTGAATGAATTGGAAAACTTGAAGGAATTAAACCTTTTTAAATTACTAATGGAAATCCTATGTTATAATAGGGTAAAAGTGATGTTGAGGATTCGATAACTAAAGGTAAAATTTCTTTATTATCAGTAGATTTATCTTTTTCGATATTTTTTGTGATTTTCCTATTACGCAATTGTAGAGAATCGAGACATTTAATAACAAAATAATTAATAATAATAAATATTCCGGTATTACAAATTATATAATAAAGAAGATTATTAATTAATTAAGTATAATCATTTTATTACACAAATATTCAAATATTAAATTTATATCAGAATAAATAGAGAATTATATTATTTGTGTAAAATGTTATTTCTAGATTAGGTAATTAATTACACTAAATTTGATTTTCAATAATAATACTTAAAAACATAAAAACTTACAAAATTAAATTGTGAATGAAGCTGGGAATTATTCATTACTCGTCAGTTGACATCGTTATGTTGATGAATGATTATGATTGCCATTTATTCCATAAGGTAAGTTGTGAATCTCTTAATGATGTTAATCCAATAAATTTACGATTTTGATGCAGGAACTTTTAATTGAGTAGGGAGCTTATCCAGATTTGTTGGTATGATGTACATGAACTACTGTTCCTAACAGCGATGTATTAATTACACCTTAGTATTTATATACCGTTGAATGCAGAACACATGATGTATCAATTAAAATGAATTCGATCAATACAACGTAAAATATTTTCGTTTCAAGTATTGACCTTCGTTTTGATTTTTTTTACGACGTTATTTTAATAATAATTTTGATTATGAATTTGAATATTTATTAACTGAACTTTGATTAATAGATTATGCTTTTATGCACTAATTTTGTATATGGATTATAAGATATAATAAATAAGATATGAACTTTAATTAAATAAATTATGTGTAGATTTTAGAATTGAATATTATCAATATGTTATTATATATAGCATTGCTAGTAGCTAGTTATTATGGTTTAGCATCTTTTGTATTTTAAATTTCACTTTGAAAGTCAATCACTATAACACATGCTAAAACCTTACGGTTTTTGAGTTGGCGTCTTTTATATAACGGTCGGCCATATTTTTATTTTAATACAGTCTTTTTTCTTATAATTTATTAATTAACTAGTTAATTTTAAAAATGTTCACCACATATGTAATACGTAAACCTTTGCACTTTTGAAATTTTATGTAAGTACGAAACTTATAAAAAATAATTGAAATAAATAATTGAATAACTACAACACAAAAATATAACACGTCTACTTTCAATCGAATATCACCAGCAACTAAACTAATAAAAACAAAAATTTATGATCCTGCCCCTAGTATGAATATTACATTCAGTTCAGTCCATTTACTAGAAATGTGACAGTCCTAGGGTGTCCTTTAAAATAACTTCCAGTCAGCGTCAGGGTTAGTCGGAGCTACCTGGGAAGTGAGCTTTTAGTAATAGCTCCAAGGATTCTGCACTTTAGGATAGTGTGAGATAGTAGCTAAACCAACCTAGATGTCTCAAAGGACTCCTGTATTTTAGTACGGCATAGCCTTCCGGCAATTATATGTATTTGTATATTTAGAGGACTACCTTCAATAATATTATACACCAAACCGCCACCAAAAAAAAAGCTTGTGAAAAAATTCACAAGGCAGAATGTTGCTGCTTAACTTCGAGTGGCGCCTGAAGAAAAATTTATATTCGAAATTAATTTAAAAAAATAAAAATTGTCACTATCACGAATATTTTACAATAGTTTTATTAATTCAATTTAATTTGATATTTAAAGCCCCCTCTACAAAAGCTAAAAAGTGAAATAAAACAAACAAACATAAAATTAGTTCGGATTTTGCACTATTTATTAAAGATGTTCTTGAAGCAGCATCATGCCTCAATTTAAAATTTCTGCAATTTTTAGTTCCAAACCAGAAATTATAATGGGGCCTTGATGACGTTTCGGCCATTTTTGAAGCTCTGCACCGTCATCGATCACATAAATTTAATACAAAGTAAAAATTAAAAGAAATTAAAATTAATATCTATACAAATATAAATTAAGCTTTGTGGCTAAAGCTCTGTATACATCGGGGTCTCCCACTGAACATCCAATTAATTTTTCAAATTTTTTTTAATGTTAGCGTAAACTTTAATTCTAGTGAGTTTCAAAAAATGCAAATTGAATTCATCCATCGTAAATATTACTCTACTGATGACGTACTGCATGCTCTGCGGAATGTGTTGTGGCCGGACAAAATTCGCCAAAATTCAACCATTGTTGTGTGGAATTTTTCCTTGAATTTGGAAATCCCGTTTCATTAAGCCAATTTTCAAGAGTAGACGGCGAAAGGACAAAATCGTACAAATTCCAGAAAATCCTCCAAATTCTTGTACACAAGAATCCTGATATATTTTGTACAGTATAAAGGGAAGAAGAAATGGGCCCTTAAATAATTTAAAAAATGCGAAGAGTCCGGAACTTCGATCAAAATTCGATTAAACATTTAAATCAAATTTACACCAGATTTGACAAAATTGGGATTATAAAAAATTGAAATGCGGGATTTCTAAAAAGTTGAGATTTTGATATGTTGGCAAGAACAAATTTCCTAAAATTGGACAGTGAAAAAAGAAAAGCTCGAGTTTCAAAATCCCGAATTTTTACAATCCTGCTGAAATTTTTTTTTTCCAAATTTTTTTTTAAGTACTCAGGCATTTCTTGACCGATCAAATTTACATTTTAGCCTTCCTTCAATCAATAATTGTAAAATTTCGTATGCAGAATTTGATATTTTGGAAGGGAACGATTCGCTATTCCAAAAAAAAAAATATTAAATATTCCAACTGACCAAAACCAACCAAAACAAAGTTGCAATTTACAAAATCCCATTATTACATTTGTAAAATTTTATTTGCTATCGAGCGTTTTATTTTGGAGTTTTGTGTATATTTTTCCATTAAAAGGGAATTTTTGTTTCTGGAATTTCGTTCTTTTAAATTTCGATTTTGAAATTTCAATTTCGGAAATTATGATAAAATTTGGTATATAGAACTAAATTGAGAATTCAACGTTAATTTTGAATAAAGTTCTAGAATTCAAGCGGATTTAAATTTTAAAACGAATTTTGAATTAAGTTCTAAAATTCGGCACTGTTCAATAGAACTGTGCAATTTATTTGTATAGCACGATTGGAAATCTAAAATCAATTTTGAATGAAGTTTTGCATTTTGGCCATGTTGAAACTAATAAGTGATGTAATTATCAAATTTCATATTTCATTAAAGAAGGATGGCTTTTTAACACGACCATAAAAATACCTTTTATTACCTTGACTGCCTCGTTCCATTTATCAGTTGAGAAATTGCTAAGATTCATTTTAGGGAGTGATGAGTGATTTAGTAAGCAAATTTGACCGTATTTTAAAAGTTCAAAATTTCTTCAAAGGTTCATGTTAGAATTCTGAGTCACCGGATCCATACAATATTTTTCTACACTGCCTTGAACTAAAATATTAAAATAACGCTTTCTATTTTCAAAATCGAAAACCTGGATTCTGGAATGCGGGATTCTGACAAGCAGGATTTTGAAATGTGGGATGATGTCGACGCCCACATGAATAGATAATTCAGAAATACGCGTAGACGCACAACACTGTCCGTGAGGTGAAGGATGAATCATTTCGAAAATATAAGACTTTGAATCAATAATTTTTTTTTGGCTTTTAAAATAAACGTTTACATTTAGGCCTAGCCAAACAATCTATCTGGTAAGATATGGTGGTGCAAAAAACATCGTCATCTAGGACAAGTAAGGAAACCACGAAAGACAACAAAACTGTGTATTTCTCTACTCAGCCTAATGAAAATGCTTTCATTGAAATATTTTTATAATCGAGATATTTTAAAATATGATTCGGCCGTTTTTAAGCAATAAAAGTAAAAGTAAAATAATGAATTTCTAGTTTAAAAAAAATTCTTGCAAGAATTGGAAGTGAAATTATGAAAGTAATTTAATATTTTAAAATTCTCTTTATAAAAATTATAAAGAGACACTATTTAATTCCATAGGTCTGAAAAATGTTTCTAGTGGTGCATATAACATCGTCATTTGGACCAAACAAAAATTGTTTCACAAGTTATAAAGAAAATATAAAATTTTTAAAAATATATCTATAATCGGTGTCTAAATCGTTTATTCACCCGAAATCACTGTTGGGCGCGTAAATCACATGAAAGAATTTACAAGTTTTTTTACCAGTCAATTTATTTTAGTAAATTTTTAAAAGGTTTTTACAAGTCATACAACAATACTATGTAATTAATAAATAGTGTTTATATTTTACATAGGCATTCTTAAGTATTTTTTTGATATTATCGGCGATATTTATTTTGACAACAACAACTATTTCTGACAATTACAACAAATTTGCTGTGATTCACATACAAGTCAATAGAAGCATCGTCAAATTGCTTCCCTTTTCTTCGGGTCCAGCTCCAGCGACTTCTACCTGTCCGCAGACCTCAAAAAATACTTCAAGGAAAAAAAGCTTGCGTGAAATGCCGAAGTCATAGCCGAAAAAAATTCCTATGGGCGGGCTGTCGTCAACAAAGTAGAGAATATAGAGAACTTCGAAAAAATTTTTAAGATCGATTTTACCAGCTTTAATAATTTGCAATGTTGTGCCGAATTTTCAACACCGCGTAGACATTAATATCAATATGTGTAAAGAATGTATGTCAGTTAAAAAAAAGCGTCATATAAAATTTAAAAGTAGTAAATGTAGACAATGTTGGAAATTATTGTTTCTGTAAAAAAATGCAAAAAATTCTATGATTTATTTGTTAATTTAACCATTTTGGCTCCATGAAGCTTCATTTTTACTTCACATATGAAAAATTAGAACTGAAATGTTTTTAGCTTAACTTTTGTAGTATTGTCAGAGCTTTTCCTAATTGACTTTAAGATCGTCTACTCTTGATTTTAAGATATTTTATAAAATTTAAAATTAAAGAAAAGTTTAAAGAAAGTTTTTTTCGTTGTACCCACTGAAAAGATAATATGTTGTTGCATAAAACATCGCCATCTGGGTAGAGCTACAAAATATACAAATAATAATGAAACTGTATAATTTTGTACTCAACCCAATGAAAATGCTTTGTATATTTTCAAAAAATATTTTTATAATCGGTATCTGAAAATCATTTAGGTACTCACCAGTTATTTTAAATTATGAAGGTCTTTTTTTTTAACAAATCGGCAGACGGCTAAACGATTGGGCCTTTGGAAAGATGTGTTGGTGCATTAAACATCGTCATGTAGGCGAATTCAAGACTTATACAAATGGTAACGAAACTGTACAAGTCTTTATTCGACTCAATGAAAATGCTTTGTATATTTTTATAATAATTTTATAATCGGTATCGAAAAATTGTTTATCGCTGTGGCCCTATTATTCTGGTAGTCCCCCGGAAATAGGAAATTGGGGTAATAATTTACATATAATTTCTTTATAAATTATATTTTTCTGGTATACTAAGGTAAAAAGTAAGAAAATATTTAAAAATATTTTTATATACGGTATCTGAAAATCGCTTACTAACCAGTTATTTTAAATTAAGTTTTGTTTTTTTTAAGTCCTTTACAAAATAATTCTCAAAATTACACAAAAATTCTATGATTTGAACGGGAGTATTAACGGTCCGTGCTGAGGCCTTACTAACATTTTTCGGACATGAAATGATTTTTATATTAAACCTCGATCATTTACGATATAATTCTCAAAATAGCGAAACAATTGTTAGATTTGAATGGAAGAACTAACAGGTCGTACTGAGCCCTTCCTAACATTTGTCAGTCATGGATTGAGTTTTATATTAAACCACGATCATTTACGAAATAGTTCTCAAAATTACGAAATAGTTTTTTGATTTAGAAATAAGTCTAATGGTTTGTGCTGAGCCCTTTTTGAACAATTATCTGTCATAAATTGCGTTTTATATTAAACCGCTATCATTTACAAAATAATTCTCAAAATAACGAAAAAATTCTTTGATTTGGACGGGAGTACTAACGGTTCGTGCGGAGCCCTGCCTAACATTTCTCGGATATGAATTGATTTTTATATTAAACCGCGATTATTTACAAAATAATTCTCAAAATTACGAAAAAATTCTATGATTTGAAAGGGAGTACTAACGGATCGTGCTGAGCCGTTTTTGAACATTTGTCGGACATGAATTGCATTTTATATTAAACGGCGATCATTTACGAAATAATTCTCAAAAGATCGAAAAAATTCTATGATTTGAACGGAAGTACTAACGGATCGTGCTGAGACCTACCAAACATTTCTGGGACATGAATTGATTTTTATATTAAACTGCGATCATTTACGAAATAATTCTCAAAATAACGAAAAAATTGTTTGATTTGAACGGGAGTACTAATGTTTCATGCTGAGCCCTCCAAAACATTTGTCGGACGTGATTTGAGTTTTATATTAAACCGCGGTAATTTTCGAAATAAATCTGAAAATTACGAAATAGTTCTTTGATTTGAATGGGAGTTCTAACGGTTTGTGCTGAACCTTTTCTAACATTTGACGGATATGAATTGCTTTTTCCATTAAACCGCGGTCATTTACGAAATAATTCTCAAAATTACGAAAATATTCTAAGATTTGAACGGGAGTCCTAACGGTCTGAGCTGAAACGTTCCTAACATTTGTCGGACATAAATTGAGTTTTATATTAAACCGCAATCATTTACGAAATATTTCTCAAATAAACAAAAAAATTCTTTGTTTTCAACTGCAGTACTAACGTTTCATGCTGCGCCAGACTTGACTTTTAACGGACATGAATTGATTTTTATATCATCTACGAACCGCGCTCATTTACGAAATAATGCTCAAAACATCGAAAAAAATTTTGATTTGGACGGAAGAACAAACGGTTTGTGCTAACATTTCTCAGACATGAATTGAGTTTTATATTAAACCGCGATTATTTACGAAATAATTCACAAAATTACGAAAAAATTCTACGATTTGAACGGGAGTACTAACGGTTTGTGCTGAGCCCGTCCGAATATTAATCGGACATCAATTAATTTTATATTAAATCGCGATCATTTACGAAATAATTTTCAAAATTACAAAAAAGTTCTATGATTTGAACAGTAGTAGTAACGGTTCGTGCGGAGCCTTTCCTTTCATTAGTGGGACATGAATTGAGTTTTATATTGAACTGCGGTAATTAATGAAATAATTCTCAAAATTACAAAAAAAATCTTTGATTTGAAAGGGAGTACTAACGGTTCGCGCGGAGCCTTGCCTAACATTTTTCGGACAGGATTTAATTTTTGTATTAAACCGCGATCATTTACGAATATTTCTCAAAATATCGAAAAAATCTATGATTTGAATGGGAGTACTAACGGTTCGCGCTGAGCCGGTCCTAGGTTATATCGGACATGAATTGAGTTTTATATTAAACCGTGATCATTTACGAAATAAATCTCAAAATTACAAAACACTTCTTTGATTTGAACGGGATGTCAGACAAATTTTTGGAAAACCTCAGCACAAATCAATATAGCTCACAACCAAATCATAAGAAAATTCTGAAACTTTCTGAATAATTTCGTAATTGGTCCTTCTTTAATCTATACTTTGGACCACTGAAACCGATTTATAAAAATAAAAAAAAAAAAACATTGGTAATATAGTTATGAAACGTAGTGTATATAAATTATATTTTTAAAGTTAGTGGAAATTTTTGTGCAAAAAAAAAATAAAATTGGAAATTATGTACCATGCCAATTTCGCGATAAAACAATTTATTATTCTCAATATACAAAAAATTGATTTATAATTCCAAGGAAATTACCTAAACAGGGTTACTGAAAAGATATGTTGGTACATTAAAAATAGTCATATTGACCAAACTAAGTGTTATACAAATGATAACAAAACTGTATAACTCTTTAATCGTCCTGTTGAAATTTTTTTGCATATATTTTTAAAATCGGTACCTGAAAATCGTTTACTCACCAATTATTTTAAATTATGTTTTAACGCTTTTAATACTCAGAAAGAGCCCGTTGGAGAACCAAAAATTCGTTCCAAGACAATTCCGAATTACATAAAACAATGCTTGGACTTTCGTCAATCCTGATTTTGCACTCTATTTATGTCTCTCCAATTTTTGCTGATAATATTCAAAACTATTAACATGAAATCACGTCTAACAAAATTAGCAAAAAATTTTGGAGTATAATGAAATTCCGAATTCTTTGTTAAAATTTTTGGAATTTCGAACAAAATTATTTGTTTTTCCTACACTAAATTTAAGGATATTACCTAAAAATAACGATAAACTTTAGGATTATGGATTTTAGGTAAACCACATAATTTAGGAACTACTGGAGTATATGCAAATTTTACAATTTTACAACCACGAGAAACAGCTGTCACTATACAAAATGTATTATAGTTTTTTTTTCGCCACTTAGGAAAACAAGTAAAAATCGTACCGTTGCAGGCTAGCAAAATTAGACTCCAAAAAAAATGTCTCCATTTAATTTATTTTAAGCCAAATCAAATTAAAAAAATATTTTATGTCAAAAATGAATTACATGGAAACATTTTTTTTGGAGCTTAATTTCGCTAAGTTGGAACGATACGATTTTGTCCATATTTTGCGGAAAGTGACGTATGGGTCTGGCCATCTCAAAACCATATAGCTCTGATCTGACAAATTTTACATGTCAAATTTAAATGTCATTTTGGGTCAAAAATGAATTCCATGGAAATATTTTGCTCGAAACCTACCTAATATTTGGAATAAAATATAATATAAAAAGGGGCGGGGCTAACTTCACACAAGAGTTAGAGGGACATAATTATGTTAGTGTTGTTAATGTTTTATAAATCAAAGAATTACAGATAGTTAAAAAAATCATATTTCCGTTCAATTAATTAAATTGCGCAAATTTTACACATTTTATTTTCTAATTCCTTGAATTTTTATTTAACACTGTAAAACTTAGTGAAGAGTCGTTTGCTTTAGTGAATATCATTTTTTGCTCATATCTCTGAAATCATGAACAGACCACTCAGAAGTATAGGTTCTAATTTAAAAAAAAAAACCTAACTTTACTGTGTACTTATCTAATTTTTGCCAATTTTTTTATTAAATTTTATTAAAATCAAAGAAAAAAATGATTGGATATATAGTTATAAAACGTACTGTTTATAAATTAATTTTTCCTGGCATACAATGGTAAAAAGTTAATGGTCATTTTTTCGAAAACAAAATAAAATTGGGAATAATTTTCGCTTGCTAATTACGCCAATTACATTACATCAAAATTCTTTCCTCGGAAGGCCAGAAAATTTTAAGAACCATGTGAATTCGTTCCTTAATTCCCTATTATTATTAGGGAATTACCAGAATAGGGCCACTGAAAAGATATGTTGGTGCATTAAACATCGCCATATGAGTAAAGCCACGAATTATACAAATGATAACAAAACTGTACAATTCTGTGCTTGACCCAATGAAAATGCTTTGTATATTTTTCAAATATTTTTATAATCGGTATTTTACAAAAAAAAGCTATTTTACAAAAAAATATTTAAAACAATTTACTGCTTACTACAATCAGTTTTTATTTGTTAATACATTAATAAATTAAAATAAACACTTTTTCACATAATACCCATCCCGCATGTTGAAAGGGCAAACTGTTCAATTCTGAAGGTCTTAAAAATGTTTCTGGTTGTTGATGCATAAAACATCATCATTTGGTGGAAAGCAATGATATTACAAGCGATAAAAAATTGTAATATCCTTTATTCTACCCAACGAGTATGCTTTGTATATTTTGCAAATAATTGAATACCTAAAAACGTTTACTGATCCGATAAATTTATAAATTTGGATATAACTTTTTTCTAAATTAAAAATATAAATAAATAATTAGATAATCAGGGCTAAATTTTTCTATTTTATTTTTTATTTTAGTTTAGATCGGCCATGTTTATTTTGACAACAACAACGTTTTTTAACAAATACAACAAACTTACTGTGATTCACATACAAGTCAATATACCGACAATTTGAATTGATTTAATCCAATTTTTGAAATTTTATATAGGCTTCTAGTCCTTTAAATCAAATTTTTTGTTATTATTGGCCATGTTTATTTTGACAACAACAACTATTTCTGACAAATACAATAAACTTCCTGTGATTTTTGCCTACGAGTAGTCGACGTTGTCGACGAGTTGTCTTACAGAAATTAGTAGAAGACGCGTAAATGCCCATCCCTGAATGAAATGCTTCAAGTAAAGAGAAAAAATGTTGCTGCATAAAACACCGTCATTCGGTCAAGACAAAGAATTAACAATTGATAACGAGACTGTAACATCCTTTGCTGTACCCTATGAAAATGCTTTGTTTACTTTAGAAATATTTATTTGCCTAGAAACGGTGGTATTTTCAAATTTGTATATAAATTTTTTATGAAATTTTGGGTTATTCTGGATAATAACCAGATAGTGTTTTTAATCAAGGTGAGGTTAGCAAGACTTTGGAGGTTTGGACCAAAGTACAAAAATTTTGAAAACAATTTGAACTAATCAAAGTATAATCACAATGCCTTACCGAATTTTAAAGATTCGCATCGCGATTCCCAACCCCGAACCTCGAATTTTATTGTATTTAACGCATACATGCGATTTTTATATGAAATTTTTGGTTATTCTGGATAACAGCCAAAATGACCCAAAATTGCATATAAAAATCGCATGTATGCGTTAAATACAGTAAAATTCGAGGTTACGAAGGGGTTGGGAATTGCGTAGCGAGTCATTAAAATTCGCTAAGGCATTGTGATTATACTTTGATTAGTTCAAAGTATTTTCAAAATTTTTTTAGTTTGGTCACTGCAGTCTGATGAGACGACCGAATTTTTTAATACAAAAAATTCTATGTTTCATTAGTTCGAAACCAAACCTCCAAAGTCTTGGTAACCTCACCTTGAATATAATTTTTTTACATATTTTAAATAAATAGCATAATTCTTTCAGATATGAGGAAGCAAAAATTTTACTGGGTTCAAAACTTATTTTCCGAATTTCTCCACACAAACAACTAACATAGCTGTAGAAAAGAATTTCCAGCATTTTATTAAATCTAGTGGGGCATTAAATCTAGAAGTTAATTCTTGAGCTTCATTTTTAGAAAAGATTGTTGTATAGTCCCGATTATACCGGGAATGTCGAATTTTGTCGGAAATAAAAACAAATGTGTCGGGATCTGAGCGCGCAGATTTCGACTCATTTTCTTTTATTTTCAGCAAAGTTTATATTGTTATTTTTTTATATTTTTATTTTCGAGATTGTATTTTGGTATATTTTTTTTCGCGCTTATAAAATTTTTGGCCTTGCGATACCAACCCGGTTGAAAATACTTGATTTCTACAATTACGGTATTTTTTGGGAAATCATGTTTCAGAATTCAATTGTTCGAGATTTTAATTTCGAGATTTCGTTTTTCGACTGAAAACATCGACTATTTAACTGAAACATAAAAATTGTACATGTTATCCAACCAATAACGTCGGTTAAAAGTTTATTCAGATAAAAAGTTCACAATTTAATTTTTCGGATGTAGTACACGAACACTACCAGGGAGAAAGTGCCAATGAGTATCGACGGTCGCATAATTATGTTGGATTCAACAAAAGATGCGATAGGCTCAGGACTATACGATGGAATATTTACTTCGATTTACTTAGACATCTCTACGATGTCTTGTAAATGGCCTTCGAATAGTTAAAAATTCAATTATTTTATGATTCCAACATAGAAAATTTATGTTTCGACGAGTCGCATAATTTTGTGGGGTTCAACAAAAGATGCGATAGGCTCAGTAATACATGGTATAGCATACATCTTTACGATGTCTTGTCAATGAAATTTTATGCTTCGACGGGTCGTATAATGTTGGCTTCTTTAAAAAATGCGATAGGCTCAGTACTACACGATAGCATACTTCTCTACGATGTCTTGTCAAAGGCCTTCGGATTGTTTAAATTTCAATATTTTAAAATTCCAAAATAGAAAATTTATGCTTCGATGGGTCGCATATTTATGTTAGCTTCTACAAAAATTGCAATAGGCCCAGTATTTCACGAAAGCATAATTCAATCTTCTTAGACATCTCTACGATGTGTTATCAATGCCTTCGAATTGTTAAAATTTTGATTATTTTATGATTCCAACATAGAAAATGTATGCTTCGATGTGTCGTATAATTATGTTAGCTTCTATAAAAAATGTGATAGGCTCAGTACTACACTATAGCATACTTCGATTTATTTAGACATCTCTACGATGGCCTTCGGAATGTTAAAATTTCGATATTTTTTGATTCCAACGTAGGAAATTTATGCTTCGACAGATCGCATAATTATATTGGCTTCTACAAAACATGCGGAAGGGTCAGTACTACACGAGCATAGTTCAATTTTCTTAGACATCTCTACGATGTCTTGTCAATGCACTCGAATTGCTAAAATTTCGATTATTTTATGGTTCCAAAATATAAAATTTATGCCTCGACGGGTCGCATAATTATGTTGACTTCTACAAAAGATGGGATAGGCTCAGTACTACACGATAGCATACTTCGATTTACTTAGACATACCTACGATGTCTGTCAATGCATTCGAATTGTTAAAATTTTGATTAATTTATGATTCAAAAATAGAAAATTTATGTTTCGACGGGTCGCATAATTATGTTGGCTTCTATAAAAAATGTGATAGGTTCAGTACTACACAATAGCATACTTCGATTTACAGAGATATTTCTACGATGTCTTGTCGCCTTCGAATTGTTAAAATTTTGACATTTTATGATTCCAAAATAGAAGATTTACGCTTCGACGGGTTGCATAATTATGTTGGCTTCTACAAAAAATGCGATAGGCTCAGTACTACAGGATAGCATACTCCGATTTACTTAGACATCTCTACGATGTCTGTCATTGCATTCGAATTGTTAAAATTTTGATTAATTTATGATTCCAAAATAGAAAATTTATGCTTCGACGGGTCGCATAATTATGTTGGCTTCTACAAAAAATGTGATATGTTCAGTACTACACGATAGCTTACTTCGATCTACAGAGATATTTCTACGATGCCTTGTCGCCTTCGAATTGTTAAAATTTTGACATTTTATGATTCCAAAATAAAAGATTTACGCTTCGGCGGGTCGCATAATTATGTTGACTTCTACAAAAGATGGGATAGGCTCAGTACTACACGATAGCATACTCCGATTTACTTAGACATATCTACGATGTCTGTCAATGCATTCGAATTGTTAAAATTTTGATTAATTTATGATTCAAAAATAGAAAATTTATGTTTCGACGGGTCGCATAATTATGTTGGCTTCTATAAAAAATGTGATAGGTTCAGTACTACACAATAGCATACTTCGATTTACAGAGATATTTCTACGATGTCTTGTCGCCTTCGAATTGTTAAAATTTTGACATTTTATGACTCCAAAATAGAAGATTTACGCTTCGACGGGTTGCATAATTATGTTGGCTTCTACAAAAAATGCGATAGGCTCAGTACTACAGGATAGCATACTCCGATTTACTTAGACATCTCTACGATGTCTGTCATTGCATTCGAATTGTTAAAACTTTGATTAATTTATGATTCCAAAATAGAAAATTTATGCTTCGACGGGTCGCATAATTATGTTGGCTTCTACAAAAAATGTGATATGTTCAGTACTACACGATAGCATACTTCAATCTACAGAGATATTTCTACGATGTCTTGTCGCCTTCGAATTGTTAAAATTTTGACATTTTATGATTCCAAAATAGAAGATTTACGCTTCGACGGATCGCATAATTATGTTGGCTTCTACAAAAAATGCGATAGGCTCAGTACTACACGATAGCATAATTCGATTTACTTAGACATCTCTACGATGTCTGTCAATGCATTCGAATTGTTAAAATTTTGATTAATTTATGATTCCAACATAGAAAATCTGTGCTTCGACGGGTCGCATAATTATGTTGGCTTCTACAAAAAATGCGATAGGCTCAGTACTACACGATAGCATACTTCAATCTACAGAGATATTTCTACGATGTCTTGTCGCCTTCGAATTGTTAAAATTTTGACATTTTATGATTCCAAAATAGAAGATTTACGCTTCGGCGGGTTGCATAATTATGTTGGCTTCTACAAAAAATACGATAGGCTCAGTACTACACGATAGCATACTCCGATTGACTTAGACATCTCTACGATGTCTGTCAATGCATTCGAATTGTTAAAATTTTGATTAATTTATGATTCCAAAATAGAAAATTTATGCTTCGACGGGTCGCATAATTATGTTGGCTTCTACAAAAAATGTGATATGTTCAGTACTACACGATAGCATGCTTCAATCTACAGAGATATTTCTACGATGTCTTGTCGCCTTCGAATTGTTAAAATTTTGACATTTTATGATTCCAAAATAGAAGATTTACGCTTCGACGGATCGCATAATTATGTTGGCTTCTACAAAAAATGCGATAGGCTCAGTACTACACGATAGCATAATTCGATTTACTTAGACATCTCTACGATGTCTGTCAATGCATTCGAATTGTTAAAATTTTGATTAATTTATGATTCCAACATAGAAAATCTGTGCTTCGACGGGTCGCATAATTATGTTGGCTTCTACCAAAAATGTGATATGTTTAGTACACGATAGCATACTTCAATCTACAGAGATATTTCTACGATGTCTTGTCGCCTTCGAATTGTTAAAATTTTGACATTTTATGATTCCAAAATAGAAGATTTGCGCTTCGGCGGGTTGCATAATTATGTTGGCTTCTACAAAAAATACGATAGGCTCAGTACTACACGATAGCATACTCCGATTGACTTAGACATCTCTACAATGTCTGTCAATGCATTCGAACTGTTAAAATTTTGATTAATTTATGATTCCAAAATAGAAAATTTATGCTTCGACGGGTCGCATGATTATGTTGGCTTCTACAAAAAATGTGATAGGCTCAGTACTACACGATAGCATACTTCGATCTACAGAGATATTTCTACGATGTCTTGTCGCCTTCGAATTGTTAAAATTTTGACATTTTATGATCCCAAAATAGAAGATTTACGCTTCGACGGATCGCATAATTATTGGCTTCTACAAAAAATGCGATAGGCTCAGTACTACACGATAGCATAATTCGATTTACTTAGACATCTCTACGATGTCTGTCAATGCATTGGAATTGTTAAAATTTTGATTAATTTATGATTCCAACATAGAAAATCTGTGCTTCGACGGGTCGCATAATTATGTTGGCTTCTACAAAAAATGCGATAGGCTCAGTACTACACGATAGCATACTTCAATCTACAGAGATATTTCTACGATGTCTTGTCGCCTTCGAATTGTTAAAATTTTGACATTTTATGATTCCAAAATAGAAGATTTACGCTTCGGCGGGTTGCATAATTATGTTGGCTTCTACAAAAAATACGATAGGCTCAGTACTACACGATAGCATACTCCGATTGACTTAAACATCTCTACGATGTCTGTCAATGCATTCGAATTGTTAAAATTTTGATTAATTTATGATTCCAAAATAGAAAATTTATGCTTCGACGGGTCGCATAATTATGTTGGCTTCTACAAAAAATGTGATATGTTCAGTACTACACGATAGCATACTTCAATCTACAGAGATATTTCTACGATGTCTTGTCGCCTTCGAATTGTTAAAATTTTGACATTTTATGATTCCAAAATAGAAGATTTACGCTTCGACGGATCGCATAATTATGTTGGCTTCTACAAAAAATGCGATAGGCTCAGTACTACACGATAGCATAATTCGATTTACTTAGACATCTCTACGATGTCTGTCAATGCATTCGAATTGTTAAAATTTTGATTAATTTATGATTCCAACATAGAAAATCTGTGCTTCGACGGGTCGCATAATTATGTTGGCTTCTACAAAAAATGTGATATGTTTAGTACACGATAGCATACTTCAATCTACAGAGATACTTCTACGATGTCTTGTCGCCTTCGAATTGTTAAAATTTTGACATTTTATGATTCCAAAATAGAAGATTTACGCTTCGGCGGGTTGCATAATTATGTTGGCTTCTACAAAAAATACGATAGGCTCAGTACTACACGATAGCATACTCCGATTGACTTAAACATCTCTACGATGTCTGTCAATGCATTCGAATTGTTAAAATTTTGATTAATTTATGATTCCAAAATAGAAAATTTATGCTTCGACGGGTCGCATAATTATGTTGGCTTCTACAAAAAATGTGATATGTTCAGTACTACACGATAGCATACTTCAATCTACAGAGATATTTCTACGATGTCTTGTCGCCTTCGAATTGTTAAAATTTTGACATTTTATGATTCCAAAATAGAAGATTTACGCTTCGACGGATCGCATAATTATGTTGGCTTCTACAAAAAATGCGATAGGCTCAGTACTACACGATAGCATAATTCGATTTACTTAGACATCTCTACGATGTCTGTCAATGCATTCGAATTGTTAAAATTTTGATTAATTTATGATTCCAACATAGAAAATCTGTGCTTCGACGGGTCTCATAATTATGTTGGCTTCTACAAAAAATGTGATATGTTTAGTACACGATAGCATACTTCAATCTACAGAGATACTTCTACGATGTCTTGTCGCCTTCGAATTGTTAAAATTTTGACATTTTATGATTCCAAAATAGAAGATTTACGCTTCGGCGGGTTGCATAATTATGTTGGCTTCTACAAAAAATACGATAGGCTCAGTACTACACGATAGCATACTCCGATTGACTTAGACATCTCTACAATGTCTGTCAATGCATTCGAACTGTTAAAATTTTGATTAATTTATGATTCCAAAATAGAAAATTTATGCTTCGACGGGTCGCATGATTATGTTGGCTTCTACAAAAAATGTGATAGGTTCAGTACTACACGATAGCATACTTCGATCTACAGAGATATTTCTACGATGTCTTGTCGCCTTCGAATTGTTAAAATTTTGACATTTTATGATTCCAAAATAGAAGATTTACGCTTCGACGGATCGCATAATTATGTTGGCTTCTACAAAAAATGCGATAGGCTCAGTACTACACGATAGCATACTTCGATTTACTTAGACATCTCTACGATGTCTGTCAATGCATTCGAATTGTTAAAATTTCGATTATTTTATGATTCCGACATAGATAATTTATTCTTCGAGGGGTCGCATGATAATGTTGGCTTCTACAAAAATGCGATAGGCTCAGTACTACACGATAGCACACTTCTCATCGATGTCTTATGGAGGGCCTTTGAATTGTTAAAATTGCGATATTTTAAGATTCTAACATAGAAAATGTATGCTTTGGCGGGTCGCATAATTATGTTGGCTTCTTTTAAAAATGCTATAGGCTCAGTACTACACGATAGCATACTTCGATTTACTTAGACATCTCTACGATGTCTGTCAATGCATTCGAATTGTTAAAATTTCGATTATTTTATGATTCCAACATAGAAAATTTATGCTTCGAGGGGTTGCATAATAATGTTGGCTTCTAAAAAATATGCGTTAGGTTCAGTACTACACGATAGCATACTTCGATCTACATAGATATTTCTACGATGTCTTGTCGCCTTCGAATTGTTAAAATTTTGACATTTTATGATTCCAAAATAGAAGATTTACGCTTCGAAGGATCGCATAAATATGTTGGCTTCTACAAAAAATGCGATAGGCTCAGTACTACACGATAGCATACTTCGATTTACTTAGACATCTCTACGATGTCTGTCAATGCATTCGAATTGTTAAAATTTTGATTAATTTATGATTCCGAAATAGAAAATTTATGCTTCGACGGGTCGCATAATTATGTTGGCTTCTACAAAAAATGTGATATGTTCAGTACTACACGATAGCATACTTCAATCTACAGAGATATTTCTACGATGTCTTGTCGCCTTCGAATTGTTAAAATTTTGACATTTTATGATTCCAAAATAGAAGATTTACGCTTCGACGGGTCGCATAATTATGTTGGCTTCTACAAAAAATGTGATAGCCTTAGTACTACACGATAGCACACTTCTCATCGATGTCTTATGGAGGGCCTTTGAATAGTTAAAATTGCGATATTTTAAGATTCCAACATACAAAATGTATGCTTTTGCGGGTCGCATAATAATGTTGGCTTCTTTTAAAAATGCTATAGGCTCAGTACTACACGATAGCATACTTCAATTTTCTTATACATCTCTATGATGTTTTGTCAATGGCCTTCGAATTGTTTACATTTTGAAATTTTATGATTCCAACATAGAAAATTTATGTTTCGAGGGGACGCATAATAATGTTGGCTTCTTTTAATAATGCGATAGGTTCAGTACTACACGATACCATACTTCGATTTATTTAGACATCTCTACGATGTTATGTCAATGGCATTCGGATTGTTAAAATTTCGATATTTTATGATTCGAACGTAGGAAATTTATGCTTCGACAGGTCGCATAATTGAATTGGCTTCTACAAAATATGCGGAAGGGTGAGTGCTACACAATAGCTTACTTCAATTTTCTTAGACATCTCTACGATGTCTGTCAATGCACTCGAATTGCTAAAATTTCGATTATTTTATGGTTCGAGGGGTCGCATAATTATGTTGGCTTTTAAAGTGTGTACATTTTTTGTCCATTTCACACTGCCATTTGGGTTCGATTTAATTCTAACACTACAAAATTGTCTATATAAACACACCGTTTATGCAAAATATATACCGAGCGGTCCACATAAAATTTTAACGACAAATATCTCGGTTAACGACAAGGTGCACGTATTTAATTTACATTTTATACAATAAATCGAGATTAATTTTTTTTTGCCGGCTGTGGCTTAATTAATTGTATATGATATAAATTATAAACGTCAACTTTATAATGAAAATTTGGCGGGATATTAAAAATTTGAAAAGAGAATTCAAATAAATATTAAAGAAGGGAATGAAGGGAACACTTCCTGGAAATGATTTTCATGCGCCAAAAATTTTTCCAATAACAGAAACCTTATAATTATGTAAATGAATGGGAAAAACATTTAATGACTCAGTATGGAAATGCATAAGGCATACTTACGTAGGTTCTAATTTTGATGTGAATAATTATAAGAATTTCGCTAAACTCGCCATTATTTTCGGTAAATTTGCAATGCACCGGAGCAAATCAATTTATTTTATGGACTGTATTAGAGCGTAGTTAATTAGACGAGTCACGTAGCAACTTGAACTACGCACGAGAATAAACTAAAAATATTTAATACATTTTTTATTATTCGTACTCGTACGTACGATGAGTTTTATTCGGCTATCGAGCACGTTTGGTTTACATACACGAGTAAATGGCCTATATATAGAATTTTCTTAATATACATCGCAACACACTTTGGAGAGAACATTTCATTCGGATTTTCCCGTGTCCACTATATACACATTTTTGTAAAATTCAATAGATCATAGTTTTGTTTCGTGTTTGCCATCTACAAAAAATTTAATTAAAATTCACAAGTTCTACAAAAAAAAAAAAGACAAAATCTCTACATTTGTGGCACACTGTGCTGACACCTGCATCTTACTACCATCATCAACATATCATCATCATCATATGTGGTGTTTTTATAAGAAAAGTTTTTTTTTTTTTTGTTTATGATCAAGTGTCAGATTTTATATATTGACATTGAAAATTTAGTGATCTGATCGCATACTATTACACTGTGTAAACAAAATCGAGGAAATCGATTTTATTTAGATTTAAGCGAGAGGTTTTACTCCATCTCCATATAATGGCATCTTCTCGATTTAAAGGATTAATTTATCGGACAGGTATGTAAATCATAAATTTCCGGTATAGCGATTAAGTGATAAGTGGTATTTTCCATTTCATATAAAATATATAGTACTGAGAATTTCCCGTATTAATTAAAGGGAAAACCTTATATCATTTATAAAAAAAAATTGTTTCGACGAATCTATATATGCAATACAAGTATATACACTTTGTTATTGTAAATTTTAATAGAAATTTTATGGATTTTATACAGAATCATTTTCTATTCACGGATACATTTTTAACAAGTCGAAAAATTTTTGTGTTGTCGTGTATATACACAAGTTATGACGTATTGTTTCGTGTAATGTTTATATTGTATATATATACAAATATTGTTTGTGGTTGTAAATTCGTAAATAATGTGATGATTAATTCGATGATTGTCGCGTAACTTGAAATTATATATTTCAATGTGCTGAATAAATATAAGGCATGGAGCAAATCGTGCGCTTGGAAGAAAACTGGAAAAAATGCTGAATTTTTAAGAAATAAAATAAACATATATACATCTTCAAATTTAACGTCCCGAAAAAAATAACGTTCAAAACATATTTTGAAATTTTTTGCACTTCTTCATAAAAAAAAATTATTTAAATTTACTGCATTTTAAATTTACCGCATACAAAAAATTAACGAAATCTGCCAATTGTTATTAATTACTAATAATTCAATTTCTAAAATATGACAATTAAATTTAAAAATAAATATTTTTACTAATTTAGATTAAAGTCATTCTATGCAAAAAATAATCGCTAAAAATTCACTGATAATTCGTTGGGAATATTTTCCCATTCGCAATTAGAGGAACCTTGTCAACATACATATAATCTACCAAAAAAAATCTTTATTTTTTTATCTTTAGCAAATTTATAACTCTGATAAATAAATAAATTTAAAAAAGGTTGTGTCTACTTGATATGGACTTATGATAACTTCTACATCTTGGCGAGTTTCAAGACCTGTCCGGCCATACATGTTACTTTGCGGCTTTATCTTCAGGTATTGCAGTATAAGAATAAATTTGAACCCCTAGTAACTACACAAATTATCGCTATTTGGGATACATAAATAAATTTAAAAAAGGTCATTACCACCTGATATGGATTTATAGAAGCTTCTACATCTTAGTTAGTATCGAGATCTCTCCAACCATACATCCCGCTTAGTAGCCTTTTCTCCAGATAATGCTGAACAAAATTTATACTGTGACCTATAGTAACCACACTAATTCTGGCTATTTCGGTTAAATAAGTAAATTTAAGAAAGGTTATTTCCACCTGATATATAACCTTATGGTAGCTTCTACATCTTAGTTGGTATCGAGAGGTGTCTGGCAATACATCTCTATTTGTGGCTTTATCTTTAGCTATTGCGGTATGGAAGTAACTATAGTAACTACACAAATCGCGATTCGGGTTGAATAAATTAAAAAAAAAAAATTTATTTAAAATAAACTTTCTTAATATTATCAAGCATATTTATTTTGACAACAACAACGTTTTCTGACAAATACAACAAATTTACTGTGATTCAAATACAAGTCAATATACTAACAATTTGAATTGATTTAATCCAATTTCTGAAGTCCTTGTTAAGTAAATTTTCTGATATAATCGGCCATGTTTATTTTGCAACATCAACGTTTTCTGACAAATACAGTAAACTTACTGTGATTTAGATACAAGTCAATATACCCAAAATTCCAATTGATTTAATCAAATTTATGAAATTATATATAGATTTAAAATCCTTGTTAAGTAATTTTTCTGATATTATCGGCCATGTTTATTTTGACAACAACAACTATTTCTATTAATAATTAACATCCCACTATTGAAATAAGATCAAATGTTGATATGGCCGGTTACTTTCTTGAAGTTATTTAATTTTGCCATAATTTTAGCGTCATAGAAGTGCTTGTTTCAAATAAAGCGGTAGGTGGTGTGCAGCGAGGACTATTGCCATGTTTATTATTGTAATTTATTGTCGGTTTCTAAAATTCTTGTAGTTTTGTGAATAACATTCTTCTATTAACCAAAATTTTATGGACAAGCAAACTGCGAGTAACAATTTAATAATAATAATATAACCCACGAAACCATAACCCCTCCCTGACCGCACGCGGGGAGTCACCATTCTTTATTATTATTACATTGTTTGCAAGCGAAAAAAAATACAAGGTCGACATTCAAACTGGAACCAAAATTTATAAAACAAAACGCGACGGCAGTATCGATAACGTTCCCATAAGAATTAAAAATTCCAATGAATGACAACCCATAAAATAAAGTATGTATTATTGCAAAATTTTGGGAAGGGGTAAATGTTTTAAAAAATATTTTCGGATTAGGATATGTAAATTAAATGCTCTAATCATCAAATATAACTACAATGAAATATTAAGGAAGCTTATTTTTAATCAAACAGCAAAATAATTATTAGTAACTTAAATTTAACTAGCCCCTTAATTTTTATTTTAAAAATAACATGCTGCGAACATTTGACTGAATTTCGAGGAGTAAATCTTGTAAAAAAATATTCGACTATCAAATAAAAATTTTATAGAACGAAAAAATAAAATATTTATTGCTTATAAACATTAATTAAATAATAATAATATAACCCACGAAACCAAATACCCCTCCCTGACCGCACGCGGGGAGTCACCATTCTGTATTATTATTATTTTGTTTGCGAGCGAAAAATTACAAAGAAATAAATTAATATTAGCCCTTAATATAAAATTTTATGTACATCAAACATTTAGAGACGACAAATAGAGAAATGCTACGTCTGGCGTTGTTTCGCATTTCTGGTTTTTGAAGTATATGTCCCCAGTTTAGCTGCAATGTGTTAGCAATTGTTTTGTTTTGAAAATGTTTGAAGATTCATTATATTCGACAAGATAGAAGCAAATTGTAAAACTACCGATTCATAAATGAAAATTAATTTCTTTCATTACATCGTTAAAATTTTCTATTTTAAATAAATTGACTTGTATGTGGCTTAGAGACTCAGTGATAGTGTTGACAGATAGCTCTGTAAATGAAGGCCATCAAAAAATTCAAACTTCACAAATCACCCTAATTTAAAATTACGTAGAAACCGTATAAATTTTATTTTGTTATTAATTTTAAACTAAATAAATTTGCCAAAGATTGAGACTGTTCTTAATACTAAATTCAAGTAAGAACTAAATTAATCTGTTTGCTTTAATTGCAATGCACCGTCGGATCCGTTCCTCCATGATTGATACCACATTTGGTTATTTTGCTGTTCAAAACTCTTTCTGTGATATTTCTGTCTCGTGTTCAAACTTCAAATAAACTCTTATTAGACTCAAATATTTATTTTCAAAATCATTTTATAAGGAGAATAAATATGCAGGTAACAATTCATTACAATTTTATTAATTCTTTATGTGCCTATTATATAATTTCCCAATATAATAATAATTTTATGACTAATAAATTTTAACCATCACAGTGGCCCCAAGATACGTAGAAGTCCATTTATTTAAATAGAAATTTTGTGTCGCGTCTAAGCCTTAATTTTATGTAAAATACACTTTATATAATTACTGTCAAATGAAAACGTATTCCCGTCAATAATTGATGAACGATGTGCTTCGGGCAAATTTATTTTATTGAAAATAAATTACTGTGATGAATAATGAATAATATTTTTGAATTAAATTTAAACTTTTCATTCCATATCCAGACCCATTGACAGCACCGGATTTAAATTAAATTATGCTCAGAAAATTTGAAAGAAAATTAAAATCTATACTTATCACCCAGTAAATATTTTTTTTCACTGTCTTGGTTACTTAGTAACTTAAATTTAACAATAAACTTTTCATTCTTCAATGATGAAATTACTCTAGATCAGATCTAAAAAACATTTTAGTATTGACTAAAAATTTTATAGAACGAAAAAATAAAATATTTATTGCTTATAAACATTAATTAAATAATAATAATATAACCCACGTAACCAAATACCCCTCCCTGACCGCCCGCGGGGAGTCACCATTCTGTATTATTATTATTTTGTTTGCGAGCGAAAAATTACAAAGAAATAAATTAATATTAGCCCTTAATATAAAATTTTATGTACATCAAACATTTAGAGACGACAAATAGAGAAATGCTACGTCTGGCGTTGTTTCGCATTTCTGGTTTTTGAAGTATATGTCCCCAGTTTAGCTGCAATGTGTTAGCAATTGTTTTGTTTTGAAAATGTTTGAAGATTCATTATATTCGACAAGATAGAAGCAAATTGTAAAACTACCGATTCATAAATGAAAATTAATTTCTTTCATTACATCGTTAAAATTTTCTATTTTAAATAAATTGACTTGTATGTGGCTTAGAGACTCAGTGATAGTGTTGACAGATAGCTCTGTAAATGAAGGCCATCAAAAAATTCAAACTTCACAAATCACCCTAATTTAAAATTACGTAGAAACCGTATAAATTTTATTTTGTTATTAATTTTAAACTAAATAAATTTGCCAAAGATTGAGACTGTTCTTAATACTAAATTCAAGTAAGAACTAAATTAATCTGTTTGCTTTAATTGCAATGCACCGTCGGATCCGTTCCTCCATGATTGATACCACATTTGGTTATTTTGCTGTTCAAAACTCTTTCTGTGATATTTCTGTCTCGTGTTCAAACTTCAAATAAACTCTTATTAGACTCAAATATTTATTTTCAAAATCATTTTATAAGGAGAATAAATATGCAGGTAACAATTCATTACAATTTTATTAATTCTTTATGTGCCTATTATATAATTTCCCAATATAATAATAATTTTATGACTAATAAATTTTAACCATCACAGTGGCCCCAAGATACGTAGAAGTCCATTTATTTAAATAGAAATTTTGTGTCGCGTCTAAGCCTTAATTTTATGTAAAATACACTTTATATAATTACTGTCAAATGAAAACGTATTCCCGTCAATAATTGATGAACGATGTGCTTCGGGCAAATTTATTTTATTGAAAATAAATTACTGTGATGAATAATGAATAATATTTTTGAATTAAATTTAAACTTTTCATTCCATATCCAGACCCATTGACAGCACCGGATTTAAATTAAATTATGCTCAGAAAATTTGAAAGAAAATTAAAATCTGTACTTTTCACCCAGTAAATAATTTTTTTGTTTTTATACTGACTTGGTTGCTTAGTAACTTAAATTTAACATTAAATTTTTGATTCTCCGATGATGAAATGACTCTAGATCAGATCTAAAAACTATTTTAGTATTGATTAAAAATTTTATAGAACGAAAAAATAAAATGTTTATTGCTTATAAACATTAATTAAATAATAATAATATAACCCACGAAACCAAATACCCCTCCCTGACCGCCCGCGGGGAGTCACCATTCTGTATTATTATTATTGTTTGCAAGCGAAAAATTAAACAAAAATAATTTAATATTAGCCCTTAATGTAAAATTATATATACATCAAACATTTAGAGACGTGAAATAGAGAAATGCTACGTCTGGCGTTGTTTCGCATTTCTAGTTTTTGAAGTATATGTCCCCATTTTAGCTCCAGTGTGTTAGCTCTCTACTTTTCGAAATTAAAATTGCTTTATTTTGAAAATGTTTAAAGATTCATTATATTTGACTAGATAGTGAACTGTAAAATTACCGATTCATAAAAGAAAATTAATGTGTATTTTTTTTCATTACGTCGCTAACATTTCTATTTTAAATAAATTGACTTCTATGCAGCTTAGCGACTCAGTGCTAATAATTTTATGACTAATAAATTTTAACCATCATAGTGGCTTCAAGATACCTAGAAGTCCATTTATTTAAATAGAAATTTTGTGTCGCGTCTAAGCCATACATTTTATGTAAAATACAGTAAAACTGTTTATATAATTACTGTCAAATGAAAACGTATTCCCGTCATCAATTGACGAACGATGTGCTTCGGGCAAATTTATTTTATTGAAGATAAATTACTGTGATGAATAATGAATAATATTTTTGAATTAAATTTAAACTTTTCATTCCATATCCAGACCCATTGACAGCACCGGGTTTAAATTAAATTATGCTCAGAAAAATTGGAAGAAAATTAAAATTTATACTTATCACCTAGTAAATATTTTTTTTTCACTGTCTTGGTTGCTTAGTAACTTAAATTTAACAATAAACTTTTGATTCTCCAATGATGAAATGACTCTAGATCAGATCTAAAAAATATTTTAGTATTCATTAAAAATTTTACAGAACGAAAAAATAAAATATTTAGTGCTTATAAACATTAATTAAATAATAATAATATAACCCACGAAACCAAATACCCCTCCCTGACCGCCCGCGGGGAGTCACCATTCTGTATTATTATTATTTTGTTTGCCAGCGAAAAATTAAACAAAAATAATTTAATATTAGCCCTTAATGTAAAATTATATGTACATCAAACATTTAGAGACTTGAAATAGAGAAATGCTACGTCTGGCGTTGTTTCGCATTTCTGGTTTTTGAAGTATATGTCCCCATTTTAGCTCCAGTGTGTTAGCTCTCTACTTTTGGAAAATAAAATTGCTTTATTTTGAAAATGTTTAAAGATTCATTATATTTGACTAGATAGCGAACTGTAAAATTACCGATTCATAAAAGAAAATTAATGTGTATTTTTTTGTGTATTTTTTTATTATGTCGCTAAAATTTCTATTTAAATAAATTGATTTTTATGTAGTTTAGAGACTTAGTGATAGTGTTGACAGATAGCTCTGTAAATGAAGAACACTAAAATCGCCCAAAACACGTAGAAACCGCGTACATTTTGTTTTGTTCTTAAAACTAAAATGAATTAAGAACTAAATTAATCTGTTTGCTTTAATTGCAATGCACCGTCGGATCCGTTCCTCCATGGTTGATTCCACAATTGGTTTTTTTTGTTCGAATTTTTTTCTGTGATATTTCTTCCTTGTGTTCAAACTTCAAATAAACTCCAACTAGGCTCAAAAACTTATTTTCAAGATCATTTTATAAGGAGAATAAATATGCAGGTAACAATTCATTACAATTTTATTAATCCATAATGTGCCTATAAACTTATTGGTCATAAAATTATTATTATATTTCCCAATATAATAATAATTTTATGACCAATAAATTTTAACCATCATAGTGGCCCCAAGATACCTAGAAGTCCATTTATTTAAATAAAAATTTTGTGTCGCGTCTAAGCCTTAATTTTATGTAAAATACAGTAAAAGTTTATATAATTACTGTCAAATGAAAATGTATTCCCGTCAATAATTGTTGAACGATGTGCTTTGGGCAATTTAATTTTATTTAAAATAAATTACTGTGATGAATAATGATTAATATTTGTGAATTAAATTTAAACTTTTCATTCCATATCCAGACCCATTGACAGCACCGGATTTAAATTAAATTATGCTGTAAATAATTTTTTTGTTTTTATAATGACTTGGTTGCTTAGTAACTTAAATTTAACATTAAATTTTTGATTCTCCGATGATGAAATGACTCTAGATCAGATCTAAAAACTATTTTAGTATTGATTAAAAATTTTATAGAACGAAAAAATAAAATATTTATTGCTTATAAACATTAATTAAATAATAATAATATAACCCACGAAACCAAATACCCCTCCCTGACCGCCCGCGGGGAGTCACCATTCTGTATTATTATTATTTTGTTTGCAAGCGAAAAATTAAACAAAAATAATTTAATATTAGCCCTTAATGTAAAATTATATATACATCAAACATTTAGAGACGTGAAATAGAGAAATGCTACGTCTGGCGTTGTTTCGCATTTCTAGTTTTTGAAGTATATGTCCCCATTTTAGCTCCAGTGTGTTAGCTCTCTACTTTTCGTAATTAAAATTGCTTTATTTTGAAAATGTTTAAAGATTCATTATATTTGACTAGATAGTGAACTGTAAAATTACCGATTCATAAAAGAAAATTAATGTGTATTTTTTTTCATTACGTCGCTAACATTTCTATTTTAAATAAATTGACTTCTATGTAGCTTAGCGACTCAGTGCTAGTGTTGACAGATATCTCTGTAAATGAAGAACACTAAAATCGCCCAAAACACGTAGAAATCGTGTACATTTTGTTTTGTTCTTAAAACTAAATTGAAGTTAGTACTAAATTAATCTGTTTGCTTTAATTTCACTGCAACGTCGGATCCGTTCCTCCATGGTTGATTCCACATTTGGTTGTTTTTTTTTCGAATTTTTTTCTGTGATATTTCTCCCTCGAGTTCAAGCTTCAAATAAATTTCAACTAGGCTCAAAAACTTATTTTCAAGACCATTTTATAAGGAGCATAAATATGCAGGTAACAATTCATTACAATTTTAATAATCCTTAATGTGCCTACTATATATGTAATTTTTCGATGTAATAATAATTTTAAGATTAATACATTTTAACCATCATAGTGGCCCCAAAATACCTAGAACTCCATTTATTTAAATATAAATTTTGTGTCGCGTCTTAGCCTTAAACTTTATGTAATGATAAATGATAAAATGACCCTAGATCAGATCTAAAGAATACTTTAGTATTGACTAAAAATTTTGGAGAACGAAAAAATAAAATTAATATTTATCGCTTAAATATTAATTAAATAATAATAATATCCCACGAAACCAAATACCCCGCCCTGACCGCACGCGGGGAGTCCCCATTCTGTATTATTATTATTATTTTGTTTGCAAGCGAAAAATGGCATTTAAGGTTGACATTCAAACCCTCGGATCCGTTCCTCCATGGTTGATTCCACATTTGGTTGTTTTGTTGTTCAAAATTCTTTCTGTTGTATTTTTTTCTCGCGTTCAAACTTCAAATAAATTCCAATTAATCTCAAATATTTATTTCCAAAATCATTTTATAAGGATAATAAATATGCAGGTAACAATTCATTACACATTTAATAGTCCTTTATGTGCCTATTATCTAATTTTTCGATGTAATAGTAAGTTTATGACTAATAAATTTTAACCATCACAGTGGCCCTAGAAGATACCTAGAAGTCCATTTATTTAAATAGAAATTTTAAGTCGCGTCTTAGCCTTAAATTTTATGTAAAATACAGTAAATCTGTTTATATAATTACTGTCAAATGAAAATTTTGGCCCGTCAATAATTGATGAACGATGTGCTTCGGGCAAATTTATTTTATTGAAAATAAATTACTGTGATGAATAATGAATAATATTTTTGAATTAAATTTAAACTTTTCATTCCATATCCAGACCCATTGACAGCACCGGGTTTAAATTAAATTATGCTCAGAAAATTTGAAAGAAAATTAAAATCTATACTTATCGCCCAGTAAATATTTTTTTTCACTGTCTTGGTTGCTTAGTAACTTAAATTTAACAATAAACTTTTGATTCTCCAATGATGAAATGACTCTAGATCAGATCTAAAAAATATTTTAGTATTGATTAAAAATTTTATAGAACGAAAAAATAAAATATTTATTGCTTATAAACATTAATTAAATAATAATAATATAACCCACGAAACCAAATACCCCTCCCTGACCGCACGCGGGGAGTCACCATTCTGTATTATTATTATTTTGTTTGCAAGCGAAAAATTAAACAAAAATAATTTAATATTAGCCCTTAATGTAAAATTATATGTACATCAAACATTTAGAGACGAGAAATAGAGAAATGCTACGTCTGGCGTTGTTTCGCATTTCTGGTTTTTGAAGTATATGTCCCCATTTTAGCTCCAGTGTGTTAGCTCTCTACTTTTGGAAAATTCAATTGCTTGGTTTTGAAAATGTTTGAAGATTAATTATATTTGACTTATAGATAGCGAACTGTAAAATTACCGATTCATAAAAGAAAATTAATGTGTATTTTTTTTCATTACGTCGCTAACATTTCTATTTAAATAAATTGACTTCTATGTAGCTTAGCGACTCAGTGCTAGTGTTGACAGATAGCTCTGTAAATGAAGAACACTAAAATCGCTAAAAACACGTAGAAACCGTGTATATTTTGTTTTGTTCTTAAAACTAAATTGAAGTAAGTACTAAATTAATCTAGGCTTTAATTGCAATGAACCGTCGGATCCGTTCCTCCATGGTTGATTCCACAATTGGTTTTTTTTGTTCGAATTTTTTTCTGTGATATTTCTCCCTTGTGTTCAAACTTCAAATAAACTCCAACTAGGCTCAAAAACTTATTTTCTAAATCATTTTATAATGAGAATAAATATACAGGTAACAATTCATTACAATTTTATTAATTCTTAATGTGCTTATTATATAATTTCACAATATAATAATAATTTTATGACTAATAAATTTTAACCATCATAGTGGCCCCAAGATACCTAGAAGTCCATTTATTTAAATATAAATTTTGTGTCGCGTCTTAGCCTTAAATTTTATGTAAAATACAGTAAATGCGTTTATATAATTACTGTCAAATGAAAATTTTGTCCCGTCAATAATTGTTGGACGATGTGTTTTGGGCACTTTTATTTTAGTTGAAATAAATTATTGCGATCGATTGAGCATTTTAATTCTTCATCGAAAAAAATAACAAAATAAAAATTGAAAACTTTATTATTTTCCGTTAAATAATTTTTAAGTGACCGTCATTTGCCGTGAATAAATCGTCAAACATTTTCAAAATTTATTTTGGGTGGCCAAATTTTTTTAATTGAACAATTCCTAGTGAAAGTTCGAGTTAAAATAAAATTATACATTTAATTTCGTTAAATTGAATATTTAAAATAAAACCTACACCTGAATCACTTTGTCACACCAAGTTGTTTAGTAAATTAAATTAAACATTAAATTTTTAAATAAAAATTTTTAAAAGTTTTTTTTTAAGTTGGTTTTAAAAACTTAATGATTATTTAATTGACATTAAATTTATTTACACAAAAATAATTTATATACAAATATGCCCAGTTTGAATGATAACCCAAAAAATAAATGAATATTAGCCCTTAATGTTAGAAATTTATGTACATCAAGCATTTAGCGACGAGTGTTAGAGAAATGCTATGTCTGGCGTTGTATGTATTGCATCACACCATTTTAGCTCCACCAAAGTATGGTGTGATTATAAAATACACACCAAAATTAATACTTAAAATTAACAATGGTTAATTTATAACCTTTCCAATTGGATTTGTTTTGTAGCAAAATTGAACAGCCTTTTGATTATTTCTAACAAAATTTGAAACAAAAACGACAAAAATAATACAAAATTTACAAAAAATTTAATTCTAATTTTAAAAAATATTTTTTATTTAATCTCCGATCGTAGAGAAATTGAAAAGGGTTCACATACATGAACAATTAAATCAAAACTCTATGTGTTAGGACAACGGGATTTAATTATGTGGAATTTATCTTGCCTAGAAATGTTTACAGATTCAACTTCATCGGAATACTAGTCGAGATTTGGCGAGGTGCTTGCTTTTTTAAACTACTGTTCAATATTTTGGAAATATTTTTTAGTTTTCGATTGCGGGAATGAACACAAAATTTTCTACATCACGACAAAAATAATTTTTGCTAAAGAAAAATTATTCCTCAAAAATTTTTCATGATTTGCATATTTTGATGACAGTAGATTTTAATTTTTGGAAAAAAATTGTTGCTATTAATTTCCATAGTTCGAATATAAAATGATTGATTTGTCTCAAAGTTTAATTTTAAACCATTTATAGATATAGTGGCCACACCACATGGAATGGGGAAACCAATCTCACAAAAGGGCAAATTTTGCACATTAAATAGCTGCATGCCAGGCCTAGAGTCCTGACATGGAAGATCGGTCGGCCCATAAGTCCTGCACTCCGACAGGGGGTCATAGTTGTGTTCATTTTCATCATCAAGTGATGAAAAATCCTTTTTGCATCCTGCCCCTATCGAGATTCGAACCTGGTGCTTCCCGATCATAACGCCTAAGAATTAACCAGTCTTTGGTCGGTATTTGCAAAATTATTATGATAACATTTTATTATTTAAAGAAATCTACGGTCATTAAAATGTGCAGACATAAAAATTTGTTTAAGGAATGTTTACGATTTAGCTGAACAAAAAAATATTTTTTCTGCAAAATTAGGCCTTTCCGTGTAACTCAGTCGATGATAATTCGCTTAAGTACTTCTCCCGTTTTCTATTACTATTTTTTCCGTTTAAACAACAGTTGGCTAGGACGATCAATAGATTAATTTTTATTGCCTCTCGTTCATTTTAACGTTTTTGCGTTTTTCTACTATATATAACTAAATTTTTACTTTTACAAATCAATAGATACTCCTGATGAAGACCTAACAAGTCGAAAACGATCGAGAGGTTTTTTAAACTTTTTGAACAAATTTTTTAATTAAAATATTCAGAACCTAATTTTTTGCGAAATAAAAAACAAGTGTTTAACTAAAATGAGTTTATTAAGTGTAAGGATGTTTCGCCAAGTGCCTACGGCAAATAGTGTAAATATTTGTTGTTGATGTGATATACAAGTTGTTGTATTACTAAATTAGACAAAATAAGACAAAATTCTAGAAAAATTATGAAATACATGAAGTTGTTGGATGAGATGATCATTCAAAGTTTGGAAAAAAATTCTATTAAAAAAATTAGACAAAATTCTAAAAAAAATTATGAAATACATGAAGTTGTTGGAAGATCATCCCAGGTTTGGAAAAAATTCTATTTACAAAATTAGGCAAAATATGATAAAATTCTTAAAAAATCATGAAAGACATGGAGTTGTTGTAAGAACATTCAAAGTTTGGAAAAAAAATTATTTACAAAATTAGACAAAATTCTAAAAAAATTATGAAATACATGAAGTTGTTGTAAAATCATTCAAAGTTTGGGAAAAAATTCTATTTACAAAATTAGATAAAATCCTAGAAAAATTATGAAATACATGAAGTTGATGGAAGATCATTTAAGGTTTCGAAAAAAGATATTTACAAAATTAGACAAAATTAGACACAATTCTAGAAAAATTATGACATACATGAAGTTGTTGGAAGATCATTCAAAGTTTGGAAAAAATTCTATTTAAAAAATTAGACAAAATTCTAAAAAAATTATGAAATACATGAAGTTGTTGGAAGATCATTCAAACAAAAATTCTAAAAAATTATGAAATATATGAATTTGTTGAAAGATTATCCAAATTTTGGAAAAAAATTATTTACAAAATTAGACAAAATAAGACAAAATTCGAAAAAAATTATGAAATACATGGAGTTGTTGTAAGAACATTCAAAGTTTGGAAAAATATCTATTTAGAAAATTGGATAAAATAAGACAAAATTCTAAAAAAATTATAAAATACATGAAGTTGTTGGAAGATCATTCATAGTTTGGAAAAATCTCTATTTACAAAATTAGACATAATAAGACAAAATTATAGAAAAAATATGACACACATGAAGTTGTTGGAAGATCATTTAAGGTTTCGAAAAAATTCTATTTACAAAATTAGACACAATTCTAGAAAACTTATGAAATACATAAAGTTGTTGGAAGATCATTCAAAGTTTGGAAAAAATTCTATTTACAAAATTAAAAAACAAAATTCTTAAAGTGTCACAATCCAATTTAGGCTACAAAATAAAATGCTCTCTTTTGAAGTGGCATATGTTTACCAAACAAAACTAAATTTAATAAAACGAGTTTACTAACACGCGTAGTCTCACAGTGCAACTTCAAATCATTTAAGAGCTACTAAAATTTTGAAAAGGTAATCAAATCTCCTCGCAAAATGGGTAATTTTATTTGGTATTTACATACAAAAAAACTCAAAATTTGGTAAATGTCCAGGATGTTTCGAAATATTTGAATAATTATATCAGTGTGTATTTCAGTACTTTAAAATGAAATAATTCATCTGTACTTTAAACTTTTTTTGTATACTTTTTATTTTTTGTTAAATATTTATTTTACTCTTCAAAATTACGATGATGACGTCTAAATTCATTTTTTATGTTTACGATTATATCACATACCCCAGAAATGTTCACGGTTTTTTATTCGAATGTTGTGAAAACGAGTCACATATGATAATTTTTATAATATTTTCTATTCAATTTAAAATTTTGAAGTTTTCGCTTATTGGAATTTACCTAATTGAAATTACCTCATAAGCAACGAACCCGATTTCAAAATTTATCGATTATATTTACAATAGATCGTGTTCGTAAATTATGCGGCAATGTCAGTTAAATTATAAATAATCAAAATACCAAAATTTCCAGTTGAGAAAAAATTGAAAATTAAAAAATTTTAAATTTTGGAAGCCAAAAATTACATCATATTTACATATTCTTAAGACTAGTAATGACCATATATCTGTTACAATAGTTTTATAGTTGATAGTTTCTGGTTCCAGTAAAATATGGGCCCTTCATAATCACGATTGGGTTATAAAAATCAAAACCATCTTTGCATACATCAAACATTTAGAGACGTGAAATAGAGAAATGCTACGTCTGGCGTTGTTTCGCATTTCTAGTTTTTGAAGTATATGTCCCCATTTTAGCTCCAGTGTGTTAGCTCTCTACTTTTCGAAATTAAAATTGCTTTATTTTGAAAATGTTTAAAGATTCATTATATTTGACTAGATATAGAACTGTAAAATTACCGATTCATAAAAGAAAATTAATGTGTATTTCTTTTTTTCATTACGTCGCTAACATTTCTATTTAAATAAATTGACTTCTATGTAGCTTAGCGACTCAGTGCTAGTGTTGACAGATAGCTCTGTAAATGAAGAACACTAAAATCGCTAAAAACACGTAGAAACCGTGTATATTTTGTTTTGTTCTTAAAACTAAATTGAAGTAAGTACTAAATTAATCTAGGCTTTAATTGCAATGAACCGTCGGATCCGTTCCTCCATGGTTGATTCCACATTTGGTTTTTTTTGTTCGAATTTTTTTCTGTGATATTTCTCCCTTGTGTTCAAACTTCAAATAAACTCCAACTAGGCTCAAAAACTTATTTTCTAAATCATTTTATAATGAGAATAAATATACAGGTAACAATTCATTACAATTTTATTAATTCTTAATGTGCTTATTATATAATTTCACAATATAATAATAATTTTATGACTAATAAATTTTAACCATCATAGTGGCCCCAAGATACCTAGAAGTCCATTTATTTAAATAGAAATTTTGAGTCGCGTCTTAGCCTTAAATTTTATGTAAAATACAGTAAATTCGTTTATATAATTACTGTCAAATGAAAATTTTGTCCCGTCAATAATTGTTGGACGATGTGTTTTGGGCACTTTTATTTTAGTTGAAATAAATTATTGCGATCGATTGAGCATTTTAATTCTTCATCGAAAAAAATAACAAAATAAAAATTGAAAACTTTATTATTTTCCGTTAAATAATTTTTAAGTGACCGTCATTTGCCGTGAACAAATCGTCAAACATTTTCAAAATTTATTTTGGGTGGCTAAATTTTTTTAATTGAACAATTCCTAGTGAAAGTTCGAGTTAAAATAAAATTATACATTAAATTTCGTTAAATTGCATCCTTTTGCATCCTGCCCCTATCGAGATTCGAACCCAGTGCCTCCCGATCATAGCGCCTAAGAATTAACCAGTCTTTGGTCGGTATTTGCAAAATTATTATGATAACATTTTATTATTTAAAGAAATCTACGGTCATTAAAATGGGCAGACATAAAAATTTGTTTAAGGAATGTTTACGATTTAGCTGAACAAAAAAATATTTTTTTTGCAAAATTAGGCATTTTCGTGTAACTCAGTCGATGATAATTCGCTTAAGTGCTATACTTCTCCCGTTTTCTATTACTATTTTTTCCGTTTAAACAACAGTTGGCTAGGACGATCAATAGATTAATTTTTATTGCCTCTCATTCATTTTATCGTTTTTGCTTTTTTCTACTATATATAACTAAATTTTTACTTTTACAAATCAATAGATACTCCTGATGATGACCTAACAAGTCGAAAACGATCGAGAGGTTTTTAAACTTTTTGAACAAACCTTTTAATTAAAATATTCAGAACCTAATTTTTTGCGAAATAAAAAACAAGTGTTTAACTAAAATGAGTTTATTAAGTGTAAGGATGTTTCGCCAAGTGCCTACGGCAAATAGTGTAAATATTTGTTGTTGATGTGATATACAAGTTGTTGTAAGGTTATTCACGGTATGGAAAAAATCTATTTACAAAATTAGACAAAATAAGACAAAATTCTAGAAAAATTATGAAATACATGAAGTTGTTGGATGATCATTCAAAGTTTGGAAAAAAATTCTATTAAAAAAATTAGACAAAATTCTAAAAAAAATTATGAAATACATGAAGTTGTTGGAAGATCATCCCAGGTTTGGAAAAAATTCTATTTACAAAATTAGACAAAATATGATAAAATTCTTAAAAAATCATGAAAGACATGGAGTTGTTGTAAGAACATTCAAAGTTTGGAAAAAAAATTATTTACAAAATTAGACAAAATTCTAAAAAAATTATGAAATACATGAAGTTGTTGTAAAATCATTCAAAGTTTGGGAAAAAATTCTATTTACAAAATTATATAAAATCCTAGAAAAATTATGAAATACATGAAGTTGATGGAAGATCATTTAAGGTTTCGAAAAAATATATTTACAAAATTAGACAAAATTAGACACAATTCTAGAAAAATTATGACATACATGAAGTTGTTGGAAGATCATTCAAAGTTTGGAAAAAATTCTATTTAAAAAATTAGACAAAATTCTAAAAAAATTATGAAATACATGAAGTTGTTGAAAGATCATTCAAACAAAAATTCTAAAAAATTATGAAATATATGAATTTGTTGAAAGATCATCCAAATTTTGGAAAAAAATTATTTACAAAATTAGACAAAATAAGACAAAATTCGAAGAAAATTATGAAATACATGGAGTTGTTGTAAGAACATTCAAAGTTTGGAAAAATATCTATTTAGAAAATTGGATAAAACAAGACAAAATTCTAAAAAAATTATAAAATACATGAAGTTGTTGGAAGATCATTCATAGTTTGGAAAAATCTCTATTTACAAAATTAGACATAATAAGACAAAATTATAGAAAAAATATGACACACATGAAGTTGTTGGAAGATCATTTAAGGTTTCGAAAAAATTCTATTTACAAAATTAGACACAATTCTAGAAAACTTATGAAATACATAAAGTTGTTGGAAGATCATTCAAAGTTTGGAAAAAATTCTATTTACAAAATTAAAAAACAAAATTCTTAAAGTGTCACAATCCAATTTAGGCTACAAAATAAAATGCTCTCTTTTGAAGTGGCATATGTTTACCAAACAAAACTAAATTTAATAAAACGAGTTTACTAACACGCGTAGTCTCACAGTGCAACTTCAAATCATTTAAGAGCTACTAAAATTTTGAAAAGGTAATCAAATCTCTTCGCAAAATGGGTAATTTTATTTGGTATTTACATACAAAAAAACTCAAAATTTGGTAAATGTCCAGGATGTTTCGAAATATTTGAATAATTATATCAGTGTGTATTTCAGTACTTTAAAATGAAATAACTCATCTGTACTTTAAACTTTTTTTGTATACTTTTTATTTTTTGTTAAACATTTATTTTACTCTTCAAAATTACGATGATGACGTCTAAATTCATTTTTTATGTTTACGATTATATCACATACCCCAGAAATGTTCACGGTTTTTTATTCGAATGTTGTGAAAACGAGTCACATATGATAATTTTTATAATATTTTCTATTCAATTTAAAATTTTGAAGTTTTCGCTTATTGGAATTTAGCTAATTGAAATTACCTCATAAGCAACGAACCCGATTTCAAAATTTATCGATTATATTTACAATAGATCGTGTTCGTAAATTATGCGGCAATGTCAGTTAAATTATAATTAATCAAAATACCAAAATTTCCAGTTGAGAAAAAATTGAAAATTAAAAAATTTTAAATTTTGGAAGCCAAAAATTACATCATATTTACATATTCTTAAGACTAGTAATGACCATATATCTGTTACAATAGTTTTATAGTTGATAGTTTCTGGTTCCAGTAAAATATGGGCCCTTCATAATCACGATTGGGTTATAAAAATCAAAACCATCTTTGCATTCTATGCAGTGACGTGCCATTGTTGATCCAAATTTTTGGTTATTGTTGTTGTGTTGTGTTTTGGTATATCCGACATCACATCGGTGCTGATTTACTGCTATATTAAGCGTTTTTTGAAGTTTCACTTAAATATTACGTATTTACAATTTATTCTTAATTTTAAAATAAAAAATATTTTTATTAATTTGTTTTATATAAAGCAAGTATTTGGGATTTTAACCAAATAATATATTAGTTTTTAAAATTTTTAAATATGTCGAAATGTCGTTTGTGTATGCAAATTCAATAAATTCCATTCAAATTGCGAAAATTTCAAAATTTCAAATTGAGGAAAATAAAAATATAAAACTAAAAATTTAGAAATTTTGAAAACCACGGTGAAAATTATTATATGTGCCTCTTGATGAAAATTTGAGAATAGTTTGAAATTAAATACCACAAACGTTTAAAATGCGCTGGGTTATTAAAAATCCACAAAATAAAATCCCTGTCACAAAACACATAGGATGTTGATTGGCCTATCCGGCCATATGGCCAAGTTTAGTCCAGCATGAACAGATCCTAGGATTTTGAACAAAACTCGGGGGGGGGGGGGGGGGGAGGGGACAGAATAGTAACATTTCTAAATTTTATATACCGAGTTTCTTTACTTTGAAGGTTGAATCAGTATGTCGATTTAAGAAACACTTTAAAAACGTTATCCTGCTAGAGGATTCCATTTTGCGAAAAAATTAATTAACAATTTTCAACAAAAATTCTGTTTTCTAAAAAGGATCGCAAGTTCCATTGATTTTTATTTAAACGGTCGTTAAAACTAAAATGATTTCGCAAAAATCAAAAATGTCTCGAAAAATCAGGGCTTCACGATTTGGGCAACATGATTGTGGGATGCAAACACTAGTAGCTAGTTTTAAGCCAAATTAGAAGAAAATATGGTAAGTTCCCGAAAACCAACTCTGGCCTAGGCATTTCATGATTTGTATTAAAATTTTCACCAAAAACTAAAAATGTCTGGGACAAAGTCGGGCGTTGCCCACAATAAATTTATTCCTCCATTTTTATGTCTCATACTCCAATTTTTCAAAATATCAATTTATCCAATATCAAATCATCCAACCAGAAATCATCCTCCATTACGGAGTTTTTATTAAATATTTTGTTCTTGCATACATTTTAAGATTTAAAATTGATCTAAAGAGACAATTTATGTTTTTTTTATTAAAGTGCTTTTTGGTTTTTGCGAATAATATGCCTAATCTAGCCGTGCTGCTAACTGTTGATCACATACAAATCCGTAGTTTTTCGCTTAAATTGTGATCAGTACATTGCAAACCAAAACTATTGAAAATATTTAGTACTGAATGTGATTTTTTTTATATTACAAAAAAAACAACAAATTAAAATTTTACTTTAAATTTAAAATTGAAGATAAATTTTCGTCCTTTGTCGATTCGAAAGTTTTCCTGACTTAATTACACAACTCGTGCCTTTTTCGTATCATTTCGTGTAGTTTATTGGGTTTAAAATTGATTTTGTTGTTGGACAAAAAAGGTTTGGTGTGGCTAAAAGCTGAAACACATATGCATCACTAAATATTTGGGGTATATGAGAATATAAAAATGAGTGTGAACCAGAGGATGTCCCAATACTTGTTTTAGACCGACCATGAAATGCCAATACTCAATATAAACCGCCTTAAAGTTCTATCCAAAATATGGGATGGTATTGCACGATTTTTTTTAAATACCATTTGCAGCGCAAGTGTTAAAAATTTTACCCTGTCTTTTTACTTTCCATAGACTTAATACATATTTCTGATTTCACAATTTTTTTCACCCCATGGCCGATTTCTCATACGATAAATTCGTTAGGTCGTGGGGATCATCACAATTTAAATATACGTGACACAAGAAAAATATTCGTACCGATTAAATAGGTCTGCAAATTTGTTAATTTAGATAAGTTCCGGACTCCTATGGCCATCCCCCAAGTACTTCTATTAAAATGTCCCTCGATTTCTTATTCCCAATAGTTCCGCTGATCGTGGAATTTCCGCTACCATGGAGGCATGAGAACCTAATAATTAGGGCAATATTCGCTATGTAAATTTGTGTCATCGTTCAATAATATTCTACGAATTTTAACCACGAAAATGAGTTTGTAGTAGTAACCAATAGGATCTGTAACCTGTTTATTAGTTTATTGTCAGTTTATTCGATTACACGTAATCCGAGAAATGCGTTGGTTCCGTTGAAAGGTGGTCATCTTTCTTTTGATTTAGGCAAGTTCCGGACTCCTATGGCCATTTATCGTGAGAGTTTCAGCACACATTCTTGTTGAGAATTCGGTCAATCCTCTTTATATTTTAACTACTGTTAAAATGTTTCTTCGCAAAGATTTCTATACAAAAAATTCAACTTTAAAATAAAATATTTTTTTGAATAAAAACAAAAAGCCTGGGATAAATTTTTTAACAGTTGTGCTGCTAGTGGATTTTTTTTTAAATCATGGAAGGCGGTCACTATAAGTTTACTCTAATTTGTTCACACATTTCGATACTTCACTGCCATTTCAAAAATATTTAAAAACCGCAGTCAGAAATTATTTGATAGGTTTAGTTATAAGATTGGTTGAGATTGACCCGATTACATATAATTATAAATATATTGCCTGTAACACCTGAAAACATAACTTGTGAAATGTTTTTTAGAATTAGTACTGGGCGACCTGAAAAAACCTAAATTATTATAAAAATTAATAATTTAAACATGTTGCCTCCAGTCTGCAGCTAAAATCAAAAAAAATTATTTCTGCCCATTAAATAATTTAATATACTTACTAACTATTTATATATGATTTAAATTAATAATATTTAAACGTCATTGTTGCCCCTCGCAATACTAAAATATTTACACTCGTTCGAGTTTATACTAAATAAATTACATAATTAATATTTTTTGAAATAATTCTATTCAAAATATTGTTTTAAAAATATTTCGATTCACAAGAGCAAATTTATCAAAAATAATGAAGTACTCAAATGCTAAAATACTGAGGCATGTTACGCATAACTAGTATCACTCGGCTTTAATTAAATTGTTTACAAAAATATAACTAATATAATAATATAACTAATAACTATTATAACTAATAAATTACAAAAGTACAAATAATTATTTGGATATTTAAATATTTTTACAAATTATTTTTAAAAAACAATTGAATAAAAATTCACAAATAAGTTATGCAAATTAAAAAAGTTCAATATTCAAAGCGAATAGTGCTGTTTCTTTACGAGAACGGATGAAACATTACATCGTCTGATCCTTTTTTATGTGTGCTGCTCCCACTCGTTTAAGTAATACAATATACTTCGGTATCGTGGAACAGAAACAAGCTAGTTAATACAGAGGAAACTTTATCAGCGTTTTGATTGCTTCGGGATTTAGTATTTATGAATAATTCGATTTTGGGAACCGAAATGCCAAAACTCATCGTGCTTTTCGATTTTTTGATTTTTTGGACGAAATTGATTTAATGAACTAGTATTGAGTAATAATATCAAACTAAAACTTATTAATTTGATTAAAATTATTTTTTAATAAATAATTAAGTTCTAATTATTTTTTAAAATTATTATATAATAAGTATTATGATACAATGTATTTAAAAATATATAATGCGTAAAACGCCATCTAAATAAACATCGAAATAATTAATTTCTGCTAACTAACTAAATATATTGGTGTTAAATAATTGATATTAAAAAACCTGTTTGTTCCGTGGTGAAATATCAATTTAATTTATTTTTAATAATATCTGGAAAATAATTACAAATTAAATTCCCATCAAATGCTGATTGGAGCTAAACGATAATTTCAACTCATTTCAGCTCAAAATATTGAAGTACTCAAATGCTAAAATACTGATGCATGTTACGCATAACTAGTATCACTCGGCATTAATTCGTTTGTTTTACAAAAAATAACTAATAAATTTAATTTACAAAAGTACAAATATATATTTGAAAATTTATATATTTTTTACAAATCATTTTTAAAAAACAATTGAATAAAAATTCACCAATAAGTTAAACAAATTTAAAAAGTTAATTTTTCCAAGCGAATAGTGCTGCTTCTTTCTTCTTCGTGTTGTTTCTTCTTTGGGAGAATGGATGGACCATATCATCGTCCGATCCTTTCTTATGTGTGCTGCTCCCACTTGTTTAAGTAATGCAATATATTTCGGTATTGTAGAACAGAAACAAACTAGTTAATACAAAGAGATACTTTATCAGCGTTTTGATTGCTTCGGTAATTGGTATTTATGAGTAATTCGATTTTGGGAACCGAAATTTCAAAACTCATATCGTGCTTTAAATCTTTTTGATATTTTTGATTTTATAAACAAAATTGATTTAATGAACTAGTAGAGATTGAGTAATAATTTCAAACTAAAATTTATTAATTTAATTAAAATTATTTTTTAATAAATAATTAAGTTCTAATTATTTTTTAAAATTAGTAAATAATGAGTATTAGGATATAATGTATTTAAAAATAAGCGAAAAACGCCATCTAAATTAAAATCAGAATAATTAATTTCTGCTAGCTAAATAAATTTATATTGGTGTAAATAATTTATATTAAAAACATTCTTGTTGTTCCGTTGTGAAATATCAATTTAATTTATTTTTAATAATATCTGAAAAATAATATCAAATTAAATTCCCATCAAATGCTGATTGGAGCTAATGTTGACCTAGGCTTATTATCATATATAATTGAAAATAATTATTTTTACATTTTATTTTCATTTACCAGTTTAATATAAATTCAAATATCAACTAGGAACCTAATAAAAACCTGCTGAACGATAATTTCAACTCATTTCAGCTCAAAATAATGAAGTACTCAAATGCTAAAATACTGAGGCATGTTACGCATAACTAGTATCACTCGGCATTAATTCGTTTGTTTTACAAAAAATAACTAATAAATTAAAATTACAAAAGTACAAATAATTATTTTAATATTTAAATATCTTTACAAATCATTTTTAAAAAACAATTGTATGAAAATTTCACAACAAGTCGATTTTTCAAAGCGAATAGTGCTACTTCTTTCTTCTTAGTGTTGTTTCTTCTTTGGTAGAATGGATGGACCATATCATCTTCCGATCCTTTCTTATGTGTGCTGCTCCCACTTGTTTAAGTAATGCAATATATTTCGGTATTGTAGAACAGAAACAAACTAGTTAATACAAAGAGATACTTTATCAGCGTTTTGATTGCTTCGGTAATTGGTATTTATGAGTAATTCAATTTTGGGGACCGAAATTTCAAAACTCATATCGTGCTTTAAATCTTTTTGATCTTTTTGATTTTATAAACAAAATTGATTTAATGAACTAGAGATTGAGTAATAATTTCAAACTAAAATTTATTATTTTCACTTAAATTATTTTTAATAAATAATTAAGTTCTAAATATTTTTTAAGATTAGTAAATAATTAGTATTATGGTATAATGTATTTAAAAATATATAATGCGTAAAGCGCCATCTAAATTAAAACCAAAATAATTAGTTTCTACTAGCTAACTAAATTTATATTGGTGTTACATAATTAATATTAAAAAATCCTTTTTGTTCCATGGTAAAATATTCAAATTATTTTTCATTCAGTATGAGGCCATAACCATTTAATTTAATTTTACTAATATCTGGTAAATTCATTTTTGATGATCTAGGTTAGAATTCTGAACTCCATTAAATTATTTTTAATTTTGCGTTTTAATTAGTTATAATATATTATTGAAAATAATTATTTTTACATTTTATTTTCATTTACCAGTTTAATATAAATTCAAATATCAACTAGGAACCTAATAAAAACCTGCTGAACGATAATTTCAACTCAAAATAATGAAGTACTCAAATGCTAAAATACTGAGGCAGTTACGCATAACTAGTATCACTCGGCATTAATTCGTTTGTTTTACAAAAAATAACTAATAAATTAAAATTACAAAAGTACAAATAATTATTTTAATATTTAAATATCTTTACAAATCATTTTTAAAAAACAATTGTATGAAAATTTCACAACAAGTCGATTTTTCAAAGCGAATGGTGCTGTTTCTTTCTTCTTCGTGTTGTTGTTTCTTCTTTGCGAGAACGGATGGACCATATCATCGTCTGATCCTTTTTTATGTGTGCTGCTCCCACTCGTTTAAGCAATACAATATATTTCGGTATCGTGAAACAGAAACAAGCTAGTTAATACAGAGGATACTATGTCAGCGTTTTGATTGCTTCGGTAATTGGTATTTATAAGTAATTCAATTTTGGGGACCGAAATGACAAAACTTATATCGTGCTTTAAATCTTTTTGATCTTTTTGATTTTATAAACGAAATTGATTTAATGAACTAGTAGAGATTGAATGATAATTTCAAACTAATATTTATTAGTTTAATTAAAATTATTTTTAATAAATAATTAAGTTCTAAAAATTTTTTTAAATTAGTAAATAATGAGTATTATGATATAATGTATTTAAAAATATATAATGCGTAAAATGCCATCTAAATTAAAACCAAAATAATTAGTTTCTACTAGCTAACTAAATTTATATTGGTGTTACATAATTAATATTAAAAAATCCTTTTTGTTCCATGGTAAAATTTTCAAATTATTTTTCATTTTGTATGAGACCATAACCATTTAATTTAATTTTACTAATATCTGGTAAACTCATTTTTGATGATCTAGGTCAGAATTCTGAACTCCATTAAATTATTGTTAATTTTGCGTTTTAATTAGTTATAATATATTATTGAAAATAATTATTTTTACATTTTATTTACATTTACCAGTTTAATATAAATTCAAATATCAACTAGGAACCTAATAAAAACCTGCTGAACGATAATTTCAACTCATTTCAGCTCAAAATAATGAAGTACTCAAATCCTTAAATACTGAGGCATGTTACGCATAACTAGTATCACTCGGCATTAATTCGTTTGTTTTACAAAAAATAACTAATAAATTAAAATTACAAAAGTACAAATAATTATTTTAATATTTAAATACTTTTACAAATCATTTTTAAAAAACAATCGTTTGAAAATTCCACAAGTCGATTTTTCAAAGCAAATGGTGCTGTTTCTTTCTTCTTAGTATTGTTGTTTCTTCTTTGCGAGAACGGATGGACCATATCATCGTCTGATCCTTTTTTATGTGTGCTGCTCCCACTCGTTTAAGTAATGCAATATATTTCGGTATCGTAGAACAGAAACAAACTAGTTAATACAAAGAGATACTTTATGAGCGTTTTGATTGCTTCGGTAATTGGTATTTATGAGTAATTCGATTTTGGGAACCGAAATGACAAAACTTATATCGTGCTTTAAATCTTTTTGATCTTTTTGATTTTATAAAAGAAATTGATTTAATGAACTAGTAAAGATTGAGTGATAATTTCAAACTAATATTTATTAGTTTAATTAAAATTATTTTTAATAAATAATTAAGTTCTAAAATTTTTTTAAAATTAGTAAATAATGAGTATTAGGATATAATGTATTTAAAAATATATAATGCGTAAAATTCCATCTAAATTAAAACCAAAATAATTAGTTTCTACTAGCTAACTAAATTTATATTGGTGTTACATAATTAATATTAAAAAATCCTTTTTGCTCCGTGGTAAAATTTTCAAATTATTTTTCATTTAGTATGAGGCCATAAACATTTAATTTAATTTTACTAATATCTGATAAATTTATTTTTGATGATCTAGGTCAGAATTCTGAACTCCAATAATTATTGTTAATTTTGCGTTTTAATTAGTTATAATATATTATTGAAAATAATTATTTTTACATTTTATTTTCATTTACCAGTTTAATATAAATTCAAATATCAACTAGGAACCTAATAAAAACCTGCTGAATGATAATTTCAACTCATTTCAGCTCAAAATAATGAAATACTCAAATGCTAAAATACTGAAGCAGTTACGCATAACTAGTATCACTCGGCATTAATTCGTTTGTTTTACAAAAAATAACTAATAAATTAAAATTACAAAAGTACAAATAATTATTTTAATATTTAAATATCTTTACAAATCATTTTTAAAAAACAATTGTATGAAAATTTCACAACAAGTCGATTTTTCAAAGAGAATGGTGCTGTTTCTTTCTTCTTCGTGTTGTTGTTTCTTCTTTGCGAGAATGGATGGACCATATCATCGTCTGATCCTTTTTTATGTGTGCTGCTCCTACTCGTTTAAGTAATGCAATATATTTCGGTATCGTAGAATAGAAACAAACTAGTTAATACAAAGAGATACTTTATCAGCGTTTTGATTGCTTCGGTAATTGGTATTTATGAGTAATTCGATTTATGGAACCGAAATGACAAAATTCATATCGTGCTTTAAATCTTTTTGATTTTATAAACGAAATTGATTTAATCAACTAGTAGAGATTGAATGATAATTTCAAACTAATATTTATTAGTTTAATTAAAATTATTTTTAATAAATAATTAAGTTCTAAATATTTTTTAAAATTAGTAAATAATGAGTATTATGATATAATGTATTTAAAAATATATAATGCGTAAAACGCCATCTAAATCAAAACCAAAATAATAAGTTTCTGCTAGCTAAATAAATTTATATTTGTATTACATAATTAATATTAAAAAATCCTTTTTGTTCCGTGGTAAAATATTCAAATTATTTTTCATTTAGTATGAGACCATAACCATTTAATTTAATTTTACTAATATTTGGTAAATTCATTTTTGATGATCTAGGTTAGAATTCTGAACTCCATTAAATTATTGTTAATTTTGCGTTTTAATTAGTTATAATACATTATTGAAAATAATTATTTTTACATTTTATTTTCATTAACCAGTTTAATATAAATTCAAATATCAACTAGGAACCTAATAAAAACCTGCTGAATGATAATTTCAACTCATTTCAGCTCAAAATAAAGAAGTACTCAAATGCTAAAATACTGAAGCAGTTACGCATAACTAGTATCACTCGGCATTAATTCGTTTGTTTTACAAAAAATAACTAATAAATTAAAATTACAAAAGTACAAATAATTATTTTAATATTTAAATATCTTTACAAATCATTTTTAAAAAACAATTGTATGAAAATTTCACAACAAGTCGATTTTTCAAAGAGAATGGTGCTGTTTCTTTCTTCTTCGTGTTGTTGTTTCTTCTTTGCGAGAATGGATGGACCATATCATCGTCTGATCCTTTTTTATGTGTGCTGCTCCTACTCGTTTAAGTAATGCAATATATTTCGGTATCGTAGAATAGAAACAAACTAGTTAATACAAAGAGATACTTTATCAGCGTTTTGATTGCTTCGGTAATTGGTATTTATGAGTAATTCGATTTATGGAACCGAAATGACAAAATTCATATCGTGCTTTAAATCTTTTTGATTTTATAAACGAAATTGATTTAATCAACTAGTAGAGATTGAATGATAATTTCAAACTAATATTTATTAGTTTAATTAAAATTATTTTTAATAAATAATTAAGTTCTAAATATTTTTTAAAATTAGTAAATAATGAGTATTATGATATAATGTATTTAAAAATATATAATGCGTAAAACGCCATCTAAATCAAAACCAAAATAATAAGTTTCTGCTAGCTAAATAAATTTATATTTGTATTACATAATTAATATTAAAAAATCCTTTTTGTTCCGTGGTAAAATATTCAAATTATTTTTCATTTAGTATGAGACCATAACCATTTAATTTAATTTTACTAATATTTGGTAAATTCATTTTTGATGATCTAGGTTAGAATTCTGAACTCCATTAAATTATTGTTAATTTTGCGTTTTAATTAGTTATAATACATTATTGAAAATAATTATTTTTACATTTTATTTTCATTTACCAGTTTAATATAAATTCAAATATCAACTAGGAACCTAATAAAAATCTGCTGAACGATAATTTCAACTCATTTCAGCTCAAAATAAAGAAGTACTCAAATGCTAAAATACTGAGGCAGTTACGCATAACTAGTATCACTCGGCATTAATTCGTTTGTTTTACAAAAAATAACTAATAAATTAAAATTACAAAAGTACAAATAATTATTTTAATATTTAAATATCTTTACAAATCATTTTTAAAAAACAATTGTATGAAAATTTCACAACAAGTCGATTTTTCAAAGCGAATGGTGCTGTTTCTTTCTTCTTCGTGTTGTTGTTTCTTCTTTGCGAGAACGGATGGACCATATCATCGTCTGCTCCTTTTTTATGTGTGCTGCTCCTACTCGTTTAAGTAATGCAATATATTTCGGTATCGTAGAACAGGAACAAACTAGTTAATACAAAGAGATACTTTATCAGCGTTTTGATTGCTTCGGTAATTGGTATTTATGAGTAATTCGATTTATGGAACCGAAATGACAAAATTCATATCGTGCTTTAAATCTTTTTGATTTTATAAACGAAATTGATTTAATCAACTAGTAGAGATTGAATGATAATTTCAAACTAATATTTATTAGTTTAATTAAAATTATTTTTAATAAATAATTAAGTTCTAAATATTTTTTAAAATTAGTAAATAATGAGTATTATGATATAATGTATTTAAAAATATATAATGCGTAAAACGCCATCTAAATCAAAACCAAAATAATAAGTTTCTGCTAGCTAAATAAATTTATATTTGTATTACATAATTAATATTAAAAAATCCTTTTTGTTCCGTGGTAAAATATTCAAATTATTTTTCATTTAGTATGAGACCATAACCATTTAATTTAATTTTACTAATATTTGGTAAATTCATTTTTGATGATCTAGGTTAGAATTCTGAACTCCATTAAATTATTGTTAATTTTGCGTTTTAATTAGTTATAATACATTATTGAAAATAATTATTTTTACATTTTATTTTCATTTACCAGTTTAATATAAATTCAAATATCAACTAGGAACCTAATAAAAACCTGCTGAATGATAATTTCAACTCATTTCAGCTCAAAATAAAGAAGTACTCAAATGCTAAAATACTGAAGCAGTTACGCATAACTAGTATCACTCGGCATTAATTCGTTTGTTTTACAAAAAATAACTAATAAATTAAAATTACAAAAGTACAAATAATTATTTTAATATTTAAATATCTTTACAAATCATTTTTAAAAAACAATTGTATGAAAATTTCACAACAAGTCGATTTTTCAAAGAGAATGGTGCTGTTTCTTTCTTCTTCGTGTTGTTGTTTCTTCTTTGCGAGAATGGATGGACCATATCATCGTCTGATCCTTTTTTATGTGTGCTGCTCCTACTCGTTTAAGTAATGCAATATATTTCGGTATCGTAGAATAGAAACAAACTAGTTAATACAAAGAGATACTTTATCAGCGTTTTGATTGCTTCGGTAATTGGTATTTATGAGTAATTCGATTTATGGAACCGAAATGACAAAATTCATATCGTGCTTTAAATCTTTTTGATTTTATAAACGAAATTGATTTAATCAACTAGTAGAGATTGAATGATAATTTCAAACTAATATTTATTAGTTTAATTAAAATTATTTTTAATAAATAATTAAGTTCTAAATATTTTTTAAAATTAGTAAATAATGAGTATTATGATATAATGTATTTAAAAATATATAATGCGTAAAACGCCATCTAAATCAAAACCAAAATAATAAGTTTCTGCTAGCTAAATAAATTTATATTTGTATTACATAATTAATATTAAAAAATCCTTTTTGTTCCGTGGTAAAATATTCAAATTATTTTTCATTTAGTATGAGACCATAACCATTTAATTTAATTTTACTAATATTTGGTAAATTCATTTTTGATGATCTAGGTTAGAATTCTGAACTCCATTAAATTATTGTTAATTTTGCGTTTTAATTAGTTATAATACATTATTGAAAATAATTATTTTTACATTTTATTTTCATTTACCAGTTTAATATAAATTCAAATATCAACTAGGAACCTAATAAAAATCTGCTGAACGATAATTTCAACTCATTTCAGCTCAAAATAAAGAAGTACTCAAATGCTAAAATACTGAGGCAGTTACGCATAACTAGTATCACTCGGCATTAATTCGTTTGTTTTACAAAAAATAACTAATAAATTAAAATTACAAAAGTACAAATAATTATTTTAATATTTAAATATCTTTACAAATCATTTTTAAAAAACAATTGTATGAAAATTTCACAACAAGTCGATTTTTCAAAGCGAATGGTGCTGTTTCTTTCTTCTTCGTGTTGTTGTTTCTTCTTTGCGAGAACGGATGGACCATATCATCGTCTGCTCCTTTTTTATGTGTGCTGCTCCTACTCGTTTAAGTAATGCAATATATTTCGGTATCGTAGAACAGGAACAAACTAGTTAATACAAAGAGATACTTTATCAGCGTTTTGATTGCTTCGGTAATTGGTATTTATGAGTAATTCGATTTTGGGAACCGAAATGACAAAACTTATATCGTGCTTCAAATCTTTTTGATCTTTTTTATTTTATAAAAGAAATTGATTTAATGAACTAGTAAAGATTGAATGATAATTTCAAACTAATATTTATTAGTTTAATTAAAATTATTTTTAATAAATAATTAAGTTCTAAAATTTTTTTAAAATTAGTAAATAATGAGTATTAGGATATAATGTATTTAAAAATATATAATGCGTAAAATTCCATCTAAATTAAAACCAAAATAATTAGTTTCTACTAGCTAACTAAATTTATATTGGTGTTACATAATTAATATTAAAAAATCCTTTTTGTTCCGTGGTAAAATTTTCAAATTATTTTTCATTTAGTATGAGGCCATAACCATTTAATTTAATTTTACTAGTATCTGGTAAATTCATTTTTGATGATCTAGGTCAGAATTCTGAACTCCATTAAATTATTGTTAATTTTGCGTTTTAATTAGTTATAATATATTATTGAAAATAATTATTTTTACATTTTATTTTCATTTACCAGTTTAATATAAATTCAAATATCAACTAGGAACCTAATAAAAACCTGCTGAATGATAATTTCAACTCATTTCAGCTCAAAATAAAGAAGTACTCAAATGCTAAAATACTGAAGCAGTTACGCATAACTAGTATCACTCGGCATTAATTCGTTTGTTTTACAAAAAATAACTAATAAATTAAAATTACAAAAGTACAAATAATTATTTTAATATTTAAATATCTTTACAAATCATTTTTAAAAAACAATTGTATGAAAATTTCACAACAAATCGATTTTTCAAAGCGAATGGTGCTGTTTCCTTCTTCTTCGTGTTGTTGTTTCTTCTTTGCGAGAACGGATGGACGAACGGATGGACGTTTAAGTAATGCAATATATTTCGGTATCGTAGAACAGGAACAAACTAGTTAATACAAAGAGATACTTTATCAGCGTTTTGATTGCTTCGGTAATTGGTATTTATGAGTAATTCGATTTATGGAACCGAAATGACAAAATTCATATCGTGCTTTAAATCTTTTTGATTTTATAAACGAAATTGATTTAATCAACTAGTAGAGATTGAATGATAATTTCAAACTAATATTTATTAGTTTAATTAAAATTATTTTTAATAAATAATTAAGTTCTAAATATTTTTTAAAATTAGTAAATAATGAGTATTATGATATAATGTATTTAAAAATATATAATGCGTAAGCGCCATCTAAATTAAAACCAAAATAATTAGTTTCTACTAGCTAACTAAATTTATATTGGTGTTACATAATTAATATTAAAAAATCCTTTTTGCTCCATGGTAAAATTTTCAAATTATTTTTCATTTAGTATGAGGCCATAACCATTTAATTTAATTTTACTAATATCTGATAAATTCATTTTTGATGATCTAGGTCAGAATTCTGAACTCCAATAATTATTGTTAATTTTGCGTTTTAATTAGTTATAATTTATTATTGAAAATAATTATTTTTACATTTTATTTTCATTTACCAGTTTAATATAAATTCAAATATCAACTAGGAACCTAATAAAAACCTGCTGAACGATAATTTCAACTCATTTCAGCTCAAAATAATGAAATACTCAAATGCTAAAATACTGAAGCAGTTACGCATAACTAGTATCACTCGGCATTAATTCGTTTGTTTTACAAAAAATAATTAATAAATTTAAATTACAAATGTACAAATATGTAATTATTTGAATATTTAAATATTTTTACAAATCATTTTTAAAAAAAAATTGAATAAAAATTCAGCAACAAGTCGATTTTTAAATGCGAATAGTGCTGTCTCTTTCTTCTTAGTGTTGTTGTTTCTTCTTTGCGAGAACGGATGGACCATTTCATCGTCTGATCCTTTTTACGTGTGCTGCTCCCACTCGTTTAAGCAATTCAATATATTTCGGTATCATAGAACAGAAACAAACTAGTTAATACAGAGAGATACTTTATAAGCGTGTTGATTGTTTCGGGATTTAGTATTTATGAGTAATTCTGTTTTGAAAAATGTCAAAACTCATCGTTCTTTTCGTTTCTATAATTATTTTATAAAAGAAATTAATTTAATGATTTAGTAGAGTTTGCGTAATAATTTCAATTAAAATTTAGTAATTTAATTAAAATTGTTTTTTAATAAATAATTAAATTTTTTATTATTTTTTAAAATAAGTAAATAATGAGTATTATGGTATAATGTATTAAAAAATATATAATGCGTAAAACGCCATCTAAATAAAAATCAAAATAATTAATTTCTGCTAGCTAAATAAATTTATATTGGTGTAAATAATTTATATTAAAAACATGCTTGTTGTTCTGTGGTGAAATATTAATTTAATTTATTTTTAATAATATCTGGAAAATAATTACAAATTAAATTCCCATCAAATGCTGATTGGAGCTAATGTTGACCTAGGATAATTATCATGTATAATTGAAAATAATTATTTTTACATTTTATTTTCTCCATTTTTCAGTTAATATAAAAGTTCAAATATCACCTAGGTGCCTAATGAAAACCTGCTGAACGATAATTTCAACTCATTTCAGCTCAAAATATTGAAGTACTCATATGCTTAAATAATGTACTGAGGCATGTTATGCATAACTAGTATCACTCGGCATTAATTCGTTTGTTTTACAAAAAATAACTAATAAATTTAAATTACAAAAGTACAAATATATATTTGAATATTTAAATATTTTTTACAAATCATTTTTAAAAAACAATTGAATAAAAATTCACCAATAAGTTAAACAAATTTAAAAAGTTAATTTTTCAAAGCGAATAGTGCTGCTTTTTCCTTCTTAGTATTGTTTCTTCTTTGCGAGAACGGATGGACCATATCATTGTCTGATCCTTTCTTATGTGTGCTGCTCCCACTCGTTTAAGTAATGCAATATATTTCGGTATCGTAGAACAGAAACAAACTAGTTAATACAAAGAGATAATTTATCAGCGTTTTGATTGCTTCGGTAATTGGTATTTATGAGTAATTCGATTTTGGGAACCGAAATGACAAAACTTATATCGTGCTTTAAATCTTTTTGATCTTTTTTATTTTATAAAAGAAATTAATTTAATGAACTAGTAAAGATTGAATGATAATTTCAAACTAATATTTATTAGTTTAATTAAAATTATTTTTAATAAATAATTAAGTTCTAAAAATTTTTTAAAATTAGTAAATAATGAGTATTAGGATATAATGTATTTAAAAATATATAATGCGTAAAATTCCATCTAAATTAAAACCAAAATAATTAGTTTCTACTAGCTAACTAAATTTATATTGGTGTTACATAATTAATATTAAAAAATCCTTTTTGTTCCGTGGTAAAATTTTCAAATTATTTTTCATTTAGTATGAGGCCATAACCATTTAATTTAATTTTACTAATATCTGATAAATTTATTTTTGATGATCTAGGTCAGAATTCTGAACTCCAATAATTATTGTTAATTTTGCGTTTTAATTAGTTATAATATATTATTGAAAATAATTATTTTTACATTTTATTTTCATTTACCAGTTTAATATAAATTCAAATATCAACTAGGAACCTAATAAAAACCTGCTGAACGATAATTTCAACTCATTTCAGCTCAAAATAATGAAGTACTCAAATGCTAAAATACTGAGGAAGTTACGCATAACTAGTATCACTCGGCATTAATTCGTTTGTTTTACAAAAAATAACTAATAAATTAAAATTACAAAAGTACAAATAATTATTTTAATATTTAAATATCTTTACAAATCATTTTTAAAAAAACAATTGTATGAAAATTTCACAACAAGTCGATTTTTCAAAGCGAATGGTGCTGTTTCCTTCTTCTTCGTGTTGTTGTTTCTTCTTTGCGAGAACGGATGGACCATATCATTGTCTGATCCTTTCTTATGTGTGCTGCTCCCACTCGTTTAAGTAATGCAATATATTTCGGTATCGTAGAACAGAAACAAACTAGTTAATACAAAGAGATACTTTATCAGCGTTTTGATTGCTTCGGTAATTGGTATTTATGAGTAATTCGATTTATGGAACCGAAATGACAAAATTCATATCGTGCTTTAAATCTTTTTGATTTTATAATCGAAATTGATTTAATCAACTAGTAGAGATTGATTGATAATTTCAAACTAATATTTATTAGTTTAATTAAAATTATTTTTAATAAATAATTAAGTTCTAAATATTTTTTAAAATTAGTAAATAATGAGTATTAGGATATAATGTATTTAAAAATATATAATGCGTAAAATTCCATCTAAATTAAAACCAAAATAATTAGTTTCTACTAGCTAACTAAATTTATATTGGTGTTACATAATTAATATTAAAAAATCCTTTTTGTTCCGTGGTAAAATTTTCAAATTATTTTTCATTTAGTATGAGGCCATAACCATTTAATTTAATTTTACTAATATCTGATAAATTTATTTTTGATGATCTAGGTCAGAATTCTGAACTCCAATAATTATTGTTAATTTTGCGTTTTAATTAGTTATAATATATTATTGAAAATAATTATTTTTACATTTTATTTTCATTTACCAGTTTAATATAAATTCAAATATCAACTAGGAACCTAATAAAAACCTGCTGAATGATAATTTCAACTCATTTCAGCTCAAAATAAAGAAGTACTCAAATGCTAAAATACTGAAGCAGTTACGCATAACTAGTATCACTCGGCATTAATTCGTTTGTTTTACAAAAAATAACTAATAAATTAAAATTACAAAAGTACAAATAATTATTTTAATATTTAAATATCTTTACAAATCATTTTTAAAAAACAATTGTATGAAAATTTCACAACAAGTCGATTTTTCAAAGAGAATGGTGATGTTTCTTTCTTCTTCGTGTTGTTGTTTCTTCTTTGCGAGAATGGATGGACCATATCATCGTCTGATCCTTTTTATGTGTGCTGCTCCCACTCGTTTAAGTAATGCAATATATTTCGGTATCGTAGAATAGAAACAAACTAGTTAATACAAAGAGATACTTTATCAGCGTTTTGATTGCTTCGGTAATTGGTATTTATGAGTAATTCGATTTATGGAACCGAAATGACAAAATTCATATCGTGCTTTAAATCTTTTTGATTTTATAAACGAAATTGATTTAATCAACTAGTAGAGATTGAATGATAATTTCAAACTAATATTTATTAGTTTAATTAAAATTATTTTTAATAAATAATTAAGTTTTAGCTATTTTTTAAAATTAGTAAATAATGAGTATTATGATATAATGTATTTAAAAATATATAATGCGTAAAGCGCCATCTAAATTAAAACCAAAATAATTAGTTTCTACTAGCTAACTAAATTTATTGTATATTGGTGTTACATAATTAATATTAAAAAATCCTTTTTGTTCTGTGGTAAAATTTTCAAATTATTTTTCATTTAGTATGAGGCCATAACCATTTAATTTAATTTTACTAATATCTGGTAAACTCATTTTTGATGATCTAGGTCAGAATTCTGAACTCCATTAAATTATTGTTAATTTTGCATTTTAATTAGTTATAATATATTATTGAAAATAATTATTTTTACATTTTATTTACATTTACCAGTTTAATATAAATTCAAATATCAACTAGGAACCTAATAAAAACCTGCTGAACGATAATTTCAACTCATTTCAGCTCAAAATAATGAAGTACTCAAATGCTAAAATACTGAGGAAGTTACGCATAACTAGTATCACTCGGCATTAATTCGTTTGTTTTACAAAAAATAACTAATAAATTAAAATTACAAAAGTACAAATAATTATTTTAATATTTAAATATCTTTACAAATCATTTTTAAAAAACAATTGTATGAAAATTTCACAACAAGTCGATTTTTCAAAGCGAATGGTGCTGTTTCCTTCTTCTTCGTGTTGTTGTTTCTTCTTTGCGAGAACGGATGGACCATATCATTGTCTGATCCTTTCTTATGTGTGCTGCTCCCACTCGTTTAAGTAATGCAATATATTTCGGTATCGTAGAACAGAAACAAACTAGTTAATACAAAGAGATACTTTATCAGCGTTTTGATTGCTTCGGTAATTGGTATTTATGAGTAATTCGATTTTGGGAACCGAAATGACAAAACTTATATCGCTTTAAATCTTTTTGATCTTTTTTATTTTATAAAAGAAATTGATTTAATGAACTAGTAAACATTGAATGATAATTTCAAACTAATATTTATTAGTTTAATTAAAATTATTTTTAATAAATAATTAAGTTCTAAATATTTTTTAAAACTAGTAAATAATGAGTATTATGATATAATGTATTTAAAAATATATAATGCGTAAAGCGCCATCTAAATTAAAACCAAAATAATTAGTTTCTACTAGCTAACTAAATTTATATTGGTGTTACATAATTAATATTAAAAAATCCTTTTTGTTCCGTGGTAAAATTTTCAAATTATTTTTCATTTAGTATGAGGCCATAACCATTTAATTTAATTTTACTAGTATCTGGTAAATTCATTTTTGATGATTTAGGTCAGAATTCTGAACTCCATTAAATTATTGTTAATTTTGCGTTTTAATTAGTTATAATATATTATTGAAAATAATTATTTTTACATTTTATTTTCATTTACCAGTTTAATATAAATTCAAATATCAACTAGGAACCTAATAAAAACCTGCTGAATGATAATTTCAACTCATTTCAGCTCAAAATAAAGAAGTACTCAAATGCTAAAATACTGAAGCAGTTACGCATAACTAGTATCACTCGGCATTAATTCGTTTGTTTTACAAAAAATAACTAATAAATTAAAATTACAAAAGTACAAATAATTATTTTAATATTTAAATATCTTTACAAATCATTTTTAAAAAACAATTGTATGAAAATTTCACAACAAGTCGATTTTTCAAAGCGAATGGTGCTGTTTCCTTCTTCTTCGTGTTGTTGTTTTTTCTCTGCGAGAATGGATGGACCATATCATCGTCTGATCCTTTTTTATGTGTGCTGCTCCCACTCGTTTAAGTAATGCAATATATTTCGGTATCGTAGAATAGAAACAAACTAGTTAATACAAAGAGATACTTTATCAGCGTTTTGATTGCTTCGGTAATTGGTATTTATGAGTAATTCGATTTATGGAACCGAAATGACAAAATTCATATCGTGCTTTAAATCTTTTTGATTTTATAAACGAAATTGATTTAATCAACTAGTAGAGATTGAATGATAATTTCAAACTAATATTTATTAGTTTAATTAAAATTATTTTTAATAAATAATTAAGTTTTAGCTATTTTTTAAAATTAGTAAATAATGAGTATTATGATATAATGTATTTAAAAATATATAATGCGTAAAGCGCCATCTAAATTAAAACCAAAATAATTAGTTTCTACTAGCTAACTAAATTTATTGTATATTGGTGTTACATAATTAATATTAAAAAATCCTTTTTGTTCTGTGGTAAAATTTTCAAATTATTTTTCATTTAGTATGAGGCCATAACCATTTAATTTAATTTTACTAATATCTGGTAAACTCATTTTTGATGATCTAGGTCAGAATTCTGAACTCCATTAAATTATTGTTAATTTTGCATTTTAATTAGTTATAATATATTATTGAAAATAATTATTTTTACATTTTATTTACATTTACCAGTTTAATATAAATTCAAATATCAACTAGGAACCTAATAAAAACCTGCTGAACGATAATTTCAACTCATTTCAGCTCAAAATAATGAAGTACTCAAATGCTAAAATACTGAGGAAGTTACGCATAACTAGTATCACTCGGCATTAATTCGTTTGTTTTACAAAAAATAACTAATAAATTAAAATTACAAAAGTACAAATAATTATTTTAATATTTAAATATCTTTACAAATCATTTTAAAAAAAACATTGAATAAAAATTCAGCAACAAGTCGATTTTTAAATGCGAATAGAGCTGTCTCTTTCTTCTTAGTGTTGTTGTTTCTTCTTTGCGAGAACGGATGGACCATTTCATCGTCTGATCCTTTTTACGTGTGCTGCTCCCACTCGTTTAAGCAATTCAATATATTTCGGTATCATAGAACAGAAACAAACTAGTTAATACAGAGAGATACTTTATAAGCGTGTTGATTGTTTCGGGATTTAGTATTTATGAGTAATTCTGTTTTGAAAAATGTCAAAACTCATCGTTCTTTTCGTTTCTATAATTATTTTATAAAAGAAATTAATTTAATGATTTAGTAGAGTTTGCGTAATAATTTCAATTAAAATTTAGTAATTTAATTAAAATTGTTTTTTAATAAATAATTAAATTTTTTATTATTTTTTAAAATAAGTAAATAATGAGTATTATGGTATAATGTATTAAAAAATATATAATGCGTAAAACGTCATCTAAATAAAAATCAAAATAATTAATTTCTGCTAGCTAAATAAATTTATATTGGTGTAAATAATTTATATTAAAAACATGCTTGTTGTTCTGTGGTGAAATATTAATTTAATTTATTTTTAATAATATCTGGAAAATAATTACAAATTAAATTCCCATCAAATGCTGATTGGAGCTAATGTTGACCTAGGATAATTATCATGTATAATTGAAAATAATTATTTTTACATTTTATTTTCTCCATTTTTCAGTTAATATAATAGTTCAAATATCACCTAGGTGCCTAATGAAAACCTGCTGAACGATAATTTCAACTCATTTCAGCTCAAAATATTGAAGTACTCATATGCTTAAATAATGTACTGAGGCATGTTATGCATAACTAGTATCACTCGGCATTAATTCGTTTGTTTTACAAAAAATAACTAATAAATTTAAATTACAAAAATACAAATATATATTTGAATATTTAAATATTTTTTACAAATCATTTTTAAAAAACAATTGAATAAAAATTCACCAATAAGTTAAACAAATTTAAAAAGTTAATTTTTCAAAGCGAATAGTGCTGCTTTTTCCTTCTTAGTATTGTTTCTTCTTTGCTAGAACGGATGGACCATATCATTGTCTGATCCTTTCTTATGTGTGCTGCTCCCACTCGTTTAAGTAATGCAATATATTTCGGTATCGTAGAACAGAAACAAACTAGTTAATACAAAGAGATACTTTATCAGCGTTTTGATTGCTTCGGTAATTGGTATTTATGAGTAATTCGATTTTGGGAACCGAAATGACAAAACTTATATCGTGCTTTAAATCTTTTTGATCTTTTTTATTTTATAAAAGAAATTAATTTAATGAACTAGTAAAGATTGAATGATAATTTCAAACTAATATTTATTAGTTTAATTAAAATTATTTTTAATAAATAATTAAGTTCTAAAAATCTTTTAAAATTAGTAAATAATGAGTATTAGGATATAATGTATTTAAAAATATATAATGCGTAAAATTCCATCTAAATTAAAACCAAAATAATTAGTTTCTACTAGCTAACTAAATTTATATTGGTGTTACATAATTATTATTAAAAAATCCTTTTTGTTCCGTGGTAAAATTTTCAAATTATTTTTCATTTAGTATGAGGCCTTAGTATGAATATCTGATAAATTTATTTTTGATGATCTAGGTTAGAATTCTGAACTCCAATAATTATTGTTAATTTTGCGTTTTAATTAGTTATAATATATTATTGAAAATAATTATTTTTACATTTTATTTTCATTTACCAGTTTAATATAAATTCAAATATCAACTAGGAACCTAATAAAAACCTGCTGAATGATAATTTCAACTCATTTCAGCTCAAAATAAAGAAGTACTCAAATGCTAAAATACTGAAGCAGTTACGCATAACTAGTATCACTCGGCATTAATTCGTTTGTTTTACAAAAAATAACTAATAAATTAAAATTACAAAAGTACAAATAATTATTTTAATATTTAAATATCTTTACAAATCATTTTTAAAAAACAATTGTATGAAAATTTCACAACAAGTCGATTTTTCAAAGCGAATGGTGCTGTTTCCTTCTTCTTCGTGTTGTTGTTTCTTCTTTGCGAGAACGGATGGACCATATCATCGTCTGATCCTTTTTTATGTGTGCTGCTCCTACTCGTTTAAGTAATGCAATATATTTCGGTATCGTAGAACAGGAACAAACTAGTTAATACAAAGAGATACTTTATCAGCGTTTTGATTGCTTCGGTAATTGGTATTTATGAGTAATTCGATTTATGGAACCGAAATGACAAAATTCATATCGTGCTTTAAATCTTTTTGATTTTATAAACGAAATTGATTTAATCAACTAGTAGAGATTGAATGATAATTTCAAACTAATATTTATTAGTTTAATTAAAATTATTTTTAATAAATAATTAAGTTTTAAATATTTTTTAAAATTAGTAAATAATGAGTATTATGATATAATGTATTTAAAAATATATAATGCGTAAAGCGCCATCTAAATTAAAACCAAAATAATTAGTTTCTACTAGCTAACTAAATTTATATTGGTGTTACATAATTAATATTAAAAAATCCTTTTTGTTCCGTGGTAAAATATTCAAATTATTTTTCATTCAGTATGAGGCCATAACCATTTAATTTAATTTTACTAATATCTGGTAAATTCATTTTTGATGATCTAGGTCAGAATTCTGAACTCCATTAAATAATTGTTAATTTTGCGTTTTAATTAGTTATAATATATTATTGAAAATAATTATTTTTAAATTTTATTTTCATTTACCAGTTTAATATAAATTCAAATATCAACTAGGAACCTAATAAAAACCTGCTGAACGATAATTTCAACAAATTTCAGCTCAAAGTATTGAAATACCCAAATGCTAAAATACTGAGGCATGTTACGCATAACTAGTATCACTCGGCATTAATTCGTTTGTTTTACAAAAAATAACTAATAAATTTAAATTACAAAAGTACAAATAATTATTTTAATATTTAAATACTTTTACAAATCATTTTTAAAAAACAATTGAATAAAAATTCAGCTATAAGTCGATTTTTCAAAACAATTGGTGATGTTTTTTTCTTCTTAGTATTGTTGTTTCTTCTTTACGAGAACGGATGGACCATATCATCGTCTGATCCTTTTTTATGTGTGCTACTCCCACTCGTTTAAGCAATACAATATATTTCGGTATCGTAAAACAGAAACAAACTAGTTAATACAGAGGATACTATGTCAGCGTTTTGATTGCTTCGGTAATTGGTATTTATGAGTAATTCGATTTTAAGAACTGAAATGCCAAAACTCATCGTGCTGTTTGGTTTTTTGATTTTCCGATTTTTCTAACGAAATTGATTTAATCAACTAGTAGAAATTGAGTAATATTTTCAAACTAAAATTTATTAGTTTAATTAAAGTTATTTTTAATAAATAATGAAGTTTTAGTTATTTTTAAAATTAGTAAATAATGAGTATTATGATATAATGTATTTAAAGATATATTATTCGTAACAAACCTTCCAAGTAAAAACAAAAATATTTACTTTTTGCTGGCTAACTAAATTTATATTGGTGTTACATAATTAATATTAAAAACTCCGTTTTGTTCCGTTGTGAAATATTCAAATTATTTTCCATTTAGTATGAGACCATAACCATTGAATTTAATTTTATTAATATCTGGTAAATTCATGTTTGATGATCTTGGTCAGAATTCTTAAATCTATTAAATTATTGTTTATTTTATCCATTTTACAGTTAACATAAAAGTTCAAATATCATCTAGGTTCAAATAATGAAGTACTTAAATGCTAAAATACTGAGGCATGTTACGCATAACTAGTATCACTCGGCATTAATTCGTTTGTTTTACAAAAAATAATTAATAAATTTTAATTACAAAAGTACAAATAATTATTTTAATATTTAAATATTTTTACAAATCAATTTTTGAAAAAACAATTGAATAAACATTCACCAATACGTTAAACAAATTAAAAAAGTTTATTTTTAAAGCGAATAGCGCTTCTTCTTTCTTCTTAGTGTTATTTCTTATTGCGAAAATGGATGGACCATGTCATCGTCTGATCATTTTTTAGGTGTGCTACTCCCACTCGTTTAAGCAATACAATATATTTCGGTATCGTAGAACAGGAACAAGCTGGTTAATACAGAGAGTACTTTATCAGCGTTTTGATTGCTTCGGTAATTGGCATTTATGAGTAATTCGATTTTGGGAATAGAAATGCCAAAACTCATCGTTCTTGTCATTTTTTTGATTTTTTCGATTTTATGAACGAAATTGATTTAATGAACTAGTAGAGATTGAATAATAATTTCAAACTAAAATTCATTAATTATAATAAAATTATTGTTTAATAAATACTAAAGATTTATTAATTTTTAAAGACTAGTAAACAAAGAGTATTATGAAATAGTGTATTTAAAAATATATAATAAAACGGATTCTAAATAAAAATAAAAATAATTAATTTCTGCTAGCTAACTAAATTTATATTGGTGTTTAATAATTAATATTAAAAAATCCTTGTGTTCCGTGGAATCTGGAAAATAATTACAAATTAAATTCCTATCAACTGCTATGATTGAAGCTACCTAGGCTGGTTATAATATATAATTAAAAATATTTATTTTTCATTTAATTTTCTCTATTTCCTAGTTAAAATTAAAACTAAAATATCACCTAGGTACCTAATAAAAACCTGCTAAAGGATATTTCAATGATAATTAGTATTAGCAACCCACACACTTCGAAAAATATTATATAATCTACATTTCTAGCTCCTACTGTCTATTCCAGTCTTACTCTCCTACAAAAGTGAAATTCCACCCTAACTAAATAGATACTCGTATAATTTAACAAGTCGTCTCTAAATATTTAATAAAAATAATTTGATATATCTACTAAGATAAACTGCTTATCAAACCTTAGAAGATAGTTACAGTCCGAAATCGGTAAATGACTGAAATTTTTATTTATTCCAACCCAGTAGTGTTTTTTCCATCACAGTAGTTTCGTTTATTCCCCATTAGATAGCTACAAATGGCTTTGCATTATTGGCTGAACCATTTCACGAATATTGGGCTCTCATTTCAAAGATTTCCAGTATTTTAGAATATTTACTGATTGTTTTCACATTTTCCGATTTCGGACTTTCACTGTAATAAATGCATATAAAAGTACGACTCGATCTTGAACTGAAATTTATTAGTAAAAATTATATTAATATTTTTAACATACTAATCATAAAATACTATACATATATTCAAAATAATACGGGATTACAAAATTACAAACATCCCATTTTTACCAACTACCTTCAAATAATTTCAAACTGCATAGTTTCAAACTCTATAATCTTTAAAATTAAAATTTAGAAGGAAATGAACAATTTATTTTTCATATTAAAACGAAGCGGATTTGACCAGTTTACATTTTAGATACCAAAAGATTAATAAAAACTGGATAAATTATTATTTTTTCTTTCATTAAGAACTTCTTAAAATTAGTTAAGTTAATTAAACCACAAGGACACTAACTATGCTCCCGCGAGAACAATAAAAATATTCTAAAAGCAATGATCTCTATACTTCAACAGTTAATTTCGCCATAATTTTGTGTAAATTTAATTTAGTATCTTTTTGTTGTTTTTGTTTTATTTAAAATTCTGTTAAAACATTTATAACAATTTGAAAAAATGTTAAAAAAGTGTACCTAAAGCGAGAACCGCTTCAGAAAAGTTAGTAAATATTTAATTTTAATTTAAAAAAAATTATTGGCCACTAACCGCTAGAAAAATTGAACATAAGTATTAAGCGGTCTTAAAAGCAGCCTACGTTGAGCAGAGAAGCTGCTTGGATGACTTTTTAGGCCTACCATATAAAAAAAAAATCCTTTTCTATAAGTCCGATTTTATCACTATCTACACATTGCACAGCTCCATGGCATGGAAGATGGGTCGGCCCATAAGTTTTGCACTCCGACATAGGATCATATATGTGTTCCATTTCATCGCGTAATCTGTTGATGAAAATTCCCGTCGCATCCTGCCCCTATATCGGAATTCGAACCCGGTACCTCCCAAACCAAACGCCAAAGCTTTAACCACTGTACAATCTGTACAATTTGGTTAGTAGTTCAAATGTTTAACATGTAGTTGATAATTAATCAGTATTTTATATTTGGCCAGCGCTGGCATTCGTGATATTTCGATATATATACTCTTCCAATTCGCCACGCTCTTTTATCGCTTCGCCCATTCCTTGAAGCTACCGAGATTTGACAAACATTTTCCAAGACTGAGTCACCCGAACAGGTCGAAGAGGAATCTCCTGTCGAGTTCAGCTAAAATTAAAAATATTTTCAATATGACCTCGATCAGCAGGAAATGGCCTTGACAAGGACACAAGAAGAGCTTAAACAGGAATGCATTACGGAATTACGTTTAGCAAAATTAGTCTTTGGCACAAATAAAATTCACTAAAATGGGAAATTGTATCAAACTTTTGCCAATGAAGTTGGGTGCAGAATAAGTTTCAGACATTGTTTTTCGTAACGCACTGTAATTCAGTACATTAAAGATGACACACAAAAATTCTTTGAGAGATTATTTTGTAATTTTTGTTACAATTTTAATTTGTCTTTTTTTTTTGTAATATAAAATTGAAAATTGATACTCGTATAAGCGATGCAACACGAAAGCGAACGAAACGATGTTCAATATTGCAATAGCTTTAAAAATACGGAGAAGGCCTTTGGTCATTAACAAATTTTAGAAAATTGTTAAAGACTCAAGAAAATTGACAAGCGCTTAAGTACCAGCAATTCACCGGTAAGGCCGTATAACGAATGGCTCCACATCTAACTCGATTAAAATTATTATGATCTGAATAAATTACAATGGTTGTAATTTGCAAAAAACATGTACTATGAAAATGATTCAACAGAATTGTTGTGAATTTTCTTTGTAAAAAATTTAACTTGATTTATAAAAATTTGAATATCGTTTAAACGGCATCAGCATAATTTGTTGTGTTTGTAAGAAATTTAAAAATTAAAACACATAATTAATATGAGTCAATTAAAAAAATTACGTCCACAATATAGAAAATGTAGACAATATCGAAAATAAATGTTTTTGGAACAAGTAATAAGTTCCCATCCAGTTGGCTTCATTTCTACCTCATACTCGAATCATTTGAACACAATTGTTGAAATGGACATAATAA